>CM067374.1:129519900-129522400 GCA_034401795.1 Chaetoderma sp. LZ-2023a | reverse complement strand
CATCCATCCATCCATCCATCCACCCATCCATCCATCCATCCATCCATCCATCCATCCATCCATCCATCCATCCATTCATGGATCCATCCATGCATGCCTGCATCCATCCATCCATCCATCCATCCATCAATCCATGGACAGAATAGTGTACTACTTATCTAACAATTACGTGTCTCCCAGAGGAATATAGATCTGTGTGTAGATCTTCAAGAATAAAAAGAATACAATTTGCGTTAAGTAATTATAGATTAGGATTTGAACAATAACAGCTTGAATGAGCTGATGATTAATCTATTGCATTGTTAGCCTGAGTACATATTGAGTAATTGATAGTGATATGTGAGTATCTCTTTATGTACCCATTCAAATGAGATTTGTGATTTTTCCTGTGTATGGGAGACAATTGTTGACAATATTATATGCATTAAAATCCAAAGGACTCTTTGGAGACATAGTTCTCTTCAGAGGTCCTTTGATACCGAGCTGATTGTTCATATTTTATGTTTGTTCGGCTGATGTGTTGTGTGTTGTTTATGTGGGTGTTTGTCCAGCTAAAATTACTGCTATGAGGACCATATGGAAACAATGTGATTTTGGAAATTTATGTGGAATTTTAAAACACGCTGTTGTTATTTGATAACAGATAAGAGATCTAATTCGAAGACATGAATGGCCCTGATAAGGGCCTTTGTATGCGCAAGGCATGAAAGTTCACTCCATTCATTCTGTTACACGCCCAAGCTGTTGTTGAATGGACACTACGAGATCAGCTTTACTACTGGTATATTCGTAGTATGTGTTCCGGACTCCTTCCAGGACTGCGAGGCGTAGACGGGAGTTATAACAGAATCGGCGAAGACCAGCCTGGTTAGATCGTTTGTATCTTCTTTGAAACTCTTCCACTCTCTTGTTCAGGAAAAGAATCTGTTCACAGGATCGATGCAACTGGAATTCCGACTCCTTCAAGGTAGCTTCTAACCTGTCAGTTTCCATATTCTTGGATATTTCAAGTGTATTAGTTTGGTACAGTATATAAAGAAAAATGACCTGTCACAAATCTGTCACCACACAAGAGTAATTCATGAACAGTTCTCCGAACGACGTCATCTTTGGCAAATTAACTCTATGTATTGCTTCATTACCCATGCCACAAACATTTCGCTATTGCAGTTATAACACTGGCATGCAAAAAATTAAGATCACCAGTGTCTTGCTTGTTCCATCCACGTATTCATCCAATATGCCTTCCATGCATGCATGCATGCATGCATGCATCCATGCATCCATGTATCCGTCCATCCGTCCATCCGTCCATCCATACATCCATCCATCCATCCATCCATCCATCCATCCATCCATCCATCCATCCATCCATCCATCCATCCATCCATGCATCCATTCATCCATGCATCCATGCATCCATCCATCCATCCATCCATCCATCCATCCATCCATCCATCCATCCATCCATCCATCCATGGACAGAATAGTGTACTACTTATCTAACAATTACGTGTCTCCCAGAGGAATATAGATCTGTGTGTAGATCTTCAAGAATAAAAAGAATACAATTTGCGTTAAGTAATTATAGATTAGGATTTGAACAATAACAGCTTGAATGAGCTGATGATTAATCTATTGCATTGTTAGCCTGAGTACATATTGAGTAATTGATAGTGATATGTGAGTATCTCTTTATGTACCCATTCAAATGAGATTTGTGATTTTTCCTGTGTATGGGAGACAATTGTTGACAATATTATATGCATTAAAATCCAAAGGACTCTTTGGAGACATAGTTCTCTTCAGAGGTCCTTTGATACCGAGCTGATTGTTCATATTTTATGTTTGTTCGGCTGATGTGTTGTGTGTTGTTTATGCGGGTGTTTGTCCAGCTAAAATTACTGCTATGAGGACCATATGGAAACAATGTGATTTTGGAAATTTATGTGGAATTTTAAAACACGCTGTTGTTATTTGATAACAGATAAGAGATCTAATTCGAAGACATGAATGGCCCTGATAAGGGCCTTTGTATGCGCAAGGCATGAAAGTTCACTCCATTCATTCTGTTACACGCCCAAGCTGTTGTTGAATGGACACTACGAGATCAGCTTTACTACTGGTATATTCGTAGTATGTGTTCCGGACTCCTTCCAGGACTGCGAGGCGTAGACGGGAGTTATAACAGAATCGGCGAAGACCAGCCTGGTTAGATCGTTTGTATCTTCTTTGAAACTCTTCCACTCTCTTGTTCAGGAAAAGAATCTGTTCACAGGATCGATGCAACTGGAATTCCGACTCCTTCAAGGTAGTTTCTAACCTGTCAGTTTCCATATTCTTGGATATTTCAAGTGTATTAGTTTGGTACAGTATATAAAGAAAAATGACCTGTCACAAATCTGTCACCACACAAGAGTAATTCATGAACAGTTCTCCGAACGACGTCATCTTTGGCAAATTAACTCTATGTATTGCTTCATTACCCATGCCACAAACA
>CM067374.1:129502400-129504900 GCA_034401795.1 Chaetoderma sp. LZ-2023a | reverse complement strand
CGATCTATCGATCTATCGATCTATCGATCTATCGATCCATCCATCCATCCATCCATCCATCCATCCATCCATCCATCCATCCATCCATCCATCCATCCATCCATCCATCCATCCATCCATCCATCCATCCATCCATCCATCCATCCATCCATCCATCCATCCATGCATGCATGCATGCATGCATGCATGCATGCATGCATGCATGCCTGCCTGCCTGCATCCATCCATCCATCCATCCATCCATCCATCCATCCATCCATCCATGGACAGAATAGTGTACTACTTATCTAACAATTACGTGTCTCCCAGAGGAATATAGATCTGTGTGTAGATCTTCAAGAATAAAAAGAATACAATTTGCGTTAAGTAATTATAGATTAGGATTTGAACAATAACAGCTTGAATGAGCTGATGATTGATCTATTGCATTGTTAGCCTGAGTACATATTGAGTAATTGATAGTGATATGTGAGTATCTCTTTATGTACCCATTCAAATGAGATTTGTGATATTTCCTGTGTATGGGAGACAATTGTTGACAATATTATATGCATTAAAATCCAAAGGACTCTTTGGAGACATAGTTCTCTTCGGAGGTCCTTTGATAGCGAGCTGATTGTTCATATTTTATGTTTGTTCGGCTGATGTGTTGTGTGTTGTTTATGCGGGTGTTTGTCCAGCTAAAATTACCGCTATGAGGACCATATGGAAACAATGTGATTTGGGAAATTTATGTGGAATTTTAAAACACGCTGTTGTTATTTGATAGCAGATAAGAGATCTAATTCGAAGACATGAATGGCCCTGATAAGGGCCTTTGTATGCGCAAGGCATGAAAGTTCACTCCATTCATTCTGTTACACGCCCAATCTGTTGTTGAATGGACACTACGAGATCAGCTTTACTACTGGCATATTCGTAGTACGTGTTCCGGACTCCTTCCAGGACTGCGAGGCGTAGACGGGAGTTATAACAGAATCGGCGAAGACCAGCCTGGTTAGATCGTTTGTATCTTCTTTGAAACTCTTCCACTCTCTTGTTCAGGAAAACAATCTGTTCACAGGATCGATGCAACTGGAATTCCGCCTCCTTCAAGGTAGCTTCTAACCTGTCAGTTTCCATATTCTTGGATATTTCAAGTGTATATCAGCCTATTAGTTTGGTACAGTATATAAAGAAAAATGACCTGTCACAAATCTGTCACCACACAAGAGTAACTCATGACACAGTTCTCCGAACGACGTCATCTTTGGCAAATTAACTCTATGTATTGCTTCATTACCCATGCCACAAACATTTCGCTATTGCAGTTATAACACTGGCATGCAAAAAATTAAGATCACCAGTGTCTTGCTTGCTCCATCCACGTATTCATCCAATATGCCTTCCATGCATGCATCCATGCATGCATGCATGCATCCATGCATCCATGCATCCATGTATCCATGTATCCATCCATCCGTCCATCCATCCATCCATCCATCCATCCATCCATCCATCCATCCATCCATCCATCCATCCATCCATCCATCCATCCATCCATCCATCCATCCATCCATCCATCCATCCATCCATCCATCCATCCATCCATCCATCCATCCATCCATCCATCCATCCATCCATCCATCCATCCATCCATCCATCCATCCATCCATCCATCCATCCATCCATCCATCCATCCATCCATCCATCCATCCATCCATCCATCCATCCATCCATCCATCCATCCATCCATCCATCCATCCATCCATCCATCCATCCATCCATCCATCCATCCATCCATCCATCCATCCATCCATCCATCCATCCATCCATCCATCCATCCATCCATCCATCCATCCATCCATCCATCCATCCATCCATCCATCCATCCATCCATCCATCCATCCATCCATCCATCCATCCATCCATCCATCCATCCATCCATCCATCCATCCATCCATCCATCCATCCATCCATCCATCCATCCATCCATCCATCCATCCATCCATCCATCCATCCATCCATCCATCCATCCATCCATGGACAGAATAGTGTACTACTTATCTAACAATTACGTGTCTCCCAGAGGAATATAGATCTGTGTGTAGATCTTCAAGAATAAAAAGAATACAATTTGCGTTAAGTAATTATAGATTAGGATTTGAACAATAACAGCTTGAATGAGCTGATGATTGATCTATTGCATTGTTAGCCTGAGTACATATTGAGTAATTGATAGTGATATGTGAGTATCTCTTTATGTACCCATTCAAATGAGATTTGTGATATTTCCTGTGTATGGGAGACAATTGTTGACAATATTATATGCATTAAAATCCAAAGGACTCTTTGGAGACATAGTTCTCTTCGGAGGTCCTTTGATAGCGAGCTGATTGTTCATATTTTATGTTTGTTCGGCTGATGTGTTGTGTGTTGTTTATGCGGGTGTTTGTCCAGCTAAAATTACCGCTATGAGGACCATATGGAAACAATGTGATTTGGGAAATTTATGTGGAAT
>CM067374.1:129494900-129497400 GCA_034401795.1 Chaetoderma sp. LZ-2023a | reverse complement strand
AAAAGAATACAATTTGCGTTAAGTAATTATAGATTAGGATTTGAACAATAACAGCTTGAATGAGCTGATGATTGATCTATTGCATTGTTAGCCTGAGTACATATTGAGTAATTGATAGTGATATGTGAGTATCTCTTTATGTACCCATTCAAATGAGATTTGTGATATTTCCTGTGTATGGGAGACAATTGTTGACAATATTATATGCATTAAAATCCAAAGGACTCTTTGGAGCCATAGTTCTCTTCGGAGGTCCTTTGATAGCGAGCTGATTGTTCATATTTTATGTTTGTTCGGATGATGTGTTGTGTGTTGTTTATGCGGGTGTTTGTCCAGCTAAAATTACCGCTATGAGGACCATATGGAAACAATGTGATTTGGGAAATTTATGTGGAATTTTAAAACACGCTGTTGTTATTTGATAGCAGATAAGAGATCTAATTCGAAGACATGAATGGCCCTGATAAGGGCCTTTGTATGCGCAAGGCATGAAAGTTCACTCCATTCATTCTGTTACACGCCCAATCTGTTGTTGAATGGACACTACGAGATCAGCTTTACTACTGGCATATTCGTAGTACGTGTTCCGGACTCCTTCCAGGACTGCGAGGCGTAGACGGGAGTTATTACAGAATCGGCGAAGACCAGCCTGGTTAGATCGTTTGTATCTTCTTTGAAACTCTTCCACTCTCTTGTTCAGGAAAACAATCTGTTCACAGGATCGATGCAACTGGAATTCCGCCTCCTTCAAGGTAGCTTCTAACCTGTCAGTTTCCATATTCTTGGATATTTCAAGTGTATATCAGCCTATTAGTTTGGTACAGTATATAAAGAAAAATGACCTGTCACAAATCTGTCACCACACAAGAGTAACTCATGACACAGTTCTCCGAACGACGTCATCTTTGGCAAATTAACTCTATGTATTGCTTCATTACCCATGCCACAGACATTACGCTATTGCAGTTATAACACTGGCATGCAAAAAATTAAGATCACCAGTGTCTTGCTTGCTCCATCCACGTATTCATCCAATATGCCTTCCATGCATGCATCCATCCATCCATCCATGCATCCATCCATCCATCCATCCATCCATCCATCCATCCATCCATCCATCCGCCCGTCCGTCCGTCCGTCCGTCCGTCCGTCCGTCCGTCCGTCCGTCCGTCCATCCATCCATCCATCCATCCATCCATCCATCCATCCATCCATCCATCCATCCATCGATCCATCGATCCATCGATCTATCGATCTATCGATCTATCGATCTATCGATCGATCGATCGATCCATCCATCCATCCATCCATCCATCCATCCATCCATCCATCCATCCATCCATCCATCCATCCATCCATCCATCCATCCATCCATCCATCGATCCATCGATCTATCGATCTATCGATCTATCGATCTATCGATCTATCGATCCATCCATCCATCCATCCATCCATCAATCCATCCATCCATCCATCCATCCATCCATCCATCCATCCATCCATCCATCCATCCATCCATCCATCCATCCATCCATCCATCCATCCATCCATCCATCCATCCATCCATCCATCCATCCATCCATCCATCCATCCATCCATCCATCCATCCATCCATCCATCCATCCATCCATCCATCCATCCATCCATCCATCCATCCATCCATCCATCCATCCATCCATCCATCCATCCATCCATCCATCCATCCATCCATCCATCCATCCATCCATCCATCCATCCATCCATCCATGCATGCCTGCCTGCATCCATCCATCCATCCATCCATCCATCCATCCATCCATGGACAGAATAGTGTACTACTTATCTAACAATTACGTGTCTCCCAGAGGAATATAGATCTGTGTGTAGATCTTCAAGAATAAAAAGAATACAATTTGCGTTAAGTAATTATAGATTAGGATTTGAACAATAACATCTTGAATGAGCTGATGATTAATCTATTGCATTGTTAGCCTGAGTACATATTGAGTAATTGATAGTGATATGTGAGTATCTCTTTATGTACCCATTCAAATGAGATTTGTGATATTTCCTGTGTATGGGAGACAATTGTTGACAATATTATATGCATTAAAATGCATAGGACTCTTTGGAGACACACTTCTCTTCGGAGGTCCTTTGATAGCGATCTGATTGTTCATATTTTATGTTTGTTCGGCTGATGTGTTGTGTGTTGTTTATGCGGGTGTTTGTCCAGCTAAAATTACCGCTATGAGGACCATATGGAAACAATGTGATTTGGGAAATTTATGTGGAATTTTAAAACACGCTGTTGTTATTTGATAGCAGATAAGAGATCTCATTCGAAGACATGAATGGCCCTGATAAGGGCCTTTGTATGCGCAAGGCATGAAAGTCCCCTCCATTCATTCTGTTACACGCCCAATCTGTTGTTGAATGGACACTACGAGATCAGCTTTACTACTGGCATATTCGTAGTACGTGTTCCGGACTCCTTCCAGGACTAACACACGTGTCATGC
>CM067374.1:129486409-129494400 GCA_034401795.1 Chaetoderma sp. LZ-2023a | reverse complement strand
ACGACACGACGATGTTTACGTGTTCCGGACTCCTTCCAGGACTGCGAGGCGTAGACGGGAGTTATAACAGAATCGGCGAAGATCAGCCTGGTTAGATCGTTTGTATCTTCTTTGAAACTCTTCCACTCTCTTGTTCAGGAAAACAATCTGTTCACAGGATCGATGCAACTGGAATTCCGCCTCCTTCAAGGTAGCTTCTAACCTGTCAGTTTCCATATTCTTGGATAGTTCAAGTGTATTTCAGCCTATTAGTTTGGTACAGTATATAAAGAAAAATGACCTGTCACAAATCTGTCACCACACAAGAGTAACTCATGACACAGTTCTCCGAACGACGTCATCTTTGGCAAATTAACTCTATGTATTGCTTCATTACCCATGCCACAAACATTACGCTATTGCAGTTATAACACTGGCATGCAAAAAATTAAGATCACCAGTGTCTTGCTTGCTCCATCCAAGTATTCATCCAATATGCCTTCCATGCATGCATCCATCCATCCATCCATCCATCCATCCATCCATCCATCCATCCATCCATCCATCCATCCATCCATGCATCCATGGATCCATCCATCCATCCATGCATGCATGCATCCATCCATCCATCCATCCATCCATCCATCCATCCATCCATCCATCCATCCATCCATCCATCCATCCATCCATCCATCCATCCATCCATCCATCCATCCATCCATCCATCCATCCATCCATCCATCCATCCATCCATCCATCCATCCATCCATCCATCCATCCATCCATCCATCCATCCATCCATCCATCCATCCATCCATCCATCCATCCATCCATCCATCCATCCATCCATCCATCCATCCATCCATCCATCCATCCATCCATCCATCCATCCATCCATCCATCCATCCATCCATCCATCCATCCATCCATCCATCCATCCATCCATCCATCCATCCATCCATCCATCCATCCATCCATCCATCCATCCATCCATCCATCCATCCATCCATCCATCCATCCATCCATCCATCCATCCATCCATCCATCCATCCATCCATCCATCCATCCATCCATCCATCCATCCATCCATCCATCCATCCATCCATCCATCCATCCATCCATCCATCCATCCATCCATCCATCCATCCATCCATCCATGGACAGAATAGTGTACTACTTATCTAACAATTACGTGTCTCCCAGAGGAATATAGATCTGTGTGTAGATCTTCAAGAATAAAAAGAATACAATTTGCGTTAAGTAATTATAGATTAGGATTTGAACAATAACAGCTTGAATGAGCTGATGATTGATCTATTGCATTGTTAGCCTGAGTACATATTGAGTAATTGATAGTGATATGTGAGTATCTCTTTATGTACCCATTCAAATGAGATTTGTGATATTTCCTGTGTATGGGAGACAATTGTTGACAATATTATATGCATTAAAATCCAAAGGACTCTTTGGAGACATAGTTCTCTTCGGAGGTCCTTTGATAGCGAGCTGATTGTTCATATTTTATGTTTGTTCGGCTGATGTGTTGTGTGTTGTTTATGCGGGTGTTTGTCCAGCTAAAATTACCGCTATGAGGACCATATGGAAACAATGTGATTTGGGAAATTTATGTGGAATTTTAAAACACGCTGTTGTTATTTGATAGCAGATAAGAGATCTAATTCGAAGACATGAATGGCCCTGATAAGGGCCTTTGTATGCGCAAGGCATGAAAGTTCACTCCATTCATTCTGTTACACGCCCAATCTGTTGTTGAATGGACACTACGAGATCAGCTTTACTACTGGCATATTCGTAGTACGTGTTCCGGACTCCTTCCAGGACTGCGAGGCGTAGACGGGAGTTATAACAGAATCGGCGAAGACCAGCCTGGTTAGATCGTTTGTATCTTCTTTGAAACTCTTCCACTCTCTTGTTCAGGAAAACAATCTGTTCACAGGATCGATGCAACTGGAATTCCGCCTCCTTCAAGGTAGCTTCTAACCTGTCAGTTTCCATATTCTTGGATATTTCAAGTGTATATCAGCCTATTAGTTTGGTACAGTATATAAAGAAAAATGACCTGTCACAAATCTGTCACCACACAAGAGTAACTCATGACACAGTTCTCCGAACGACGTCATCTTTGGCAAATTAACTCTATGTATTGCTTCATTACCCATGCCACAAACATTACGCTATTGCAGTTATAACACTGGCATGCAAAAAATTAAGATCACCAGTGTCTTGCTTGCTCCATCCAAGTATTCATCCAATATGCCTTCCATGCATGCATGCATGCATGCATGCATGCATCCATCCATCCATCCATCCATCCATCCATCCATCCATCCATCCATCCATCCATCCATCCATCCATCCATCCATCCATCCATCCATCCATCCATCCATCCATCCATCCATCCATCCATCCATCCATCCATCCATCCATCCATCCATCCATCCATCCATCCATCCATCCATCCATCCATCCATCCATCCATCCATCCATCCATCCATCCATCCATCCATCCATCCATCCATCCATCCATCCATCCATCCATCCATCCATCCATCCATCCATCCATCCATCCATCCATCCATCCATCCATCCATCCATCCATCCATCCATCCATCCATCCATCCATCCATCCATCCATCCATCCATCCATCCATCCATCCATCCATCCATCCATCCATCCATCCATCCATCCATCCATCCATCCATCCATCCATCCATCCATCCATCCATCCATCCATCCATCCATCCACCCATCCATCCATCCATCCATCCATCCATCCATCCATCCATCCATCCATCCATCCATCCATCCATCCATCCATCCATCCATCCATCCATCCATCCATCCATCCATCCATCCATCCATCCATCCATCCATCCATCCATCCATCCATCCATCCATCCATCCATCCATCCATCCATCCATCCATCCATCCATCCATCCATCCATCCATCCATCCATCCATCCATCCATCCATCCATCCATCCATCCATCCATCCATCCATCCATCCATCCATCCATCCATCCATCCATCCATCCATCCATCCATCCATCCATCCATCCATCCATCCATCCATCCATCCATCCATCCATCCATCCATCCATCCATCCATCCATCCATCCATCCATCCATCCATCCATCCATCCATCCATCCATCCATCCATCCATCCATCCATCCATCCATCCATCCATCCATCCATCCATCCATCCATCCATCCATCCATCCATCCATCCATCCATCCATCCATCCATCCATCCATCCATCCATCCATCCATCCATCCATCCATCCATCCATCCATCCATCCATCCATCCATCCATCCATCCATCCATCCATCCATCCATCCATCCATCCATCCATCCATCCATCCATCCATCCATCCATCCATCCATCCATCCATCCATCCATCCATCCATCCATCCATCCATCCATCCATCCATCCATCCATCCATCCATCCATCCATCCATCCATCCATCCATCCATCCATCCATCCATCCATCCATCCATCCATCCATCCATCCATCCATCCATCCATCCATCCATCCATCCATCCATCCATCCATCCATCCATCCATCCATCCATCCATGGACAGAATAGTGTACTACTTATCTAACAATTACGTGTCTCCCAGAGGAATATAGATCTGTGTGTAGATCTTCAAGAATAAAAAGAATACAATTTGCGTTAAGTAATTATAGATTAGGATTTGAACAATAACAGCTTGAATGAGCTGATGATTGATCTATTGCATTGTTAGCCTGAGTACATATTGAGTAATTGATAGTGATATGTGAGTATCTCTTTATGTACCCATTCAAATGAGATTTGTGATATTTTCCTGTGTATGGGAGACAATTGTTGACAATATTATATGCATTAAAATCCAAAGGACTCTTTGGAGACATAGTTCTCTTCGGAGGTCCTTTGATAGCGAGCTGATTGTTCATATTTTATGTTTGTTCGGCTGATGTGTTGTGTGTTGTTTATGCGGGTGTTTGTCCAGCTAAAATTACCGCTATGAGGACCATATGGAAACAATGTGATTTGGGAAATTTATGTGGAATTTTAAAACACGCTGTTGTTATTTGATAGCAGATAAGAGATCTCATTCGAAGACATGAATGGCCCTGATAAGGGCCTTTGTATGCGCAAGGCATGAAAGTTCACTCCATTCATTCTGTTACACGCCCAATCTGTTGTTGAATGGACACTACGAGATCAGCTTTACTACTGGCATATTCGTAGTACGTGTTCCGGACTCCTTCCAGGACTGCGAGGCGTAGACGGGAGTTATAACAGAATCGGCGAAGACCAGCCTGGTTAGATCGTTTGTATCTTCTTTGAAACTCTTCCACTCTCTTGTTCAGGAAAACAATCTGTTCACAGGATCGATGCAACTGGAATTCCGCCTCCTTCAAGGTAGCTTCTAACCTGTCAGTTTCCATATTCTTGGATATTTCAAGTGTATATCAGCCTATTAGTTTGGTACAGTATATAAAGAAAAATGACCTGTCACAAATCTGTCACCACACAAGAGTAACTCATGACACAGTTCTCCGAACGACGTCATCTTTGGCAAATTAACTCTATGTATTGCTTCATTACCCATGCCACAAACATTACGCTATTGCAGTTATAACACTGGCATGCAAAAAATTAAGATCACCAGTGTCTTGCTTGCTCCATCCAAGTATTCATCCATCCATCCATCCATCCATCCATCCATCCATCCATCCATCCATCCATCCATCCATCCATCCATCCATCCATCCATCCATCCATCCATCCATCCATCCATCCATCCATCCATCCATCCATCCATCCATCCATCCATCCATCCATCCATCCATCCATCCATCCATCCATCCATCCATCCATCCATCCATGGACAGAATAGTGTACTACTTATCTAACAATTACGTGTCTCCCAGAGGAATATAGATCTGTGTGTAGATCTTCAAGAATAAAAAGAATACAATTTGCGTTAAGTAATTATAGATTAGGATTTGAACAATAACAGCTTGAATGAGCTGATGATTGATCTATTGCATTGTTAGCCTGAGTACATATTGAGTAATTGATAGTGATATGTGAGTATCTCTTTATGTACCCATTCAAATGAGATTTGTCATTTTTCCTGTGTATGGGAGACAATTGTTGACAATATTATATGCATTAAAATCCAAAGGACTCTTTGGAGACATAGTTCTCTTCGGAGGTCCTTTGATAGCGAGCTGATTGTTCATATTTTATGTTTGTTCGGCTGATGTGTTGTGTGTTGTTTATGCGGGTGTTTGTCCAGCTAAAATTACCGCTATGAGGACCATATGGAAACAATGTGATTTGGGAAATTTATGTGGAATTTTAAAACACGCTGTTGTTATTTGATAGCAGATAAGAGATCTAATTCGAAGACATGAATGGCCCTGATAAGGGCCTTTGTATGCGCAAGGCATGAAAGTTCACTCCATTCATTCTGTTACACGCCCAATCTGTTGTTGAATGGACACTACGAGATCAGCTTTACTACTGGCATATTCGTAGTACGTGTTCCGGACTCCTTCCAGGACTGCGAGGCGTAGACGGGAGTTATAACAGAATCGGCGAAGACCAGCCTGGTTAGATCGTTTGTATCTTCTTTGAAACTCTTCCACTCTCTTGTTCAGGAAAACAATCTGTTCACAGGATCGATGCAACTGGAATTCCGCCTCCTTCAAGGTAGCTTCTAACCTGTCAGTTTCCATATTCTTGGATATTTCAAGTGTATATCAGCCTATTAGTTTGGTACAGTATATAAAGAAAAATGACCTGTCACAAATCTGTCACCACACAAGAGTAACTCATGACACAGTTCTCCGAACGACGTCATCTTTGGCAAATTAACTCTATGTATTGCTTCATTACCCATGCCACAAACATTACGCTATTGCAGTTATAACACTGGCATGCAAAAAATTAAGATCACCAGTGTCTTGCTTGCTCCATCCAAGTATTCATCCAATATGCCATCCATGCATGCATCATGCATGCATGCATCCATCCATCCATCCATCCATCCATCCATCCATCCATCCATCCATCCATCCATCCATCCATCCATCCATCCATCCATCCATCCATCCATCCATCCATCCATCCATCCATCCATCCATCCATCCATCCATCCATCCATCCATCCATCCATCCATCCATCCATCCATCCATCCATCCATCCATCCATCCATCCATCCATCCATCCATCCATCCATCCATCCATCCATCCATCCATCCATCCATCCACCCATCCACCCATCCATCCATCCATCCACCCACCCACCCACCCACCCACCCACCCACCCATCCATCCATCCATCCATCCATCCATCCATCCATCCATCCATCCATCCATCCATCCATCCATCCATCCATCCATCCATCCATCCATCCATCCATCCATCCATCCATCCATCCATCCATCCATCCATCCATCCATCCATCCATCCATCCATCCATCCATCCATCCATCCATCCATCCATCCATCCATCCATCCATCCATCCATGGACAGAATAGTGTACTACTTATCTAACAATTACGTGTCTCCCAGAGGAATATAGATCTGTGTGTAGATCTTCAAGAATAAAAAGAATACAATTTGCGTTAAGTAATTATAGATTAGGATTTGAACAATAACAGCTTGAATGAGCTGATGATTGATCTATTGCATTGTTAGCCTGAGTACATATTGAGTAATTGATAGTGATATGTGAGTATCTCTTTATGTACCCATTCAAATGAGATTTGTCATTTTTCCTGTGTATGGGAGACAATTGTTGACAATATTATATGCATTAAAATCCAAAGGACTCTTTGGAGACATAGTTCTCTTCGGAGGTCCTTTGATAGCGAGCTGATTGTTCATATTTTATGTTTGTTCGGCTGATGTGTTGTGTGTTGTTTATGCGGGTGTTTGTCCAGCTAAAATTACCGCTATGAGGACCATATGGAAACAATGTGATTTGGGAAATTTATGTGGAATTTTAAAACACGCTGTTGTTATTTGATAGCAGATAAGAGATCTAATTCGAAGACATGAATGGCCCTGATAAGGGCCTTTGTATGCGCAAGGCATGAAAGTTCACTCCATTCATTCTGTTACACGCCCAATCTGTTGTTGAATGGACACTACGAGATCAGCTTTACTACTGGCATATTCGTAGTACGTGTTCCGGACTCCTTCCAGGACTGCGAGGCGTAGACGGGAGTTATAACAGAATCGGCGAAGACCAGCCTGGTTAGATCGTTTGTATCTTCTTTGAAACTCTTCCACTCTCTTGTTCAGGAAAACAATCTGTTCACAGGATCGATGCAACTGGAATTCCGCCTCCTTCAAGGTAGCTTCTAACCTGTCAGTTTCCATATTCTTGGATATTTCAAGTGTATATCAGCCTATTAGTTTGGTACAGTATATAAAGAAAAATGACCTGTCACAAATCTGTCACCACACAAGAGTAACTCATGACACAGTTCTCCGAACGACGTCATCTTTGGCAAATTAACTCTATGTATTGCTTCATTACCCATGCCACAAACATTACGCTATTGCAGTTATAACACTGGCATGCAAAAAATTAAGATCACCAGTGTCTTGCTTGCTCCATCCACGTATTCATCCAATATGCCTTCCATGCATGCATCCATCCATCCATCCATCCATCCATCCATCCATCCATCCATCCATCCATCCATCCATCCATCCATCCATCCATCCATCCATCCACCCATCCATCCATCCATCCACCACCATCCACCATCCACCCATCCATCCATCCATCCACCCATCCATCCATCCATCCATCCATCCATCCATCCATCCATCCATCCATCCATCCATCCATCCATCCACCCACCCACCCACCCACCCACCCATCCATCCACCCACCCATCCATCCATCCACCCATCCATCCATCCATCCATCCATCCATCCATCCATCCATCCATCCATCCATC
>CM067374.1:129468909-129471409 GCA_034401795.1 Chaetoderma sp. LZ-2023a | reverse complement strand
ATCCATCCATCCATCCATCCATCCATCCATCCATCCATCCATCAATCCATCAATCCATCAATCCATCCATCCATCCATCCATCCATCCTTCAAGAATAAAAAGAATACAATTTGCGTTAAGTAATTATAGATTAGGATTTGAACAATAACAGCTTGAATGAGCTGATGATTGATCTATTGCATTGTTAGCCTGAGTAGATATTGAGTAATTGATAGTGATATGTGAGTATCTCTTTCTGTACCCATTCAAATGAGATTTGTGATATTTCCTGTGTATGGGAGACAATTGTTGACAATATTATATGCATAAAAATCCAAAGGACTCTTTGGAAACATAGTTCTCTTCGGAGGTCCTTTGATAGCGAGCTGATTGTTCATATTTTATGTTTGTTCGGGTGATGTGTTGTGTGTTGTTTATGCGGGTGTTTGTCCAGCTAAAATTACCGCTATGAGGACCATATGGAAACAATGTGATTTGGGAAATTTATTTGGAATTTTAAAACACGCTGTTGTTATTTGATAGCAGATAAGAGATCTAATTCGAAGACATGAATGGCCCTGTTAAGGGCCTTTGTATGCGCAAGGCATGAAAGTTCACTCCATTCATTCTGTTACACGCCCAATCTGTTGTTGAATGGACACTACGAGATCAGCTTTACTACTGGCATATTCGTAGTACGTGTTCCGGACTCCTTCCAGGACTGCGAGACGTAGACGGGAGTTATAACAGAATCGGCGAAGACCAGCCTGGTTAGATCGTTTGTATCTTCTTTGAAACTCTTCCACTCTCTTGTTCAGGAAAACAATCTGTTCACAGGATCGATGCAACTGGAATCCCGCCTCCTTCAAGGTAGCTTCTAACCTGTCAGTTTCCATATTCTTGGATAGTTCAAGTGTATATCAGCCTATTAGTTTGGTACAGTATATAAAGAAAAATGACCTGTCACAAATCTGTCACCACACAAGAGTAACTCATGACACAGTTCTCCGAACGATGTAATCTTTGGCAAATTAACTCTATGTATTGCTTCATTACCCATGCCACAAATATTACGCTATTGCAGTTATAACACTGGCATGCAAAAAATTAAGATCACCAGTGTCTTGCTTGCTCCATCCAAGTATTCATCCAATATGCCTTCCATGCATGCATCCATGCATCCATCCATCCATCCATCCATCTATCCATGCATCCATCCATCCATCCATCCATCCATCCATCCATCCATCCATCCATCCATCCATCCATCCATCCATCCATCCATCCACCCACCCACCCCACCCCCAATATGCCTCCCATGCATGCATCCATGCATCCATCCATCCATCTATCCATGCATCCATCCATCCATCCATCCATCCATCCATCCATCCATCCATCCACATCCATCCATCCATCCATCCATCCATCCATCCATCCATCCATCCATCCATCCATCCATCCATCCATCCATCCATGCATGCATGCATGCATGCATGCATGCATGCATGCATGCATGCATCCATCCATCCATCCATCCATCCATGCATGCATGCATGCATGCATGCATGCATGCATGCATGCATGCATGCATGCATGCATGCATGCATGCATGCATCCATCCATCCATCCATCCATCCATCCATCCATCCATCCATCCATCCACCCACCCACCCACCCATTCATCCATCCATCCATCCATCCATCCATCCATCCATCCATCCATCCATCCATCCATCCATCAATCCATCAATCCATCCATCCATCCATCCATCCTTCAAGAATAAAAAGAATACAATTTGCGTTAAGTAATTATAGATTAGGATTTGAACAATAACAGCTTGAATGAGCTGATGATTGATCTATTGCATTGTTAGCCTTAGTACATATTGAGTAATTGATAGTGATATGTGAGTATCTCTTTATGTACCCATTCAAATGAGATTTGTGATATTTCCTGTGTATGGGAGACAATTGTTGACAATATTATATGCATTAAAATCCAAAGGACTCTTTGGAAACATAGTTCTCTTCGGAGGTCCTTTGATAGCGAGCTGATTGTTCATATTTTATGTTTGTTCGGGTGATGTGTTGTGTGTTGTTTATGCGGGTGTTTGTCCAGCTAAAATTACCGCTATGAGGACCATATGGAAACAATGTGATTTGGGAAATTTATTTGGAATTTTAAAACACGCTGTTGTTATTTGATAGCAGATAAGAGATCTAATTCGAAGACATGAATGGCCCTGTTAAGGGCCTTTGTATGCGCAAGGCATGAAAGTTCACTCCATTCATTCTGTTACACGCCCAATCTGTTGTTGAATGGACACTACGAGATCAGCTTTACTACTGGCATATTCGTAGTACGTGTTCCGGACTCCTTCCAGGACTGCGAGGCGTAGACGGGAGTTATAACAGAATCGGCGAAGACCAGCCTGGTTAGATCGTTTGTATCTTCTTTGAAACTCTTCCACTCTCTTGTTCAGGAAAACAATCTGTTCACAGGATCGATGCAACTGG
>CM067374.1:129436409-129461409 GCA_034401795.1 Chaetoderma sp. LZ-2023a | reverse complement strand
GAAATTTGAAACTTTAGGGATGATTGCACATCTGGCGAGGGATTTGCATGACACTTTTGGAATTTTGGTATGACCCCAGGGGTATGGCCCAGGGGTGTGAAATGTGGGGTAAAAAATAGGTTTTTTCCCAAAGCTTGTCATGTCGCATATCATTTTCAAGCCAATGACGAGTATACGACAGTACAGGGAATTAATTTGATCTGTGGTGAAACTAGGGCTAGGGGGCGGGGTCAAAGTTGGGCACCAATCGATTGTAACACAACTACTCCTAGACCATTTCACATAGAAACTTGAGATTTTCGGTGTCATTACACATATGGCCAGGAATGTGCATGACACTTTTGAAATTTTGTCATGACCCCCAGGGGTGGGGACTGTGGGCCAAAAATTTAATTTATCCAAATGCGGTCATGTTACACATCATTTTCAAGCCAATGATGCATAGACTACAATACAAGGAATTATTTTGATCTTGGGTTAAACTGAGGGTAGGGGGCGTGGTCAAAAGTGGGCACCAATCCATTGTCATGCAACTCCTCGTAGACCATTGCACATCTAAATATGTATTATGCCGATTGTTTTTGAAAATGTTTCTTCTTTTTCCAGACTATGAACTTTGCTTATGTTTGGACCATTTGCCAGGTGTCATTAAATGACTTCAGGTTACTGCTGGGCAAATAGGCTTTATGGTTCAGTGTCCAAGCTATGCTTGCCCGATGGGTAGTACCGCAGGTGTTTTGAATTGGCATGTTGATTGTCAAATTTCAAAATGAGACTGTATCCAGTGGTCCATCATATCCTGTGATGTACAATTAATATACGGTAAGCTATTTGCTATCTTCTGATAGCTCTTGTGGAATTTTTGTATGACGCCAGGGGTGGGAAATGTGGGGTAAAAAATTACTTTTTTCCAAAGGTGCCATGTCACATATCATTTTAAAGCCAATGATGAGTAGACTACAGTACAAAGAATTATTTTGATCTTGTCTCAAACTGAGGGTAGTGGGCAGGGTCAAAAGTGGGCACCAATCGATTGTACCACAACTCCTAGACCATTTCACATAGAAACTTGAAACTTTCGGTATGATTACACATATGGCCCGGGATGTGCATGACACATTGGAATTTTTATATCAGTCCCAGGGGCAGGGGTGGGGGAAATGGTGGGCAGAAAATAAATTTGATCAAATGTTGTCATGTCACATATCATTTTGAAGCATGTAGTTAGTAGACTACAGTACAGCACATTATTTTGTACTTGAGTCAATCTGCGGGCAGTGGCCAGGGGTCAAATGGGCAATCTAATTCTTTATATGTACATGGCTTGGACATTAATTTTTTGCAGAATATTTACTCCTGGGCAGACCGGGTCCTGCGGCAGCCAGTACCTGCATTTGTCTAAAAATGTGAGGTATTGGTTTCTTCTGAAGCAAAAGTTATAGAGCAATCAAACTGGTTCCATGTTACCAGATTTAGTGTCCAAAGAAATCCCTGATTAACCTGTTTACTGCTGAATGACCAATCATCTAGCTGATTTGGTGACCAGTTTTGTGACTGTATATAGACCTTCTCCAAAACCACCTAGGTGATTGATCCAAAAGACAAGAAATATTATCAAAAGAAGTTCTAGAAAAACGGGATTTCACCAGATAACTAGATTGTACATAAAGTACAAGAAAAGAATGTCTAGTTCACGTTCGAGTGCAGATACTCTTGGAAGCCATATATCTGTTCATGGAACAGATCTAGTTATTATTTTTATTCTTCCGCCAGCTTTGTCAGAATTTAAAAATCCTTCTTCTCCGAAACCAGCAAGTCAATCGACCCAAAACTCAGGATCTCTGGTCTACTTATGCACTAGGATTAAAATTGTTAAAAGGAACATGATTGACTGTGGGGTTTGATGGTCATCTTGATGGCATCATAATATACAAAATAATCTTCTCCTCTGGAAGTACTTGCGCGATCAAGTTGAAATTCAGGGATAGGATTAGTCCATGTGGGCACTGGACCAATCAGATTTGCACATCTCGGTGGCCATTTTGAACATTTTTATTTGATGGATTTTGATACAGAAAATTGCTATGCATATGTTATTTGGTGTACTGAATTCAAATTTGTTACTTTTCAAAATTAGCGATGATTGGTTTGGCAGCCATCTTGGATTATTTATCCACTTTTCTGCTTGGTGGTTCTCACGAACCACTGGTTCTAGAGCAACCAAACTGGTTCTATGTTACCAGATTTAGTGTCCATGGAGCGGCTGAGAAAATAAACCACATCCATCAGTAAACAGCCAATATATTTAGATCTTAAATTTCCTCTTTATTATGTAGTGCAAACAGTTTGGTAGAGGCTCTAATAAAAATGATTTAATGTGACATTTAATTGTCATTTCATATCTGTTTACCATGGGGTAATAAACTGGATTTGCTACTTTAAAGGCTCTAGGCAAACAGATTAATGCGATAGGGATTTAATTGTCATTTAGTACCAGTTGACCAAAGGGCCGACTAACCCATGAACTTATGAATGCTGATACAAACCTATCGCTTATTGTAGATGCTAAGGATACCCACAGAATATTTTTCAGAACAATCTGACTTGAAGTTGTTCCTGCCTATTAACCCTTCTACTGGTGAAATATTAGAGTTATATTAACCCATATACTGCAGAATGTTAACTTTTACTTCATTGATTTTGTACTAATTTCCAGTGTCCATTAAGCATATTGTAAAGATAAAAAAATTGTCATGCACTTCTAGACCTGTTTACAGCTGAATGGCCAATCACTGATTTACCTATTCACTGCTGAATGGCCAATCATCTACAAATGTATATAGATCATCTCCTAAGCCACATTGGCCATTGATCCGTAAGACAAGAAATATTATCTAAAGCAGTTCTAGAAACAGAATTTCACCAGAGACCTGGGTTCAGCAGGAAGTACACGAAAAGAGGATCTAGTTCGAGTGCAGGTCCTCTTGGAAGCCGTATATCTGTTCATGGAACAGATCTAGTTTATATATTGTACTGTAAATATTATCCTTATTTTTGTGCTTATAACTATAAGGTCCTATGACCTGGTTTATTATCAATACTGTGATAGTTAGTTTTATATGGCAGCAGCCATCCTAGTTACTTGTTTTGTTAATTTTATATAAAACACTAGGACTACAGTACGCTAGACTATACTATACAGCAACAATAAATCCACATAACGTTTCCCCCAGTATCAATTTTACACTGAGGTCACTGTTAATGTTCTCATTACGCGAACCTGACATGTGATTGACTAAACCTGGCTATCTAGCTCAATAGGATAGGTTTAAATGTAGTTATGGACAACCACTCCGTAAGAGACATTTGTGTAAGCCTCTTTTCCGGATGTAGTGGATATGTAACACCGG
The DNA here is from genome assembly GCA_034401795.1 of Chaetoderma sp. LZ-2023a. Classification (NCBI taxonomy): domain Eukaryota; kingdom Metazoa; phylum Mollusca; class Caudofoveata; order Chaetodermatida; family Chaetodermatidae; genus Chaetoderma; species Chaetoderma sp. LZ-2023a. The sequence continues at coordinate 129,457,999 of CM067374.1, read as the reverse complement.
CCACCGGCTAGATTGTGTAACATTGGCCAGATACCTTAGGGCCTCTTATTATATTGAGTTATTGTCTCTTTCTATGCTCCTCCAGTCGCAAGACTTATTAATTGTCTGGAACTCCCATCGCAACGTTGGCATGATCTGACTTGGGAAACTACTGGTGTTTCCAAGCGGTGAAGACCAAAGTGTCGGTTTTCCATACACCTCCTCTGTATCTTCGGATACCAGTTACCATAGATAATTCCGCCAAAGTAGGAAGCACTGCAAAAAGATATTTATCTTTTACCGACGACCAGTGCATCTCTGGGCATCTTGAAACTTAACCCTAATGACAGGCAAACGTTAGTTCCCCGGAGCCGGATCTCGAAATGATCTGCCCTGACACACCAAGTGACAGATCGGATGCGGATCTCCATCTAACTCCATACAGCGACTGAGTGCAGTCTTGGAACCCACAACGCCATCATGGGAAGGTCCACTAGAGATGGATATCTGCCACTTACTCCCCGCCATAAACTTTCATGTGATTTCAAATTGCTTGTGTAATATTGACTTGTCATAGTGATGTTATTGTAGCATGGATCACCATCAGGTGCATACAGGATGGCCCGGTCCAGGATGGTCCATGCTCACCCCTCCGTCAGCCAAATATGGCTGGCGTATAAACGGCCATTCCAGAGGAGAACAAAATAAAAGAGTCTGTGAGATCACCCTACATGCATGCGTGGCCATGAGAGGTAAACAAACATTGACACGTTAGCCGTTGGAGACTTGCAACTTATGTAGATACTTGCTCATATTATGGCAATTCCGTAATATGGGACCGTCCGCAAAGATTTTGGTATGTATTAATATCAGAACTGATTGAGGAATTTAACACACTGAACAGAAATTAAATAACTTCAGATCTGGCAGAGATATGGCAAAATTATAATGGACTCTTTTCCAGCTCCAATTAAGCATAGACCTCGCCCGAACGTGTGCCTGAATGAGAGGGAGCTAGGCACGATTGCTCTAGCTACCTTGTCTCACATGCAACACATGCTCTGATTGGCTGAGCCGGCTGGCACAGCCTCTCACCGAGTATAAAAGGCTGTCTTGAAGCCAAACTCGAATAGAAGGGAGGCGGACTTGGTCCGAGAGTGGGAGCTTTCTCACTATCTGCCTACTGCATAGAGCTCACGTTCTGCAATCTACACCAACGCAGCTTATTACAGTCAGGTTCTCTCTCCAGACAGCCGAACTCTGCACCACACCAAGTTTTTGTACACTCCTGGTAGATCAACAACCTAAATTAAAAGAAGGCTATTTATTTTGACCACCGTGGTGCCTTCATTGCGGTGTAAGACTTTTGGCCATTACCATCTAAATTAGTATGTAAGAAGGGTGGTGTTTTTCATGTCTCGCCAGACTTGCCGTGCCACTACAGAAACGGTGGTAGAAAACAATGGACATATCCAGCATCATTGAATTTATGTTCTGACCGTGGTCCAGACAAGGACATTGCTTTACACACCGTAAGTGCTAAATGGTGTGGATCGTCTTGTGCTGAGAAAATAATTCTACATAAATGTACTTACCATCCCTACACAATGGAGACATCCGTCACTCTTTAAAGCACAAACAGTATAAATTACTGTGAACTATTCAGTATGTGCTATGCATTAGGACCTGTTAGCCACCGAAATTGGCTTTGTTCTTCACTGTTCTTGCATATGAAACATACCGGCCAGCATCCTGCAATAATTCTGCAAGTGACAGCTACACCATGCATCAACTCACACCATAGGATGACGGTGTAAAGACTACATGTGACGTTTAAATTGCACTGATGCCTAATAGGTTTATCACATAGGAACATATCTTAGTTATGTATACCGTTATTAATAATAATAAATAAAGTACCGCCCTAAGTGGCACCATAAGGTCGGATGTGACCTCCGCTTTAAGGCAATACTGTACATAATATTATGCATTGTAAACGGTGCCAGCAATTAAACGGCACCATAGGCTAAGGTGGCCTTATACTTTAATGAATGTTTAATTGTAATTAGGCATTCTGCCCATATTAATAGTTTGGCAGTAAAAACTAGCAAAATATTTGGACCGCAGTACACCTAGGTTACACTATACATCAACAACAAATGCTCCCAACGGCACCAATTTTACAGTAAGGTCACTGCTCATGCTCTCGTTAGGGAACATGGCATGCTATGGTCAAACCTAGGACTATGATAGCTCAATAGGACAGGTTTTCAAGCTAGCCAAGAATAGTTACTCTTCAAAATGGAGAATTGTTATTAAAAACTCTTCTTCACGGTCAATAAGACCATTGTATAAATGGTGCTACTGATTTTCATAGTTGGCCATCCATATTAAGGCCTCCTAAATTAAATCAGAGAGTAACTGCCTTTGACTATGCTTCTCTGGCCATCTGGCCGAAATAATTGTTTGAATTCCCACCATCAGAATGGTTAGGACAGTCTCAAGAACCTATAGTAGGTTTCTGTCCGTCCAGAATCAATCTGCCATTGACATACGTACCCCGTGTATCTTCTGATACCTATTAAGCAAGACCTTTTATGCCAAAGTATGAAACAGTGCGAAAATATAAATACGGCAACACCGTTGCCATCCCAGCAGTGTTCTTAGGGCAAATTTTCTCCAAACCTAAAGCAGCTAGATGGTAATGCCAGGGTACGGATCTCATATGGTCCGTACTCGAAACTGTAGGTGATGTTTAGAAACACAGATCACCATCTAACTCATCATGGTGACTGGGTGAAGCCTTAGAGCTCACCATGCCTACGGGATAGCCACCATGGATGGAAATACGTTTCTCTTTTCCCACCGTAAGTAACCTAAAAACCGCTTTCTAAACACGTTTCTGTCAATGTAATTTATCTATGTGTTGTTATTTGTGGTTGTGGTGCGGTATGTAGAGGGATCGCTTTGCGACTCTGAAACTACCACCAGACAACATGTTGCATGCTGTCGGTCTGAGGAGAGATGCTCCGTGGGGGTATCGGCAACGGTACCGAGCATCCTCGCCAGGAAGACATATTCGTTAAAGACAGTTGGTGCCATGCCATTTGCGCCTTAAAAGCATGTGTTTTTGAACTAAAAGTTAGTCTAGGCCATTTTTGGGTACACAAAGATGGACGGTACCAACTAAATAGCATCTGTAACTTAAGACCATAGTGCTGAAATGAATCAGCCAGCATATCTTCACATACACACCATAGGCACACAAAGTAAAATAACTATATTAGAATAAATACAAATGATAATTTTTCTCTCTCTTTGTAGTATTGGGGGGCGGCCCTTTTTACCACTCTCCTCCTCCACTTCAGTGGTGATGGCATTTTTCTTTTTGACGGAGGCCCGCGTGAGGCAATTTATATTCACTGCTTTGTGCAGGGAAGACCAACATAATTTTCCTCCTCATTTTTCGTTACCATGGGATGTTTCTCTGACATTTGCATGCAAATGGTGAGATTACATCCACCCCTCTTTCACATTTTTATAGTCAACTTCCCACCGGTTGCCTTCTCACAAGGCGTCACGTTGTGGTACCATCATAAATTTCCTCTCAATCAAAAGGCAAAAACATAGTTATTCTTGGCACTAAAGTAGTATTGGTTTCCAATTTCCCCCCTCATTGCAATGGTCTGTCGCTCTCATCTCTCGACCATTCTCCATACGGTGTATGGTACTGCAACATCTTACATCTCCTCCCAAGCAGACATAAAGATTCAATCATTATTAGTACCGTTTGGTATGGGTTCTCCATTCTTGCCCTGCATATTGTTGTAGGGCGGATTTCTCTTTCTCCCATCATCCCTCTTCCTCCGCTATGGCGTTGTAGGCATTTTCCTGTGATGGAGGCCTGCACGAGGCACCTTCCTCTCGCAGACCAATACGTTTTGGCCAGCCTGAGGCAGATATAGTTTATATTAAACCAACTGACAGTACCCTGCCCGGACCCTTTCCCCACATGGGTACCTTTCACGATACCGTCTATATATGATTAGATCAGTTAGGTACCTCTGGCGAGACATAAATCCAAATTCACCACTTTTATTCTTTCATACACCGTTCAGAAGTGACAAGCACACAAAAATTGTTTGTCACCGTAATTAAGTAAGTAAATTGTACTAGCACCGTTCTTTCCACCTTGCAAATGTTGGCTAGACACACCGGAGACACAAACAGCCGGTATGTTTAATTTTCACAGCAATGGCTGCACGAGCCCACTGGAACGTGATCATTCCACCGGCCCTGGAGGTCGGTTTTTGTGGACACCAGAGATGCGCTGCGACCACTCCCCAACCCCGATGCTGCCTGACCAGCAGCAGCAGCAACAACAGCGGCAAGCAGCGTGGTCATGTGCGCCCCCGGTGGCTACATTATATATGGTTGTGGTGTGATATGTTACCAGATCATTATTTGATTCTGAAGCTGTCACTCCATAACATGTCCGCTCTCTGCCTTTCTGAGTGAGATACTCCAGAAGGTGATTATGGAAACTGAGCATCTTCGCCAGTTAGGCTCATGTGTCAAAAGAAAAAAATATAATAATATATAAATTCCTGCCACTTGCGGCCAAAGCTATGAGACAAATCTAACACCTAAGCAGTAGTTTAAGATTTAGCAGAAGGACTGCATGAATAAAAGTGACAACTACCAATACAGTATCTTGGACTTACATAAGATGACGGTGTTGAATTCTTCGGAAATCATCCTCCCCATCTTCACGTAATACAGTGTACATCCCATTAATTATAATTTCACTAGGTTGACTCACACTACACTTAGCATATGTTTGAACAAGAGAGTGGCCATTTTTGCCAGCTCTCTTCCTCTGCTTCGGCGTTGAATGCATTTTCCTGTGACGGAGGGCCGCGCGGGGCACTTTCCTCTCGCAACAATAATATTTTTGTTAGGGGTATAATGGTTTATATTAACTACATAAGTGACCTCGTTAGGACGCTCCCGTGCAGAGATACCTCACGGATATATACAGATCAGTGAGGTACCTCTGACGAATCCACGTTAACAAGACACCAACTTAGTTCTATGTACTGTATATTTTCTCTCTCGTGCTAGCAAACGAGTGCCATTGTTTGTATAGTATACATTTTTCTGAATTAATTACTTATGTTCCAGCTGAGCGCTACATGGGCCTGTTGTATACAGTCAAACCTGTTTATAGTGACCAGCATGTGGGTATTCAAAGATTAATCACAGCGGAATGCGAGTCATTTTCTACAATTAATTTCTTATGGTAAATAACATTCATAAAATATAGTGATTACTTAACCCCACTTGTGTCAACAGCACCTCAAAGCGCTCAAAATACTGCTTGATATATTAATTAAACATTTTGATGGTCAATATTTTTCAAGAAATTTGAATTTTAGAAGACTTTTTGTAAATTTAGCACTGACTATCTTTTCTGCTGCCTTACCCATTACGGTGTAATGGTAAAGAGAATTAAGGGTTTCCCTTAGCCAGTGTCTATCTGCAGGCCGAGAGGAGAGTACTTTTGAAAATTTACCACTAGAATGACTGGCTTGTTTTTTGCTCAGTTTGACCATTAAAAGGATAGGTTGACACAAGAGGGTTTAAAACGACTGTTCTTGTGGTTATACAACCACCTATCTTAATGAACCACCTTGAAAATTTTGAAATCTAGATGCTCACAGATGACATCTCCTGCATTTCTAGAGGTAGATATAGACCATCAGTTGGCTGTTAAATCATTCTTTTTTTGGACATTTAAAATTCATTTTTTGTATGGGCATGGCCGGCTCATAAGCATCATCAGTTTCAATTTCCTGGAGTTCGCGTCCTCTGTGCACATGTTCCTCTTCTTCAGCAGTGGTAGCGACGAGGACAGTATCACTAGCAGGAGGTTGGACAGCAGCAGCATCACTTCCTATATCTTTTATGCAGCAGCAGCAGCAGCAGCAGCAGCAGCAGCAGCAGCAGCAACAGCAGCAACAACAGCAGCATCAGCAGCATCAGCAGCAGCAGCAGCATCACTTCCCATATCCTTTATGGTAGAGAAAATACTGTCTATCTTCGAAGTTTTAGGGAGTTAATTTTCCACTCGATTTTGCTTGTCTTTATTTTCTCTCGCTTTCTGCCCTTTTGGGCCTATTCATCATTTTCTCAGTTTTTCTGAAACAAAAAATATTATTAATCATGACAATAGTTATTTTATGCTGCAGAATATAACAAATAGCCGAGTGCAGCATATCCTGTTATGCAGTTTCTCTCTTTACAAACGAAAATATCTCTCTGGACATCATGGGGGGGGTGTTGTGGTGGTGGGGCTGGTCAAGATCTGGTGCCGGGGGGGGGGGGGAAATACCCCGCTGCCCCTATTATAATCCGCTACTACTAACGATGGCACTTGGTATTGTTGAGAATATCAAGTCGAGGTATGTTACCAGTTGAGACTATGACAGGGGGGCATAATATACCATATTGAACAGGTTATGACAAGATGTTGTCAGGGGAAACAAAAACTGTTATTGGATACACGCATGTGCTGAATGGTGTTCTAACGAACCCAGCAACAGTATATACCACCGTAGACAAGGCAGACTTGCAACTCTACATAATAGCATATGTAATAAAGTTGACAAAAAGGAACGGTTTGAAGGCCATGTTTTGTGCATTGGTGGCATTCCCATGCTCTATTGCTTCATTGCTTTCATAGGAAAGATGAAAGATATAGAGTTCAGCTGGATTGCATGATTTGCTGGTTGAATCTATATTATGCCCCCCCTGTCATTGTCTCAACTGGTAACATACTTCGACTTGATATTCTGAACAATACGAAGTGTCATCTATATTAGCTAGAGGTATTGTTAACCACAGAACAGGTAGCTTCCTTGGAGGCTCTGGATATTTTATTTGTCGCATGTATCAGGGTTGGCAGCAATTTCCTGGGGCAGGAAATACTGGTAAATACTGCCCCAGGAAATACTCCAAAAAACAGGAAATACTCCAAAAAGCAGGAAATACTCCAAAAAGCAGGAAATACTGGGAAATACCGGAAAATACGGGGAAATACTCCAATACTCATCAGAAGTGGTACATTTTAAACTAAATATCTTAGACATATTAATCAGAGTGGCTAATATCTATACCATATCTATTACAGGTTGACATATGAGATCAAATAGGCAATATAGGCACATCATCGCATATCTATAACCTTTTCAACTCTACAGAGCAGATACAACACCTACTATTTATTCCAGAATGTTGGTGGAATCTGTAGAAACCAGTTTCAGTAGAGGCTGCAACAATAATTTCCAGTAGAATAGCTGCAAAATATTACGACACTTTCATGTCATGAATGGTTTACCTAAACTGATATATAATGCATTAGCATGTTGTACATATTGTGACACACAAAGCAACAATCCATTAAACTGCCTTGAATTCACAGCTTATCAGAATAATGATTTAAAATAGAGATCTAAGCGTAAATGACCAAACTGCTGTGAATCAATGCTCTAAGCTAGGCTGTCTCCCACACTCAGGTCATATGGAGGTGCGATATTGTCTCACAATGGAAAGACAGCAAGGTGTCTAATTTGGGATTAACTGATAGAGATAGCAACACATTTCATTATGTTATATACAATTATATATATTAATATTATGTACTCTTCAGTATTTATACTATTACATTCTACAATATGTCTGATTGAAAACACAGACTTTCACATTATTTTCAAGATATTCTGTAGATTTCAGGTTTAAATAGCAATTACAATTTTAACATTTCGGCAGCTTCATAATGAACTGTATTCAGTCATCATAGCACTAACTTATATATAATAACATCCCAGAGAGCGAATTAGTTATTTAACCCTTTAACACTCAAATTTGTTCAAGTAAATTACAATTATATCATAGAAAATATTTATTTCCAGATCAAGAGGCTATTTTTGACAAATTAATACAGAAATTAGTGGCTCAGTTATCAAGCCAGTCATTCCAGTGGTAATTTCTCCAAAATAGTCTTCTCTCGGTCTATAGACGGTGATTTACTGTCAAATATTCAGTCATACATGTACCTCATAAAATTATAATGGTATTTCATTGGACTATGTTCCTTATGCATAGGTGTATAACTTATGCATCTGTGTCACTAGATAATATTTACTAATGCTTGTCAGCGTTTTCTTAAGCATGATAAACAACCACTAGGTTAAGTATATAAACTTGTCACCTGATATCTGAGTATTTCCCAGTATTTCCAAACATTTATCAGTATTTCCCGTTATCTCCCAGTATTTCCCATTGCTAACACTGTCCTGTATGTTCTAACATGTGGCAACACTTGAGTACATCTTCTAAAGCATCCAGTGATATTTCTTTAGTAAATTTGATACTGCTGACTGCGTACTGATTGCCTGAGGTTGGTTGTTGATATGTGCAATTTGTCGCAAAGTGTTTTCCCATCAACTGTCTCCATATTTATATCTACGCTATCGTCCCCTTCATGCCACGTAGCCTAGGACAATCATAACTTGTGGTATGAAAAGTCTGTCATTGATTCAGGACACTGTATCTAAATCCAGATGTGTAAAACTTTAGATATTCATTGTATGAAAGAGATGCATTTAAAATGTCTAGTATACCAGCTTTACCGTAATCATCATGAACCTGGATGGCAGGTCCTAGTGGTAAAGGTGTGGTTTTGTTTGTGCGATTGAACACAGTTCACTCGACTGTTAACAAACATCTTCTCTGCATCTCTGATGTAGGTACAAGACCTATCGAATCATGTATAAATTTTCTTTCAATGAGTCTGTTATACGGTGAGGTCTAAGGGATGGAACTTTTATTTGGTACACCATGCGCCCACACTCCACCTTCTCACCCCCCCCCCCCCTGCGACTCCACACGTCCAGTCCCATTTATACCTGGGGGGGGGATACATTGTAAGGTCTCTGTTTACGCTACACTATTATTTAGCAAGCAATAAGCTTCGTTGCTTAGCGACCATCTTTTGCACGGTATGAGTTCGCTGAATTACGTGAAGGAGGCTCTGAACTGTTGTTATCTGATGAATGTTGACATTACGCATCATGCACTATTATTATCTTTGAAATTAAATACGTCATCCTCGGGTTCATGGAAAACAATATTATTAGGAATGTATAGTTTATACATGGCCGTATTAATTACAATTTATCGATTACGATTTTAAAAAGAAGATAGTGTTGTTGATTGTTTTGCGATAAAATAGTCATTAGACCCCACGTGAAGAACCCCAACTCGTACATGGGAGAGACACGCATGGAAAATAAGAGTGAGGAGTGCGAGAGGGAGGAGTTTGTGTAGACAGAGAATTGAGCAGGGTGGTCTGGTGGGAACCCTGTGACTTTTCACAGCTTTTTGAAGAACGGACGGAATAACATTTTGTTGACGGATTATTGTGATTCACCCGGTCTCTCTTAACAACTGGAATCAGCGTTTCATAGTTCTTCAAAATTGGTCGGTTACCTTTGTTTGGCCGACGGGAGGAAAGCCGTGTCCACAAATTGTACGTAGTGCCACGTAATTAGTCATCAAGTTTCCATCATATGTTCATCAGACTGTTGTCGTATGTGAGTACATGCAACTACTCATCGTTACCACATTATTTGGGAGAGAATCAGTTGACTATGCCAATACTATTAGAACTGTTAGTAGTGTGACCTAAAGTCCTGTAATGATTGGGCCCATATTAGCGAATATCAACTTGTAAAACTGTCTTCAAATTGGATCAAGGGAGATAACTTTAGGTAGATCTTATGTACCAGTAGCGTCCAATCTCCCTTTAATATTTACATGCTCTGAATGACTCGTACATTCGTCGTTCGTCATTTGAATTATATATTAACAGTTACTAAAAGCATGTATTTCAGATCTCGCTAGTCATCATGCTCGCAGAAATTAGAATGAACAGTCGTCATCCGTATCTGTGATCCACAACCTGTCATCACATGGTTATGTCTTCTTGGTATGCGGGTCATGTGAACATCGTCACATCCTCATAATCATATTTTTGAACTCGACATCTTTGCATCTCCAATAGCGGGTATTCCTACAGCTAATGGCAATGTGCACATCGTCCAGCGCGTTCTACATGTTTACAGGTATACAACTAATATTGTGAACAATATTAATACAAGACATTCTTCCATACATAATTAAGGGAATAGTATGGATAATGCAGATATGAATAGGTGTAGATATGACATGTTTAGACTGTTTTACCCCCTTAAATCATGAAACTAAATTAATCATTTTGGCGTAAGCTTGAAACCAGAGTTTCGGGTTTAAAATATATTTTCCCTGTAAACACTAAATAATTTAAATTCAGCAGTTTGAATCTAGGTCACACTTATTTCGTATTTAGGATAATAAATATAAACAAAACTAATAAGTAGGTATACTCCTGTGAAATAAGAATATTTCATGCTATGATTATAAAATGCTGTCAATAGATCATCATCATTCTACTATTGTGTCTATGTCATTCATCTCATCATTCATCCGTGTTGTCAGATGTTGTGTGAAAGTAAACATTGATGTTTTGAAACATATCTAAATTATCTATTTGCTCTTTATTCTCGGATTGAATATGCCGTCATCAAAGCTAATTCTTTGAAATCTATATTTGTAGTAAGTCTGGACAAAACGCTGGCGATGACTGTAATGATGCGGTAAGAAAATTTCTTCTGTAATTTAAAAAATAATGCTTGAGGCCCAGATTCATCTTTAATAAGGTTTCCAGATTTCTGTCAGGAACAGAATATGACATACAATTCTTGATATTCAGCAGCTGTACAAGAATATCTGGTACTTACCCGTTTAACCTGAATTAACATATAGCTGGTTTCAGTTTAATTATCATATTTCTCATTTGATACAATGCGCCATGATGGAATCAGATTAAAATTGATTGTTTGTTGCGGGTTTGGTCTAAACTAGCAAGTTTCCATATAAAGACTGAATTCTTGGTTGACCGTTCTTTCTTATTGGTGACCTAATAGTCTAAATAGAACTTCATCAATAAGATTTATGAGTGGAGTATTTTGATTTTTGACTATATATATATATATATATATATATATATATATATATATATATATATATATATATATATATATATATATATATATATATATATATATATATATATATATATATCATTGATGTGGTAAACCGTGAAGGTTGTTATATGTATTTATCTGTATTTGAGGTCAAGCTTAACTAAAAATGCTCAAGATGAACTGAACTAAGGTAATCAGGAATCTTTCAAGTTCTACCCCTAGTCCAATATAGGCCTAGTCCGTACCAAGTCATAGTCTTGCTTGGTACAATAATGGAGGAACAAATGACGCAGAGGCCTTGAGACCAACCTCTTGACTAGTAGGCTAGTATTTAGACTTAAAGTTTCTCAACTCTTTACGTGTTATTCAAACTTCTCTATGGGCAATGATAATATCTGTCTCCCTTTATCGTTTGTGCGCATTTTCAGATAATATTTGCCCAAGGTACGTATGTAGGTCAAGCTTCATCTCAGTGGTAGCTTTAATAGCATCTCCTAAAGATGTATCTTAATTGATAACGAAACTACTCATATCGTGTCCGCTCTGTGGAGTACTGCATATGGTATTGCCATAGTAGGTTCGCAATTTATATTTTACTTTATTATAACCACTGGAAGTGCAGCTAATGTCCATTTGCAAAAAAATTGTTTATACCAGGGGAGCAGGTCGGATAGAAATAGCACCTTTTTCTGAACAGATAGATCCTCATGTATCTCAGTGATAAGTGTATTGAATACATCTTTATGTTCATCTATTTGCAAGGGTTCTTAATCATCTTTTCACACTTTGTGAAGGAGTGGTCTTAATAGTTACTTTTACGAATGCTAAGTTACATGATGCATAGTACCGAGCATCACAACAAACAAGGACCGGCACGGTTGCTAAATGTCGAAACATATCAGCGCCACCTTTCTGTTTAGCAAGTTGTATCATTTTATTTTTAAATTCTAAATTCTTTACAATGTGTATCTTAAAGGGTTTTTTCCTTTCCTCATTTGCGTACAAATAAAAAAATCTTTTCAGTCCACGATGGGCCGTGTAGCCACTGGCGGTATAGGACTCGCTTCCTCATAGTTAGTAACACATAAATTAGCTTTGTCATCTGTGGATTCTTTGCACTTATCTGAGCGACATAACAGTTTCTATGATACTTAATCTTTCCAGCTGCTATATAACACGGATTGTCACAGATCCTCTCCCATACAATGTCCATACGTTTTGCACGCAAAATTGAGTTTCTCTATACAGATATCTGTCGCTGTAATGAGAGTACCCTTTACTGATTGACATATATAATACATTACGTAAAGTCTATGGACACGTGATGTTTCTCCGTCACATGACTGAGCTTTAGAGGACTTCCATTACACGAACTGGTATTCTGGTCTTCAGCTAGGCTTGCCATTGTGGCCCTAAAACCCGTATAACAATATGTTATGCCTCATAATTTAGTCAACCATCATAACATTGTGTATCAAAAAGCATACCGTTATACACAGTCAAATCTGTCTATAAGCGATAATATGATTTTGGTGCGCAAGGATAGTGGTTCATTAGGATAGGTGGTTGTATAACCACAAGACCAGTCGTCTTAGGCCATATTGTGTCAACTTACCGCTATTTGAAAGGCCTAGAGAAAAGTATTTTTGAATATTTACCACTAGAATGACTGGCTCGGTTACCGAGCCAGTCATTCTAGTGGTAAATTTTCAAAAAGACTGTTCTCTCGGCCTGCAGATAGACACTGGCTAAGTAAAAACTTTAATCTTCTTGACCATTACCTCTGTAATGGCAAACCGGCGAAAAGAATTCAGTGGTCAATTTCCAAAAATAGTCTTCTAAAATTAAAATATCTTGAAAAATATTGACCATCAAAAAGTTTAATTGATATATCTAGTAGTTTTTTATTTTGAGCGCTTTGAGGCGCTGTTGACACACATGCGGTTAAGTAATCAATATCTTTTGTAAATGTTATTTACCATAAGAAATTAATTGTATAAAACGACCAGCAAATCTTTGTGGTCAATTTTTGAAGACCCACAAGGTGAACCTATAGACAGGTTTGACTGTATACAACAGGTCCAACAGCATGTACAGCTCAACTGGAACATAAGTCCTTTGAACCAAGACTCGAGTCTTGCCATTTAGTCATAACAAGACCATGGACAAATAGAAAATTAGCCGCTTACACCATAAGAAATATTATGTGAAAGTCGATTCAATCAACCTTATGGCACCAATACACAGCAGGGCGTCATTAAAGCGTGTACTGTACTGCGTCTTTAATAAAATGCTTAATTGAAACAAATATAATCTGAAGCCTAGCTACATCAGAGGGCTTCAAGCAAATTCTGTATCAAATTGGCAAAATGGTTACCGAGCAAGGGGGCATTTAAAGAAAAGTTGGACTGATAAATAGACTGATGATCAAGATTTTCTCCTGACATAAGCTCACCTCGTCTCATAGATAAAGATAGCAAAAGCGTGTATGCTGTTTACTACACCAATATACAGGTAATGCGAGATTTGAATAAATACTAATTATTCTTCATTTTAGGAGCAGGTGTGTTCTAAATTGAAAAGTCGGCGAGCCTAACAATTAAAATGGCACTGCTAATGGATGTTTCCAGTTTATCAGTCCACAATATGCGTCATAATCAACTACTTGACGTGTAGGATGACATCATAATCAATCACAGCACAAGTGACTCGATTTAGTATGCCTTAAACGCTTACTAGTCCGACACGCTGTACGAATTGTATGTATTAGTTATTTAATAAACATCCTGTTGACTATTTTGAAACTAATTTGTCTGGGCTGTCAAATTAGTTTCAAAATATCCAACAACTTATCTGTATAGTTTTCTGGAAAGTGATAGTCAGATTGTTGAGGAATCGATCGATCCAAACACCAGTGAGGTGAGGGTGGAGCTTAGCTAGAGATGGGCGGGGCATAGCTAAAACTGGAATGGTCCATTAAGATCATAATTGTCAGGTGGACAGTCGTCTGTCAATGTTGGACATCGACTGGTAGTTAGCCTTTCAATCTCATATTCCCAATATGACGGTGGAGTTAGGTGTTGTTGTAGTACATCTACCTATCCCCAGGTAACATCTGCGACGAATGTTGCATATAATTGTAAATGCTTTCCAAATAGCAAATTGATAACAATTGATCGATATTTTTGTCGTCTTTGCCATCTCATATCAGTTCAAAGAGCACCAATTAACCCCCTTTTATCATCTTTTGTATCCATTTACATCAGGAATTCAAAGAAATATTGTTCTTAATGGCGCTAAATGAAGGATTCGGACGAAATCGGAATATGGAGTTATCGAGTATAATAAGTGTGTATTGGAAATTCTTTCTCGCTTGTTCTGTTTTATGAAGGATGGCAATACAATACTGTGCGGGTGCCATAGATATAGGTATATAGACATAGGTATATATTGATTAGATCACTCATGGCCCTCTCAAAAGCGCCATTTCAGAGTTCAATATGTTTCGCCGATCTCGTTTATATGAGACTATCATATTACTAACAGAAAATTATTTTTTGTTGCAACTTCCATTTCCTCGTCGAATACATTTTCATAGGAATACCTCCAACCAAATTTTATTAGCGATAAAATATATAAATTCAGGGCCTGAGTGTCTTCTGCTTGCGAATTAGTAGCCATTACGTTACTGTAGAGAGCGTGAGGCAACGTTACATGGATGATAAATATAGACACATAATTATGTGTCGTGGCATGGTTTTATTTAGTTGTTGGAACTGGCACGTAGCTTGAAGACTGAGAAGAGCACTGAGAAACGTCACGATCTACTGATAATTGTTGACGAAATGAAACATCAGCTGAACAGCTGCTGTTACTAACAGCTTTGATCGCCGTGTCAAAATCTGAAAATACCAGGTCAGTCGCACTGGCGATTTACTGAACTTAGGTTACCGGCTGTCGCAACAATCAACCCTATATTGAGGGTACGTGCATGAGTGATCTAGCCCACCTATACGGTATCAATGGCTGGTGCCGAATCGAACCTCGCGCGTTAAAAGGATGGATCAGATCTGTCGCTCAAGTATATGACGTCATAATCAATTATGCCACACATGCTGACGTCACAATCACAATTCGTAATGAATGATGTATTTAGTTGCGTCATGAACATTGCATATTCCGTCAAGTGTATGCATTGTATGTCTTTGATGGATTTACTATTTAATAAAAATGTTGTTGAATATTTTGAAACTAATTTAACTGGGCGTTGTCGCTGCCATAGTTTCAAAATATTCAACAGCTTACCTGTATATATTCACCTTGCAAACGGAATTCTAGGAATTCAGGATTCGAAGTATTTAAATCGATCCCAACACGCCTTAATCGTCGGCGGAGCTTAGATATAGATGGGCGAGGCATAGCTAAAACCTGATCCGTATATTGATGAAATGGAGATAGGCAGATTTGGGTTTTTCGCAGTATTTCGAAGCAATTTAGTACGTGGAAGAGGATATTGCATTCGCTTCTATCTTTATGTCGATGTGTCTGTGTATCTGTACGTCAGGAGCTGTTCCTAAAATAACCGATCTGATGTGGCTAAAATTTTCGCACAACAAACGATCTGACAGTGAAACAAGATTTTCAGATTTTGGCTGTGATCCGGAGAACAATTCACGGATCCGGATCTTATCGCATTTTGGATCTATGGATAGCTCGGAAATCAGTGGTCCAATTAGGCGTCGACTTTTCACACCAGAACAGGTGTGACCGTTCGATAGGATTTCACAATTTAGGTTGTTATCCGAGCCAAAATAAATCTGGATAATGCAGGAAAGCAGAATTATTTTAAAAATCCGGGAAACCGTTTACAGCGTGATAAACACATGATGCCGGAAATCTGCCGTCTCCGGTTGCTTCTGATTCATTTGGATTATAGACGGATGAATTTCTAGCCATACCCCGCCCATTTCTAACTAAGCTCCGCCCACTTTTCCCGTGTTAGAATTAATATGTATGCCTTAAATCCTGAATTCTCAGCATTGCCATTTTAAAGTAACTATACAGGTTATCTCTTGAATATTTTGAAACCAATTTAACTACGTGCTGCTTTTGCCTATGGCAACAATAACAACTCGTAAAATTAGTTTCAAAATAGTTAACAGGATAGTTATTAAATAGGAACGCCATCACAGATATACATTTCGTACACTTGACGGACTTTTCAATGCTCATGACGGAGCTAGATACGGCATTATGTATTGTGACATCATATACCTGAATGACAGATCAGATATGATATCGTCATTCAACAGGGACAAGAACAACTTTTTTCTCGTGAGATCAAGAAACATGAGCTCAAACAATGAGACGACTGGGATGACACATGAAGCGCCTCCATTAACTTTCAGCAGTAATGACCAGATTCCAGAACTTTTCTATAAACAGTTCCCAGTCTACTTCCTTCCTATTGGTGCTATACTAAACATACTCCTATTTTATTACATACTTGCATCCAAGAAATACAAATCTCCTTTGTTCACATTCATTGCCAGTCTCGCCATTGCTGACTTCATGTCTTGTATTGGATTTGCTGGCTGGGCTGGACTGCTATATTCTACCATCACTGCGTTACATGCAGCATTATCTTGCAAAGTACTAACATTTGTAGGCGGTACCGGGCTCTCTGGAAGCGCGTATCACCTGGCATTCTTCTCATGCCTTAGATACTACCAACTCTGTTATCCTCTACATGCCAGGGCAAAGGT
Source organism: Chaetoderma sp. LZ-2023a (assembly GCA_034401795.1). Classification (NCBI taxonomy): domain Eukaryota; kingdom Metazoa; phylum Mollusca; class Caudofoveata; order Chaetodermatida; family Chaetodermatidae; genus Chaetoderma; species Chaetoderma sp. LZ-2023a. The sequence goes on along the minus strand of CM067374.1, from coordinate 129,441,108 downwards.
CACGAGGGGATATGTTCTCAAAATGTGTCTCGGAATCTGGATAGGTAGTGCGATCGGATGGCTGGTAATTATAGTTTTTTATTACGCATCAGCCGCATTGTATGACGGGAAGATTCTTCCCTTGTGCACATTTTCCGGCAATCCCATAATTCTTCAATGGTGCTATCTGGTATTTAACACTATTATACCATGTGCCACGATACTAATAATGCATGTTATGAAATACGTGCAACTCCTAATCCAAACTAAACATGTACATGTGCAAAAGGAACGGCAGAATGCTGATGCACGTGCAGTTGCCATAGTAATCATACTGTTTTTTATCGCTTGGTGCCCAGCAAACATGTATGGTGTGCTGCATTCGTACGCACCTGCTGAAGGAGCTCGTCAAGATAAATTGATGCTCGCGCTGGTGTATATGCTTGCGTACAACAGTAGCCTGAACCCTGTTGTCTATGTGATAGCGGTAAGCTCGATACGATATGATATCCACAAATTTCTATGCTCGGAATATGGAAACAAATGAAACTTGAACATGAGTGGGAATCGAACCCAGATCCAGCGATAGCGCCAATCATCATTGGCCATAAACGCTCCCACCAGACCAATGCCGCAAGATGGCTTGCGGCGTTGGTCTGGTGGAAGCGTTTGTGGGCAATGACGTTTGACACTGCTGCCGGTTGTGCGTTCGATTCCCCGTCAATGCTAATATACCGTAATGCCACGGATACATGTATAACTTGAACATGAAAATGACTCGTTAAAGGCACATTCCATCTCTTACAAGTTATTCAGGGGTAGAATACGCCATAGTTAGAAATGACAAATCGGGAAACTAATTTACAAAGATCTATTCTATTGCATATTTTCAAGCGAATATGACTGAAAGCTGTTGGCGCCTATCGCAGCAACAGATTCATGTCGAAATATTTTCACCATTTTTTAATAATTTAACGCGATAGTTACTTTGAAATTGAGATGCTGTGAATTTAGCGTTCAGTCAAAGAACGATGTCGGATATTTTACGATTTCAAGTATACCATCAAAGAATGATATTACATTTTAAATAGCTAAATATTTATATAGTTTTAAATGTTACAATAAACTGTTGATTATTTTGAAACTACTTAAGCTGTAGGATATTGATGCTTTGGGTAGCAACAGCTTCCAGTCTAATGGAACTTTCCAGTTTATCCATCCATCATATGACGCCATAATCAACGACGTGACGTGTAGGATGACGTCATAAGCAATGATAGCACGAATGACGTAGATAAGATCGTTATAAACCCATACTTGGTGACGGACTAAGCGTTGTTGTCCGAATTGTATGTCTACTATTTAATAAAGATGCTGTTGAATATTTTGAAGCTAATTTGACTGGGCGCTGTTGCTGCCATAGGCAGTAAAAGAACCCAGTCAGATTCGTTTCAAAATATGCAACAGGGTACCTATATAGGTGATAGTTAGAGATTTCAGGGATCGATCGATGCCACCACAGGTAAAGTGTGGGTGGAGCTTAGCTAGAGATGGGCGGGGCAATGCTAAAACTGGAACGGTCTATTAGATTATAATTCATTCAGTTATTGGCTCCCCTGGTCCAAAAGGTCAAAGGGAGCTTTTGCTGTGGCGACCATCAAAAGTACATATCTGACTTGGCCAACATCTGCGTCGAAGGACGCTTACAATGTTGACTTCTAAATTGATATGTTATGCGTTGCATGGCCAGATTTTAATAATGTAGTCGCAAATGTTGATATTCCGGATTTGGGCCGGATTAAAGTAATATGAATATGACACTTTTGAGAATTATGCCAATAAGCAAATACAGTCAAAACTGTTTATAACGGACACCTTGAGGAACATCAAAGAATGGCCAGTGATCAGGTACTGAAAGGCATGTCATAGAAGATGATGATTGTTCTTCGAGATAAGTGGCTTTATGACAAGCCAGCACTGTCTGGTCCAAGCTATCTCTGATTCTACATTCCCGTGCACGTATTGATGTCTGTGTATTTTTATAGCTGGGAATTAGCAAATACTATACTGCTGAACATAGCTATCAATAATAAAAATAACATGCACTAAAATTCCAAAATATGAAACAAAATGTGTTTCTTAAATCCAGACATGGATTTAGAAACTTTGTAAATTCAAATAGGCCTTGACGTTACTTTCTACGTACTCAAATTTAACTAGCTATATCTTTGGAAGATAATCATTCCATTTTACTATTTTAATTAATAATCTTCAAGCGTTATATTAACTATGATCAAGATTTAACTTAGAAAAACACATAAAATGATGTAAATAGCCGCCATTTTGAATTTCTACTGATATGAGAAAATGACCAATGGTGTAGGAGTGACACGCACCAGATACGGTCATAGGACATAATCCTGATATCGAAGTTGTGCAGAAAATGCTCATCCGACAGCTCGACTATGTCGAATAAAGATCCTTAAAATGGTGGATTGCATAAGCCAAGATAAGAGCACCGCACAAAAGCACATAATTTTGAGACAAAGAGGAATCTGTCTAAAAGTGATTGAAATTACAAATAAAGTCAAAGGTCAAAGGTCAAAGGTAGGATTTTTCAAGATTCGCCTTATTTTATTAACAAGCTTTTGCACACAAATGTGCTTCATTGTCATGATGAAACACATTTATGGGCAAAAGCACGTTAAAATTAAATAATGCTAGTCTTAAAAGATACAATCTCTGAACTTTGTTTTCATTATTACGAGTGCCGTTATCACACCTAGTGTTGATTGATATGGAATGATTGTGCCGTAATTTAGCAGATACAATACGACAGTTGGGATGAGTTATGTATCCCCCCCAGAAATGCGATCACAAACGGGAATGAATTAGATTTCTGTATCAAACTTTGTTAATTAAAAGAAGTTTTCAATTTTCAAACCCTCTATCAATATTAAAATTTTGGTTAAAATTGTCGATTTGGACATCCCATAAAATACACGCAATGACGTCATCACGGGAATCCTCAACCATGTGGGTTAATATTGCACCAGAGTTTTCAGATTATACGAACATGGCGAGTCGAGTACTCTTACTGGGTCTCTAGTTTAAGGAAATATAGTCTTGTTTTGCATCTCACGCATAATGCATGATAACAAATATCTAACATACTCTTTTATTTTATCGATCAGTGATTGGCTGCTGTTCATCACATTTATGGCATGGAATGAGTGGAATGACCAATGGACATTTAATTGAGAATTCCATTCTGGTACAAGACAAATGTAAAGCTTAAGCTTTTATGAATAGTTAAAATATTCCGGTTCCAACTAGTCCGAGTTCTCTGACTCCGCCTCTCCAGGCATATCAGAAAGGGCATAGGGCGGAGTCAGAGAACTCAGACTAGGTTGCAATATGCGCCTCCACCAGACGTTTGCTCCTATCCCCCCCCCCCCCGGCCTCAGATCTGAACCATTTCCCAATTTCTTCTATCAAAAATTTGAGTGAATATCTTTTGTGCAGTTTTTCATTTTGAGAACGAATATAGCTTTCTGGACATGAGATCCAAGATATCTATTTTCGTTGAGAGAGAGAGAGAGAGAGAGAGGAGAGAGAGAGAGAGAGAGAGAGAGAGAGAGAGAGGGAGAGACGGAGAGGGAGGGAGGGAGGGAGGGAGGGAGAGAGGGAGAAAGAGGGAAAAGAGAGAGAGAGAGAGAGAGAGAGAGAGAGAGAGAGAGAGAGAGAGAGAAGAGAGAGACAGAGAGAGACAGAGAGAGACATAGAGAGAGAGAGAGAGAGAGAGAGATGAGAGAGAGAAAGAGGAGAGATGAGAGAGAGAGAGAGGAGAGAGAGAGAGAGAGAGAGAGAGAGAGAGCATAACAAGATATGGTCAAAAATTGGTTTGTTTTAATCTATATAACATAAAATAACCATAGTCATGAATACCTTTACTGTTTGTTTCAGAGAAAACCACGAGCCCGTCATATGACATCATACTCAACTACGCGACGTGTAGGATGACGTCATAATCGTGGTGTCGCGAATGACTCGATTTAGTCCATCTTAAACTCAGCAACACCACCCAGTCAAATTAGTTTCAAAATAATCAACAGCTTTACTATATAGTTCTCTGGAAATTGATAGAAGCATCGATCCTAACACGAGCGAGGTGAGGGTGGAACTTAGCTAGAGTTAGAGATGGGCGGGGAATAGCTAAAACTGGAAACGTCAATTGGCATTTAAAGTATTCTATTTTAGCTATTTCATTGAATTCTTGTTCACGCAATGTTTTTGTCGGTCAAAACGGCTCAAAATATTCAGTGAACAAGAGTAAAATAAAATAATTTAACAGCCAAATGATGGTTCATGCTTACCTGCCATCTGATAGTATTTAGATTTCAGAAGTTTTAGATAGGAGGATTGCTGGACTCCCTTCTGGGTAGCCTTTCGCTTTGCCATAATGCATGAACATATTGGTGATATTCTTTGCATCAATCTTAGTGAACCGCCATTATTTGACAGAAAATTAATTTATTATAAAAATGCGTTCCATTTAGGAACAGACCTATCTGCTGTGTGCTTTTGAGCGAGCATGATGTGTTGGTTATTGGCATCGTATACAGTACCTCGTAACAGAACCACTCCAACGGCTCTAAGACGAGATCGAGACTTGGCTATTAAAAGTCTAAGACATAAAACTCGAAACATCGTCGTGTCG
>CM067374.1:129426295-129435909 GCA_034401795.1 Chaetoderma sp. LZ-2023a | reverse complement strand
GCATGACACGTGTGTTGTGTTTGTGGTGGTGGTGGGTGTGATGCCCGTCGTGGTGGTGGTGGTGCTGGTTGTGGTGTTGGTGGTGGTTGTGGAGGAGGTGGTGGTCGGATGGTGGTGGTGATGGTGGTGATGATGATGATGATGATGATGATAGATGATGATGATGACGACGATGATGATCGTGACTGTTCTGCAGCTGAAGAAGTGAACATTTCCTTCTCCTGAAATCAGTTTTGCTTCACCCATGTCTTGTCCACTGCGAGTGTCCTGAGCTCCTTTAGATTCCGTTTCCGCTTTAATGGCCCCAGATTACGTTCTTTGAAGTCTGATCGCAAAACAATTTGCAAGTTGAAGCTGTGGCGTCCTGTACGTGCCTGATACCTTTTGGTACCTACCACTTCAAATTCTAGTGCTTTCTGAGTAGGCGATACGCCTGGCATAAAAAGAACAGATCCGAACATAGACTACTACTCTCACGGATACTGGTTTTGCGTTACACGTTTAATAGAGGTCGGATGGTGGTGGTGGTGGTGGTGATGGTGGTGGTGGAGGTGGTTGTGGTGGTCGTGGTGGTGGTGGTGGTGGTGGTGGTGGTGGTGTGATGACGTGAGGGTGGTGCTGGTGGTGGAGGTGGTGGTGGTAGTGGTGGTGGTCGTGGTGGAGGTAGTGGCGGTGATGATGATGATGATGGTGATGATGATGATGATGACGACGACGATGACGAGTGACTGTGTTCAGCAGCTGAAGAAGTGAACATTTCCTTCTCCTGAAATCAGTTTTTCTTCACCCTTCTCCACTATGTCTTGTCCATTGCGAGTGTCCTGAGCTCCTTTAGGTTCTGTTTCCGCTTTAATGGCCCCAGATTACGTTCTTTGAAGTCTGATCGCAAAACAATTAGCAAGTTGAAGCTGTGGCGTCCTGTACGTGCCTGATACCCTTTGGTACCTACCACTTCAAATTCTAGTGCTTTCTGAATAGGCGATACGCCTGGCAAACAAAGAACAGGTCCGAACAGAGGCTACTACTCTGACGGATACTGGTTTTGCGCTACACGGTTTATAGAGGGCTTTTCTAGACTATGTGACCAGCGATGATTTGTAATGCCTCGCAGCTGTTTGTGGTGATATGCATCGAGTTTGTTAAGTGGGCCCTCGAGCCTCCCAGCGGTTGCAACATTATAGCATCTTGGAAACTCATGCAGTATCATATAATTGCATCCTGACTTTCATGGAGATTTTAGAGCCACGAATCCACAACTTCCAAAATAGACTGGATGACAACATGTTCTTTTCTACAACCGGTTCCAATCTCGGTGGACCTGTAGAGGAGAGAACCCAAGATTATGCTTTTCCTCCACTTACCCATGCCGCAATGCGGGTGGGATGTGATGGGGTGCAATCATCATGCATCTCTGTGGTGTTGGATAGGTATACGTGAGTGAACTCTGTTTTGGCTTTGTTCACGAAGAGGGTTGCGGCCTTGAGCTGGTTTGCAGCTACTGGAAGTAGTGTCTTAAGAATACATTTTTCCTCGACGCTAAAGTAACTAACATCTGCATACTCCATCTCTAGTGGCATACCTAGCATTGAGATTAGATTAGAGATGCACATAATGACACGCTCCTCTTATGGAGTGTCATCGTTAGATGGAAGAGCTGCGGTGAGGTAGCATGTGAAGAGGACTGGTGATAAACCATCACCTTGTGGTGATCCTATTAATCTTTCAAACTGAATTACGTATTGATTGGATGCGAACATTTAGTTTTGGGTTTGACAATTAGCGTCTCACCAGGTGTAGCTCGTCATCCTCGAAGCCAGCTTGATGGAGAAACTGAAGGATATGTGGTATCTTGATGGTATCGAATGCACGTCACGTATCTTGTAGAAGTCTCAATGCGTTGATCCTACTACTGATGTCAATATTCGTTGTGCCCAGACTATATCAGCCCAGCTCCAGGTCTCTTGACACCACTCTGCCAGTTTCCAGTAAACTTGTTAATCTTATCTCTGATACAAGATAATGCGACATTTGATAGCATTTTTCATAGTTCACCTGTGGGTACAAGTTATAAGATAGGCTAGTCAGGCCTAGTCATCTTCATAAATATCGGCCATCCCCATCAGACGAAGAAGGCGTGCCGATTATATCATCGGTCACTGATAGGGGCAAGTATAATAGCAGCTACATCCCAAGGTGCAGCCAGTACCTCCAAAATTCCGGAACATGCAGCTATCGAGATTCTATCGATCGTGTTAAATAAAACACACGATATCTATTCGCAATACCGCAGATACTATTAATGGTAGAATCCCACTTTAGCGAGTTCCGAATGAGATTTTTGGAATTAAATTATTCATCACATAAGCGAATATTCCAAATTTTCACCTCAATTCTTAGCATTCTTTTATCATCTTGAATAATTTTTTAGTTTATCAGTGTAACGGTTATAAGATTTCATAGTTAAATTATTCTTAACACTTACCACTCTGAGGTTAAATTAAAGTAAGAGATGAGCGGATGATTGGAGGCTGTGGCTGTGTGCATTCTGAACAATCTGATCCCGGATAGTCCTAGCAGTATTGTCAACGATACCTGCCAGAATTACTGAGGCTGTTCTTGGATGACATGCCAACTAGATCAACCACCACGAGATCGTACTAGCGCTTGACTAACCATAAACTTATGCCGTGTTCTTACTAAAACCTTAATCAGGAATAACGGCATACTGATGCATAGCGCTATCCCTGATTAACTCTCTAGTGAGAACACGGCCTTAAGCCATGTTATTATACATCCACGATATCGGTGAGTAGCAGGTATATCAGGTAACGTTCCCATTTGACGGTGACTTGGTCCGATCTAAATTTGCCAGTTAATATAATCGGCACATCATATGTGAATCCTGGAAATTCGGCGCTAGCGGTCATATGATGATGATTAAGTAAACACTCTAGTATGATCTGCACGATTTTTATTATTTTCTGATAGTATGTAATAAGTGAATGCAGCAATACTGAACGCCCATTAGAGGTCAGCGTGTACACAAGTATATAATAAAAGTCCGGCCGAAGATGGGTCGAAGTTAGTCACAAAGGGAGTCAGTTGCTGAGATACAGTTAAAAGGTCTTTTGCCTCTTTTGGTGACCCATCTTGACTTTTTTTAAGGTATACCAGTAGACTTGTGGCACCAGAAGCGAGCTTTACAACAAATAGCCGCTTGGAGCAACTACCTCGGCTTGTTACAGAGTTCTAACACGAATACATGAGCTACTACCTATGTTGCCTATGTGAGATTTAAGCCGAACCTGTGTCGGTTTCTGAACAAGAAAGGTTCCTAGTGTGGAGTGTTGGTATATAAGATATCTAGTGTTAATGTGCTATTGTTAATGAGTAGCATTACACCGGCGAATGTGATGTACACTATAAGATAATGGGTAATAAAACCAATATAATTATACAAGTTCAAAGAATCGGCACAGGCCAGGAAAGAGCTGCAGAAGAAAATTTATCAATAGGCCGAATCTGGCTTTAAAGCACGCCTAATAGTTGTCGGCGTGGTATTAACAAAAGATGGTGGTATCCAGTACTAACCGGTGCAGCATTATGTACCAGTTTTAATTATGCCTAATGGTTATCAGCGTAGAAAGGTACAATACGAAAATATCTTTCAAGTTGGCCTAATAGTCATCGGTGCATGAAAGTAAGAGAGGTGTCCAATTACGAATGGCACAAATGATGTATACGATGTGAAAAATGAATAGGCAGAACAGTCGGAGGAGGCAGAACAGTCGAAGAAAGTGGATTTGAATAGCCTGTAGAAATGTCACGGAGGCAAAGCTGGTGGAGTATGTGGTATGACGAATGAAGGATCGGCGAAGTATTATGAGTTCTGAAGTTCGGCACAAGAGGAAAGTTGCGGCATGCTCAGGTGCTGCACAGTATGCAATGCTCTGAACAGTGAAAATGGCTCAACAACATTAACGACTTTAAGCCCGAAAAGAATCAGCTCGATAATATGCTTAGTACGAGTGGAACAGTGAATTTAGCTTAACCGGAAGTGTGTTAGCACAGTTTTTCGGCAAAAATAGTTTGCGTGTTGATAGACCAATTTTCAGTCGTGGTTTGAACCAAATATTGCGAAATATCAATTGTAGCCATCGAGAAGCTCACGCGTTTATACTAGTTGTTACTTTTTTAGATTGAGTAACCACAAAAATTCATTTCTGTGCTGTGTGAGGGTCTTCGTATGGTGTAAGGAGTTACTACTGGAAATTACAGCAGTAGTGTAGATTGCGTTAGCTGCTCGGCATAGTGCATGGGGCTTAGAACATATGCCCCTATTGAACGACCACTCAATCTCGACTGTCGTTTTTGGGCAGATATAGGTCCGTTTATAGTTTTCATTGTCCAATGAAATGACACCAGAGCGAATCTGCACATGGTTGTAGCAACCAGGCAAATCTATGAGGTCATGTGTTATAACGTCATATCTACTATGGAGTCTGAACCAGCGCGGGCATGTAGTACATATCCCTATTTTATATTAATTGATATCTCCGCCAGTTCTTATCCGATTTAAATTTGGAAGATATGTTTAGAATCCTGGTGGAAATTATGTTAAGATTCGCCCAAAGATGGAGCGAAATAGGTTCGTATTAACGATTGAAGAAATACGGGAAATATGTAAACAAAAAATCCCAGATCCATACCTAAGGTACAACATGCTTGACCTATCTGGATTGTTGCGAGTGCGTGGTAGGCGATCTTACAGACTCTGTTATCTTTAAGTGTGGCAGTACACACGCGCTATGCGCATATACAGTAATGGTTGTATAAGGGACGTGAAGAGGAACGTGCTGGTATAGGTCAATCTAGCCCGGCCTTATGCGATCCTTGCTCCATCACCCCCTCATGAGACGTGAGAGGCACGTTGATATTAGAGATAGGCACAATGGGTGTGCAGAAGGTTTGGAGTAGGGAGGCATACTTTTGAAATTTTGCCCTGGGTTTCTTATGTCCAGGCGCTCTGTTTTTATTTGTTGCATTTTTGTTTTGTTTTTGATTTGTGATTATTTATTAATGTAACGGGCAATTTTCCTAATAATCGTAAGGACGTCTTCTTCCAGCCGAAGGTTAATTACTCCTTGGCCGAAGATGTCCAGGCTCCTGTACTATACATTACATAGTAAAGTTACATATTAATATATGGCCGAAGTCACATGGAACGATTACTCGTTCTTGCAATACTATGCGAGCGTTTTCGGCACCGCATAATTGGACATTTTATAGAAATAATAATAAAAATATGTGTTATTAGTATTCAGTTTTCCTATTGGCCGAATGTGACGAGTATTATCAGCCATTCGCGGATGGTAAATCTGTCTGAGTTGATTGATCCGAAAGCTGTTTTGGTATAAGCAAGTAATAGGCTAACCGAGGGTCATTGATGTTGAGAACTGCTGGAGCCAAAGCCGAAATGGGTGATGGAGTCGGCGCGGATGTTGATGTTAGTAATGGTCTGTCGACATTCAGCACTGATGTAGATGAGAAGCCAATGTGAGGAAGGGATGCTACTGGAGCTATAATGGCTGGTCGAGGCCGACGTTAACTTAGTCCTTCATAGCTGGAATGTCTCGGTGCAGCCCATATAGAAAGATGATGTGCCTTGGCCTCAGCTATGGCTGCCATTGCGTAAGGACTTTGGCACGGGGCAGCGTTCACTTTCTGCATACCACTGTAAACACAGGCCGGAGATGTCTTCTTTTGAACACATAGTGGACTTAGTTCTTCTAATACTGTTCGTTTGGGCTTTTTAGTGACCGAAGATAGTGCTGGTGTTGACGCTGATGGTGAGTCAATGGAAGTCGATCCTTTTATTTGGACAGAAAGTGGTATGGGGGATTCACAAATGTCTGGGTCTCTAGATACAATCTGTAACTGACATGGTTCGTCTGATAATAATAGCCGGAACTGTGACAATTCTATTGGGCTGATTAGCATGCAAGATTCTGGTAGAAGTGGTGACAAAACAGGTGGTGGAGCCGTTGCTGGTGCTGTTGCGGGTGCTGGTTTTCGTTTTCTTGATTTGTCTGATTTCACGGTGAGTACACTAATAGGAGGCCGAAGGGATAATATTGGGCCGAGTTCATCTCTCTTCATGGTAAGTTTGTAAGGCAACAGGGTAATTAAATACACATACTGTTTTTCGACCGCCAAATGGGTGACGCCGAAATGGCACGCCGTGAACAATTTATTGTACTGTATGCAATATGCTCAGAGGAGCTTATGGTCCCGGTCGATGTGACAGTAAGGTCAACTTTACACCTATATGTTTGGCCACAAGGTGGCCCACCTTCTATAGATTCCCACATACACTTGTATGAATGGTTAGACGGTCCTTCATCGGAAGTCTCTTACTAACTTCTGCAATTTGCTGAGGTGTTAGTGACATAACGGTATAATAATAAAGTTCTCAGCGTCACCAACACTTTGATAAATTAATACGAAAAATACAGCTTTGGCTAGCTCATGAAAAAATACATTTTGTTTGTCGCACGAATGGCGGCTATTTCCTGTTGATATTCCCATTCACCAATGATGGGGAAGATGGTTATTCTGCGACAAGTCCGCTCCTTTTATACCTTTTGGACCACATCACAGTGCAGAGGAAGACTAATTTTGGTCCATTCTTGTGATCCACCTGTGTTATGTGACCATACCTATGTAAGTAATTTCCAAAAACTTGTTTAAAATCAAAAAGTAATGCCAAGTTGAGATAGGAGGGCTTGTATACAGAGATTCCATCATATGGAGCACGGAAATGAGGATTACCGACGTGTAGATTCTGCTTGAATCTACTTATCCTTGTGGATGGCCCAAGGTGTAATTCAGTTTCCTGACTCGATCATTATAGACGTGCCTATTTTAATGTAGGCCTCTAGGCATACAGCGGGGTGGGGGAGGGGGAGATCACGCCATTTCACGTGGTCAGACGGCATCACTTTATTCCCCCTTGTTCAGCATTGTGTACAAGCTGGCGCTGTTATGTCTATGACATAACATAACATAACAAGTATACAGCTTACCAGGACTTTTACGTCCTATTATCAGCTGGTGTATAAACTATAATTATTAATTATTAATGTATGGTGATTTTCGGGTGATTTGGCTTATCTAATGCTCTATAGTTGTAGTACACTGGGTGCGTTACATAGATTTTGTCTAGTCTAGCTTTGAATGTGTTTATGGTAGGTGCGTCAACGACTGTTTCCGGTAATGCATTCCACCAGTCTATGATTCTGTTGGAGAAAAAATTCAGTCTATTGTTAGTATTCGCTCTAGTTTTTCTAAGTTTGAATTTGTGGCCACGTGTTCTGTCATCTTGATTTAATGTGAATAGTTTAGTGGGATTTACTGAGTAGATATTATTAAGATACTTAAAAACATTTATGAGATCTCCTCGTATTCTTCTATACATTAAGGTTGGTAAGTTGAGATTCCGAAGACGATTTTCATAGGACATGTTCTGCAAAGCTGGTACCATTTTAGTCGCTCGTTTCTGGACTTTTTCTAATTGTTCGGCAAATTTCCATGTATGTGGGGACCAAACGGGACCAGCATACTCCAGATGAGGGCGTATTAAACTTTGGTACAGCATCTTAAATATGTCTGTAGTAATGGAATGAAACGTTCTCCATATAAGCCCTGTCATTCTGTTGGCTTTTGATGTGATGTTATTTATATGGGTTTTAAATGTTAAGTTTGAATCGATTATTATACCCAGATCATTGATCTCGCTCTCCTCCTTTAGGGCTACTGTTATATCATTATCAAGGAGTTTGTACTTACAATTACTGGCACTTGGCTTGTGGCCAATGTGCATAACTGAGCTTTTGTTTGTGTTGAACATTAATTGCCAATTTTGGGCCCAGTTTTGAATGGCCTCTAGATCATTTTGCAGGATTTCACAATCACTCACATCAGTTATTGAGTTGAACAGTTTAGTATCGCCTGCGAATTGATAGAGCCTGGATTTTATGTTTCTTGGCATGTCATTTACGTATGTTACAAACAGTAGTGCGCCAAGTACACTGCCCTGTGGGACACCGCTTATGACCCTGGCCCAATCTGAGGCTGCCCCATTAACCACGACTCTCTGCTTTCTTCCTATTAGAAATGACTTAATCCATTCTAGGAGTTTCCCCGAAATACCATATGCGTTTAACTTGATAAACAATCGCTCGTGTGGTACAGAGTCAAAAGCCTTCTTAAAATCAAGATAAATTACATCAATCGATTTCTTATTATCCAAAGCATTTGTCCATTCGTCTATTACTTCTAGCATTTGAGTTACCGTTGATCTCCCCCGTAGGAACCCATGTTGGTATTCGGTAATTATTTCACTTTTCTTCATATACTCTATCAGCTTGTCCCTTACTATGACATCACGGCTTCGAGACAGAGAATTCATCCTTGGATGAAAGTCGGGTTTATTGATACATCCAGTGTATTGGTATGGGGTTAATTTGTGGATAGGCAATGAATTCGCGATATGCGCAGTATGGCTGTTGAAGATTGAATAGAAATAACGGTGATCTCTCTTAATTTTAAGAAAGTAGGTATGTAACACTTTGATTTTAGTGCAGGTGTCGTGTAGTGCGATCAGCGGGCTTAAACTCTGTGATCGTCACGGGTGTTGTGTGATATGTCCAAACAGACTTCCTCGGATCTCTCTTTAATAGGAGCATGTGGGAAAGAATTTTAGAAATTCTCTATAGGCTCACTGTATTGGCGCGCGTCGAATCGTGTTTATGTATATTCCCGCGGTCATATCAGGGCTGGCCAAAATACCAGCAGGAGTGAGTGGTTTCTTCAAGTTTTAGGCATAAGCATATTGTAATGGATGACACCATTTGGTAAATATGACTTATGCTTTTTTGCTGGCTCCCAAGCTCTCGTTACCCATAGGCCGATCAAGCTGAGCCGTCCTCAGACTTGAAGAATCATGCTACAGTACAACTCAGGAAATACAATACAATAATAATGGGGCGCCTCGACTACGAAGATCCAGTAGAAATGACTCACTCACTCACACGCACGCATACATGTATACAATATCAGATTTACACAAGCAACTCTCAGATATTTAAGTCATATGCTGCTGCTGCTGCTGCTGCCGCTACTACTACTACTACTACTACTACTACTACTACTACTACTACTACTACTACTACTACTAGTAGTAGTAGTAATAGTAGTAGTAGTAGTAGTAGTAGTAGTAGTAGTAATAATAGTAGTAGTAGTAGTAGTAGTAGTAGTAGTAGTAGTAGTAGTAGTAGTAGTAGTAGTAGTAGTAGTAGTAGTAGTAGTAGTACTGGACCACTACTACTACTACTACTACTACTACTACTACTACTACTACTACTACTACTACTTCTACTACTGCTACTACTACTACTACTACTACTACTACTACTACTACTACTACTACTACCGCCGCTGCCGCCACAGCCACCACTGATATCTATCATAATTTTACAACAGCGCCGGAGATGATTCACCTCTTCAGGTATTCACCACTTCAGCAAGATATTTTAAATTCGCAAGTTCGGACT
>CM067374.1:128998795-129421295 GCA_034401795.1 Chaetoderma sp. LZ-2023a | reverse complement strand
TTATGTTAATTTTTTACTGTAGTTTGATCGCTATTATTCATAATTGAATAACAATGCTTGTATTATGGATTACGATTGTTTTATCAAGGGCATATTATGAAGTAGCCAGTTCATTGTATTGCATAATATTGTACCATTTTATATTTTCTCGCCTACACTTGTTATTATGTCGACTATGGTATTGTGTCCTATTGTTGAGTGTGCTTATCTTTATATGATCATCTGGTAATACTGCTTAGTTAACCCAAAATTGGTGCATATACGTGTTAAAATATTGATAATCGATTGCTATGTGTTATGGAAATACAGTATCCTTGTTATAAATTAGCATAAATAATTTGGTTAGGACAGGGTAATTCAAATTTTAAACATAGAAATATATTTCTCTGTTACTGTATTTAATTAGACAGAAAATGACTGCTTGTATGCATTTGGGGAAGGATGTTGTTTGAAGATGTTGCTGTGTGTACCAGCTTCTTTTTGCAACATCGTTCACTGAATGAAGAATCACAATTTTCTGCTAATTGTTGCACTGTCTGACCTTGGGCATCGTTTGCTTAATCTGACATTTAATGCTGTTTCCTTCGAACACTTCTCAGTAGGTGGTCATTTCAGTAGTTGATTGTATGATCGTAATTTCTATTGATGGTTGTTCCTGTCCCTATGGTGGCCCGTGTGCTTGCTGATGCATGTACATATGGCTGCTGTGTGACTGAGCGAATTCTTTGCCTTCAGGGCCATGGGAGCAATAATTGTGCTTGTGATGGCCACCATGACGAGATAATGTCTACCTATTGCTACCGGATCATTCAGCCTTTTTAAATGAACACATACGGTGTCGGTTTCTTTGCTCCCAAACAAAGTTCATTATTGGGCTCTAACTTATTCTAGGCTTATAAATGGTCACTTAGTGCGTTTTAAAATTAGTGAACAGTTTATATTCAAATAGATGTTATATTTAGGTTATTTTGGCCAATGATTATTCTAATGAGTTTGAACGATCACCGGTTATAGATCAGTTTGCTGTTTTTGATCTGTCAATTTGTATTGATTTGGAAAAGCTCCTTACATGCACCTATGTATTATTTTTTCTCCCTATATTATTTTGTTATGTCTCGCGAACAAATCAATCAATTTTGCTAAAGGGAGCGGATATTGTAAATATTAGTAACCAGACATATGGAAATAATAATTATAAACACTCTCTCTCTCTCTCGCTCTCCCTCCCTCTCTCCCTCCCAATATCGCGAGTTTCTTATTATATTGCTAGAACAGACTCGGTACATGAGCATTGATATTAAAGGACAACTTTACTAATCGGCTATGATATAGAGACTGATCTGATCTGAGAGCATTCTCACTACAGCAGGCAGTACATGACTACAAGAACAAGAGGCCCAAATGGGCATGTATCGCTCACCTGGAACATTGGCATTTCAACTAATCTCACTTAAGTTTTACATCCATCGGTGTCACTTCCAATGACTTTCAGTCAAATGGTTTAGTTTTCGAGATATTGACAACAATCTCTGGACTTCTCTTTGCATTAGTTCTTTTGAACAATTTTTAAGCGAAAATAGATGATATCAGTGCTAACTACAGCCAGTTTCTTAACTGTCTCACTGCTGCAAGCAAGTGCAACCAATAATTCCAATTTTCAAAACCGCTTGACTTGTTGAATATTTTGAAAACAATTTGACTGAAAGTTGTTGGCGGCTTAGCTTTCAGTCCAACTGTTTTCAAAATATTTATCAGGTTCAGAGATATAACCTTTGGGATATGTCGTCTGCAAAAACTCAGCAGTCAGATGGTTACTAGAAGTTTAAATACAATTGAAGAAAATGGTCTCTAAAGGCAGGTAGGTGGTCTTTATAGGGTTATTCCCCACCACCGCACAATCCATTTAACACATGCGCATCTGACTGTAGGGTGAGCTGGAGTTGATTTAGAAACTAATTTGACTGAAAGTCATTGCTGCCTTAGGCAGCAACAACGTTCATTGCTGCCTAAGGCAGCAACAACTTTCAATCAAATACATTTCAAATTATTTTTAAGAACATAGATGTCAGAGCACATAATACATATCTTAAATATTTCGGCAGTATTGGAAAGGTTAATCTGTTAATTGGAGTTTAATATCTACTTTGGCAATAACATCTGACATGGTGATAAATCAATGGGCGGTGGGAACAAACCTGTATTTGCCCTATGAAAGTGAGACTGCAACTATTTAAGGGGTGGTAACTCTGGAGTTTGATGTCCTATCAGTTTTATTTTGACAACACAGATATTGGATGCCGACATTAACTTTGTGACCAAGTCTGGTGTCAATCCGTCAAGAAATAACAAAATGAGCCGCCATTGTTGGTGACGGACAGACAGATGGATGGACGGGCATACAGAAGACGGATGGGGTCATCGCTATACGACAGCTGACTAACAAGTAAGCTGAGTTAAGAAAAACAATTTCGGCCTCAAAATTCATCAAGTAAAAAAATTGAATAGGGTATCCAAACACGCTAAAATCTGATTGGTCCACATCGGACATGTTTTTTACCTATCAACTTCCCACGAACAAAATTTAATGACCCTTAGTCCATAATCATATCCCCAAAATTTCAGCCCAATCCGTTCAGCGGTTCTGCAGAAGTCATTTTCACGAAAACTAGGCCATCCAAGATGGCCGCCAAACCATTTGGCCAATCAAGTTCCTTCGAACAAACTTGGTTCAGCTCTTGCCATATATCATATTTCGTGAGTTTTGAATCGATCCACCAGGCGGTTTCGGAGAAGATTTTTAAAGACGTTTCCTAAAAATCGACCAAAATCCAAGATGGCCGCCGGACAAATTGGCCGATCGGCTTAGTTTGAACAAACTTGGATCCCTATGCCCTAAGGATACTTCCTGCCAAATATAATTGAAATCGGCCCAGTGGTTCTTGAGAAGAAGTCATTTAAAGAAAAAAGTTGTCGGATTGACGGACGGATAGGCAGATGGATGGACGGATGGACGGACGGACGACGGACGATCGCCATGGCATAAGCTCACTTGGACATCCTGGTCAGGTGAGCCAATAAGAGTTAATCTCCATACGGGTTGATACGGGCGGGTCTCTAATTAAGGATGACGGCAGTGTCGGGTGTGTGTGTTTGAACAATAATTAGGCCATTGAGAGAATGAGTTCTGATGGACATTACATCCCTCCATGTTTTATGAAATTTAGTAATTTAGTCAAGTCTATTAAGCGTCAAACAATATCCATTGCAATACCGTCAGAATGATTTAAAGTTTTAAAATAACTTTTGATGTTTGATCCAGCAGTCCACTTCAGGTGATCGGATTCAGGAAGTAAACCGTGTAGACGTACACTTATCCGGAGAATATACGCAGTGTGGTAAACCATTACAAATTCACAAGTAATCTCTTTATATTAAACCTATAAATCCGTTTCGAATTCAAATCGTACAATTATTTCCAGTATAATACGACTATAGATCCTTTTTCGAACTGAAAATGACTATTATTATAAACACATCTATTTACTACGAATATATGCAAGGTAATAAGCCAGCCAGTGATTACACCCTTTAACTACACAGGTTTGCTGGTTTATTCTAACACACATTTATATACATAGGAATCTGCCAGTCTTGTTATAGGTCGTCTGTCGTTTCTGAGCGGATAGCGTCTCGTAATGGGTGCGCGTGGGTAATCTAGTTAGTGCTAGTGTTGGAGTCGGTAACTCGGCCATAGGTCTTGTTATGTAATCATCATCACCATCGTCATATGAACGTGTCACCTTGACATTCGCGCTAATGAGTTTAAAATGTCATGCATTTCGCGTGATTACATGGTCGCTTCTTTTGGCTGTTATCATGGTGCCTTTGATCTTTATAGTTTTATACGGCCGTTCACAATATGCTGTTGAAACTTTGTTTCGTTTCCTCTGCTTTACGAGGACACTGTCTCCAACTTTGAATGTATGTTTACGCACATTTCTGGATTTATCCGCATTTGTTTTCATTTTTGCTTTGGCTTTCTGATCAGCAGCACGAATGTCATTGTCTTCGCTACTGTTACTAATTTGTGGAAGTTCGATTCACAGTTTCCTGTTGAAAAGTGCCTGAGCTGGTGATATATTAGTCGAGCAGTGATGTGTTGCATGATAACTACGTAGAAATTTGAACAGTTCCTGCTTCCATGACTTTCCTTCGACGTGAGCTGCACGAATAGCCTTTTCGATGACTTTGACGAATCGTTCTACTTCGCCATTTGCTCATGGCCACATGGATGTATCCTTTCTGTGCGTGAAACCTAAGTACTTTGAAAATTATCGAAACTCTTCCCGGTTGCATGGTGGTCCATAGTCTGCTTTCACGATTTCCGGAGTTCCTAACATAGAGAATATGCCATCAAGTTTTGGAATTACTGCTTTCGCGGATGTTGACTTTGTTATTTCAATAGCTGGATAAAGTGAATAGTCATCTATCACTATTAATAAATAATCTCCCGATGGGAATGGTCCACAAAAATCTACGCTTATGTTAGTCCAGGGCTCTTTAGGAAGATCTGTCATCTGAAGTGGTTCACGATTTGCAGTACTTCTTGTTGCTTGGGATGACATGCACTGTTTGATTGGATCATCTGCCATTTTAGATATTTGGCCAGTCTTGCAATCGCTAGGCTGATTTTTGTTCAATATTTTTACAATCCTCAATTCATTGGCTGTGTCATAACCTAATAATGAACCACTAGCGCCTTCAACCACGTAGAATACGCAGTTGTAATCAATCCTTTGTTTCGTTTCTACCTCTGCATTGAATTTGCCACGAACCGGAAGTGGTTTGTCTGATCCATATGGAAATATTGTAGTCTTAGCATGCAGTAATTGCGGGCGATTATTTATAGTTTCATAACAATTCTTGTCAAGCATGTTTACTGACGCACCAGTCTATAAGTATCTTTATATGCGTATTTTGGATTTTGATTGCCGCTTTGGGCGACGATGTTCCCACTTTATTTGTTGGGTGTCTGGTACCTGATCTATTACCTTTGGACGTTTCTTCAATGTTCATCAAGTGTCCCGTAACACCATACACATAACCGTTATCAGAATCACTTGACTCATTTGTATCCGAGTCTATGTCCACATCCTCAAGATACTTCACAAGTCTTCAGTTATTCGTTTGCATCCATCTATCTGGAAGCTTTTCGGCTTTCCTAGGCAATCTACAATACTTAGCGAAATGTCCAATCCTATTGCAGTTCATGCAACGTTTACCTTTGGCTGGGCAGTCAAATTAGTGGGGATAATTGTACCCACGTCTGAAACACTTTGTCTTGGTACTTCGATCATACTGAGGTGAACTACTTGGCTGTCCAGGTATCTTTGTCATTGGTTCATTAACTGTTGCTGGTCGGTGTTTCTGTTTCCGTTCTTGGAATGCATTTACTGATTCGTATGTTGCATCTTCCATGCGAAGCACTTGTGATTCTGACAGTTCTGTTATTCTCGCTAAATCAAGCAATTGTTTCAAAGACATAGCCACGTCTTTTAACGCTTGGCATCATAACTTGGACGATAAACAGCATTGAATAATTTGCGACTTTATTTCCTTGTCTATATCCACACACTCACACGTCGCAGCAAGCTGGTGTAATCTCGTATGGTATGTGTCCATTGACTCACACGGTCTCTGCTGAGTCTGTCGGAATACATAGACTTCGTATTCACGATTTCGCTTAGGTAAGAAATATTCTGTTAAACACTCAGTAGCACGTGTATAGTTATCTTTTTCACCGCTGTCCGGTATCGTGTTGAAAATCTCGTATGTTTCATCGCCTACATAAAAAAATGCAACAATAGTGCTCGTTTTTGTGTGTCGTCAGTCACAGCCATAGAAAGCAGCAGGTTTTCAAATCGTTGTAACCATTTCGTCCATCGAATCCCAGATCCAGCATCGAAATGAACGTCAAATGTTGGAAAATTCGGCAGTGCTAACAGCCATCTTCACAAGCAATTAACTATTCACTGGATAAATTATATTAACCACCTTCCGTCTGAATTAACCGTAACTGTTTACCGACTGACGATCGTTTATCGACACCTTAAACTACAAAACGTTCATTAAATATTACTGACTTATCAAAACAGAAAACTGACATACTGTACGTCCTCGACATTCGGCCTGAACATGCTATATACATATGTTAACTTAAATTGAAACTTTAACACTCAATTATTATGCAAAGTTACTTTTGTCACAATATTACTTGACCTTATTGACACATGTTTTAACTCGTTAAACTCGTTACTGATTCTATTCAGATTCACTTTTCACTCGTCGCCAGTTGAAATATCGCATGTTTCTTGTTATATTGCTAGAACAAACTCGGTACATGAGCGTTGATATTAAAGGACAACTTTACTAATCTCATATGATACAGAGACTGATCTGAGAGCATTCTCACTACAGTAGGCAGTACATGACTATAAAAATAAGAGCTAATCTCCATACAGGTTGATACAGGTGGGTCTCTAATTAAGGCAATCTAAATATAGAGGCGTGGCTTCTACGATTATACACCTCTAATGTATTGACCGGCCATCTTATTACGTCATCACAACGACTAGACTGTTACACAGACTTCACTTCGGCGACCAGACATATCTGGACCCAGTCCATCTCCTATGGATCGTGTTGATTTTGGTATCATATTAACCTCTGTATCACTAGCTTAATACAGACATTTAGTAGTAGTGTCGGTAGTAAAATGATACCACCTCCCTCAACTGGATTTCCATTTAGACAAATGAGCCCCCACCTCCCTCAACTGGATTTCCATTTAGACAAATGAGCACCCACCGCCCTCTCAATCCCTGGGGCATAGGTTGGTGAGATGGGGGCCACCACGGATCGCCGAACGGCTGCAAGCGAGGTAGGATCATCCCGACACTACTACTACCAGGGGCTGAATGCCCAATTAGAGACAAGCCTCCACAGTGATATACACCACTGATCGCCATCAACCACAGGGCCGGCCTCTCTCCCTCTCTCTCTCTCTCTCTCTCTCTCTCTCTCTCTCTCTCTCTCTCTCTCTCTCTCTATTCAGTGTAGGCTCAGACAAACATGTAGTCTCTGCCAGAGTCGCATTGGCATGATGGGACCACCCATAGGGGCTTCCATCTACCTTGACAACACTCACCTGGGAGGAGGCTAAAGTGATTAGCATGTGAACCACGGCAGACTCTGGCATGTTCACATGTTACGCAGAGAATCTGGTGCTGAGCAGGGGTCTCCAGCAGACAACCACGGCCTACCCACTCCACCCAGAAATGGCAGACAGACTTGATCTCTTCACGTGGGTGAAAGCAGTTGTAAATGTTTCTCCACAAGGGGTCGACCCAATGATTGTACTGGGGGCCATCCCGGAAGTGGGCCCACTTGGCATCCAATATCATGGCAGTCTCAGCGCCCTGTGCCACTGCTGTAGACGCCAGCACGAGCAGTGTGATGGGAATCATGGCTATATATGAAGAGTCAAACTGAACGGAGTGAACCCCTCGAGAAATATCTGTGCCACATCGAGCCCTATTCCATCCGGATCGATAGAGATCTTCATCCCCTGAGGGGCAAGGGCTAGCTGCTTCACTCTGCTGCCGGTTAAGAAACGTAGCTGTAGGACTATATGGGTCGTTTTCAGGCTAGTGAGTCCGACTCGCTGAAGGCAGTTTAACAGTACCCTTGACTTTGGAGACATGTGACACACCATCTACCCATAGGGTGCCCTCCTGGAGGTTAACAGCTTCTGGTCCATCGAATTGAGGATGCAGCAGGAGCTTTCCACCTGTAACCCGATCTGGTGACCCACCCTCGTCAGGGAGACACCTTCACCTATGTAGGTGAGGAAGGATGATCCCAGATTGTAGAGCTTTCGAACTGTCCCATCCTTTTTCACAACAGCGGAGAGGGGAGTAACCTCTATGTCAACCTCCGGGCAGTGCACACAGCAGCTCACTGGTAGAAGTTGGCCGGGACGTGATAGAGTATCTCCCAGGTGCCAACAGAAACCTATGGAAAACTATCAGTCCTAGCCTGTTCACACCTGTAAATCACCTGTTTTACAGCCCCTCCATTAACATATATGCCAGCACGGATGGGATATCAGACGCCCATTTAGAGTTTACACTCTTATTACTCATTGACCGGATGACAACATGATATCACACCAGGAATATCTGACCTTTGCCGAGATGATGAAGAGCCTGCTACAGGGTTGCCCCTTCATCACCCCTGCACAGATAAAGGCCTTAAACAAACAGATGCTTGCACTGCAACACGAAGGAGAGCGACTACAGTGGGAGAGCTGGTATCAACAGAACGCGAGCCTTGCAAGGAGGCGAAAGAACAGTGAAGGTTCCCGATACTGGCAGGCCCTTCTGGAGGGGAGTAAGCGGAATGATGTCTTCACATACGACGATGAGCCAGATGCAGCTTAGACCGCGGACGATGCAGTGGAGACCACGGATGAGGATGAGCCAGAGAGTAAATGGGATGATGAGCCAGATGTCTTCACATATGACGATGAGCCAGGTGTCTTCACAGATGAGGATGAGCCAGATGTCATACAGTGGGAAGAGGAGACAGCGCAGAAGTGTAAGACCAAGAAAGCCATCCAGCGGCGGACCTACTATCTTGGTCATAAGGTGAAGTTCCAGAATGCTATGGGAAACCCGACATAGTGCTGGATGACCTCTGTCTAAGAGACGTCTGTCTCGAAACCAGTAAGCTGGCATGGTTCGCCAGGCTCTCCAAAATGTACCCTTCGAGGACTCATGAGCAGATTCTGCAGGTGAAGCAGTTTTAATCTCCAGGTATACTATGGCAAAATCAGAGTGGCGGAAGCAACCCAAAATATACCCCTCCCTAACGGCTGACGAGGATGGTCCCATCCATGGCTGGCGACTCCAGCAGATAGATACCATCAGACAGAATCTCGGCCATGAGGCAGAAAAGTACAGCAGAACGTGCAGGCGATATAAGACAGTATACAATGTCCTCGTGCATACAACCACTGCTGCTGGTGTGATTGGAGCCAGCGCTGGGGTGGCAGTTGTGGCCACTCTCGCTAAAGGGGTGGGGGCCATCATCGCCATCCTGCTGGGTGGCATGACACTAGCCACCACTGTCATGGCCACGGGCTTGGGGGTGGGGCAATGGCAAATAACAAGGAGGCTGGAGAAGCATGCTAAGTACGTGGCACTAGTACAGAGTATGCTACAGACTATCGACGAGTCTGTCAGCAAAGCTCTCAAGGATGGCCAGGTCACCAATGAAAAGTACCACCATATATTGAAGGTCCAAGCCCTGTACTGCACGGAGAAACCTAAATTGCGACAGCAATACCCAGGCTCCAGTGGGCGGGTTGATATGGAGGAGTTACGGCGAGGCCACCCCCTCCCCCTCCTCCCCCTGATGAGTAGGCTGTCGGAAGACAGCGACATTCTCGTTCGATCCAGACTCTGACCCTGGAGTGCTGGTGCAAAATATGCACATCACTGGCTTGCGGCAGGACTATACAGATGTGTGGAAGTTCTTTGTCCCACACAGCACCTCAGGCCTCACACCAGTAGGGATTGTTCGGATCAACCGGTCCCTGGAAGCACTGTGCTACTGCCTCCTTATGGCACAGACCCAGCTGCGGCATTCCATAGATGGTGTCAGCGGAGCAGAGATGCAGGGCATGTTTATCAGTCTCGTTGAGGATATGATCATTATGGCAGACGCCAGTAGTCTTATTGCTAAGTTCCAGCAGGGGTTGCAGAAGGCCCGTCGCAAACTTGACTTTGCTATTTCGCCACACCTATCATTGATTCCGAGCAACATGATCATGAACATCGAGGACCTCCAAGTCAAGGATTAAAACAACATGATAGTCGAGGGGAGGTCCCCCAGTATCCACTTCGGCTTCAACACTGCCATCAACGCATCTACGTGTAGTACAAGGCATACAATCATTCCGACCCAGACACTGCAGCCAGTCGACATGGCAGCTCTAGGTGCCCTGACACTGCAGCCAGTCGACACGACACCACTTCCCGTGGTAGCTCTATGTGTGGTGTCAGGCCTAGCTATCATGACGCTCGGGATACGCCTACTCAGCCGCTAGCAAATCAGCTATAAGACTATCCTGACTCTCTACAGTAGCAGTGGGGACCACAGTGAGACACTGAACCAGCTTGGCATGCCATACAGACCCTATACCCGCTGCCAACATACACATCCAAGAGCTGGAGGGTTCTGCAGTGCATCCTTTTTCCAACTTGTAGTATCACAGAGCCTTGTTCAGCTCTGAGTCCGGTGAGGCCATGGCAGTCTGCAACTGCTGGAACACATCTGACAGATACTCCTGATCCTTGCAGAAACCTTTAGCTTGCAGCGAGCTCATCTGGTGTCTTCTTCTTGTAGTCCTTCAACTCCCTCCAGAAGACATCATAGTACTTCTCGCATAGCATGAGCCCAGACATGTTTAAGATGTCTCAATAGAGAGATGAATATTCCTGAGTACCAACCCGGCCACCTGGCAGATGCAGACTCGGAAGATCTTATTAGCTCTCTCGACAGGGGACGCAGACATTTAACCACGTTGTATACACAGTGCCTAAACAATGACGTCAACGGTACAGATCGTGAAGCAACTGCCCGAGAGCCACGTGAGTCTTCAGAAGGTGGAGAACCTGCTGCGAACCAAGACACAGAAGTTACTGACCAAAGCAAAACCTCTGGCAGTCCATTTCGCCAGTAACGTGGAGGCGAATGTGGTCGTGGTGAAGATCACAGGGTGAAATGAGGTTCTTCCTGCCACCACTGCGGCTGTCCTCGCTACAGTCGTGAGTGGGGTGGCTGGGCACTGTCTCGGAATAACTCACCCCAATCCCAAAGATCGCCCTCAGTGGTGCATCCTACACTGTTGCCGCCAAGATCATGGGTGAACGTGTTACACTAATGGAGGCCGCCGTTCTAGGGCTAGCAACGAGTGCAATGGCTGCGTTACCTACGTTTAACCCCTCTGAATAGTGAGAGATGGATCATGAGACCCCTGCAGCATATGGGGCATAGCATGCCGGAGGGCGGTGGGTAGCCCATAGTCATGCATGTGGACTGAGGATCACCAATGCCTGGGAATGGTGGACCACCCAAAAGGCGTGCCCCTGCAGAGAGGGCCAGTACCCTGAGCACTGCTACCTATTCACTTGGCCGACTGCGTGGTCCTCCTATGCCCAACTATTTCACTGGGGGTATGACTAGTAGGTTTAAGCCATCTGAATATGACTATGGCTCTGTCACTCACAGACCTAGAAAGCAAAGAGCTAGGCCATCTTGCTCACTTGGGCGAGGCACGCCTCGGTTCAGAGGACACTGTTGCCCCTATCTCCTTCTTAGACTTTGATGAGAAGCGAGACCCGCGGGAGATTTGAGGTACCATCCCAGCCTGAGATCTCATCAGGAACACTGATATGGTAGGACAATCGGCCATTAACAAGGCCAAGACTGTATACAAGGGGATGGGCATCAAGGAGAAGGCGGCCATGCTCGGTATGCTCAGAGTCGATGAGGCTGGAGCCATCAAGGTTATGGCTGAGTCCTATGCACAGGACCTGGTTAAGGATCTCCTGGAACTACGGAGCTCATTCCGACAGGATGGAGAGAATCTCAAGATAGGCACCCTCAGCCTGAGCAGTATCACTGTCGATGGCCAAACAGGTGCAGGTGCTATCGACAGCCTCCGGCTACCAGAGGTGAAGGGGACAGGGATCTTTAATTTGCCACTTAAGAACACAGGATAGTCATGGCTTCCCGTGCATGTATCATACAGATACTGCATGCACTATACACTGTGGGTGCTGACACAGGCCCTCTATGCTAGCTTCTCAGCTACTGCTGGGATTTCGTGCTTGATGCCTCCATCGCATCCTTCGTATCAGCCGGAGGTGCAGGATTCCCCACTCTGCAGGCGAAAGAGCTGGTGCAGGAAGTACTGCCGGTTAGTCTCTCAGATATAGATGAGGCTACCGCCGACCAAGTACTAACCCTCCTCCGCATGCATGTCTGTACCATTCGACAGTAGGCCGGCCGATGCTGGCCAGGTGGTGCTGATCATTGCCCCGTCTTGTTGCGGGCTCTCCTGGCTGAGCATCTACACTCTCAATACATCCTTCTGGTGTCTGACTCCGCCGCTGAGGCAGTTGACAGTAATGATCAATGGTACAATGGCCCAATCACCAAGACGCAGAACCTGCAAGCACTGATGGAGAAGCTGCTGGCAGCCTGACTGACACAACCCCTTGTTCTAGTTATCGATGACCCTGCAATGGACCAGAAGACAGTTACCTACCTCAGCAACATCACCAGGTGCATCCGGCACACACAGATAACTGTCTTCATCCTCTTTCAGAAGTACACCCGTGAGATCTCACTGGACATCCGCCACAATGCCCAGTTGCTATACTTCAGCTCCTAGTGTGGACGTGGCCTGCTCGAGACGATATACGACAGCCTAACCCTCAAGGAGACCAAGGGGGACTTTATCGCAGGTGTACAGAGGGCAGCTGAGCTGTACCGCTTCATCCTCAGCAACAAGGAGACAGGTGAGCTGTCACACTTCAAACCATCTCTGGAAAAGGCGCAGACGGTCACCTACAAGCTGAAGTCAGCCAGGAAACTAGCCTGCTCTACGCGTCATCGCTGACAGACTGTCGCAGCTGCCGCAACTTTTTTTCATTCATCAGAAGGCTGAGTAACTTCGTCCGTGGTCTCTGCTACTTCGTCAGATGCTTGAGGACCTTTGTCAGAAGCTTGAGGGACTTCGTCAGAAGCTTGAGGAACTTCGTCAGTTTCGTCAGATGCCAGTTGCTTAAACTCTACCCACTGAGGATCAGAGTCTAGGGCTCTCTTCTTCTGGAACTTCTCACGGAAGATCCACTTTGTCCAATCACGACGAGCATCTGATTTGCGAGTGGATTTGATGAGGTAGCCCTGGTAGTTATCTGGGAATTTCATAAATGTTGGCAGATAACTGGCCAATCTCCTGCGCCCTTCTTTGTTGAAGATGTGGTCAACAGCCTCCTTGCGGCCAACAGTGAACCCCTCCTGAGTACCTTCTGCATGACCGGTGTCTTGGTGCTCCACTACAGTAGCACTGACCTCCTCGCTGAATAGTTATTTGCTCCAGACTGGAGGCTATCCAGCATATCTCGCTCTTCCTGGCTATGGAGACTAAATACGGCAGCCCACTTCCCGACTGTTAGTAGATCTTTGGGGTCGATCCTCGTCCTTTGGAGAGCTAGAATAACAAGACTGTTGGTTTGGGCCACAGGAGGTAGGTCGAGTGTCCTGCCCTGGGTGCTATCAAACTTCCGGTACGGTATCCAAGTCAGGAGTTCTTTTGTACTACGAGCTGGCGCTCCTTCCTCTATGGCGGCCAGTATCTCCGCATCAGATGGAGGTGTGACCTTGGCTCACTCGTGGATAATGTTGATGTCACGAAGCAGTCCTTGGACCCTGTCACAGTGGGACAGTGCACGCCGTGCCTCTCGTGCTGACTGTCATGCTGACTTGTCCTGCTGCCTATAGACAATCTGCTGGAGAACTTTACCAAACATGGCAGCCCTTTAACCACTCTATATACCCAGACCTTAAACTTGCTGCAGTATGTGCAACATCCAGATGGTGCCATTGAACCCGCGACATCGCACTGCACTGATCCTAGGAAGGACTGCCTGATGGTCATTCGACCCAGTATACACGATGACAACCCGTTGTCTGCTGTTGGGAAGTAGATTGACTTTGCAATCTCGGCACAGATCCACGAGATCAAGAGCATGACACTCGAGTTCAAGCTTCAGAGCACAATAGAAAAGACGGTAGAGCTCCCGCAGGTTCTGAACAGGTGGGAGATTGTGCAGAGCAACAGCACCATGGACACCACCTATGTGAACGATGAGTACCGAGTCCGAGGTCCGCTGGCTCGTGGCCCAACCTTCTCTGCGAAGGGAAAGGGGTACTATGCTGTGGGGTGCAATGAGCGGTTCACAGAATTCGAACTATGGGCAGGTGTCGAGAAGCCCGTGGCAGTTCCACTCTTAACCCTCCTCGAGAACACACATGTGAATCCGACTGCCATGCAGGATAGGCTGTTCCTCTGGGTGTACACTGAGCAGCTCGCAGATGCGACGATGAATGCTCCAAGACTTCATGTCTGGCATGACGAGAATGACCAGGAGTTGAAGCAAACGGGTTCCAAACAGCGGATCATGCATGTGGAGCGAGAACACCAGCAGGTCCAAGCCACAGCTAAACAATGGGTAGAGCTGACATTGCATCGTGGTGCATCGGACTGTGTCGTGGTTGTGGTCCTGGTTCAGAAGGGAGGAGCCATCCAGCAGGTGGATAAGCTAGACGACTTCAAGCTTGTGGTTGCTGGGACCAATGTTATTGGTGAGGTACACGAGCTGGCTGATTGTCAACTCTACAGACAGAAAACTAAGTCATATGCACTTCTGCGCCTAACCATTGGAAGCGACGACCTCGAGTCGGCACTCGAGGGCCGTCACCACCTCGGGGGCAGGGACATCCCACCTAATCAAGTCGACTGGCTCAGCTTCAACATCGGAAACCTCATAGCTGGGACTCGCTCATTAGGTGTGATGGTACTTTACGTTGGCTATGCTAAGGTATGCGTGTCGAACACATCAGGTATTCAGCTTGAGCGTGCGTAGAGCACGACTCCTGTCGTCACCGCTGCAGGTGCCACCACTACTATAAGCTTTGCTGTCCTTTGACCTGTCGACGCTTCATAGTCGAGCGTTGGCTCAGATATCTTTACAGCCTCGTAGTACTCATCGAGACTCCAATTTGCCTCTTTGAGGCTCTGGTTGGCCTGAGCTTGGAGTTGTCGTGCCTCCCTCTGAAGCATATACTCGAGTGCTTTGCTGTACTCAAACTTCTCCTTAACCAGGTTCTCCATCGCCTGGCTATGATGCTCACGCTCGACCTCTGCCACCTTCTTGTCGGCGAAGCTGAGTCCCCAGTTCGCTAAAGTAAACACGCCCGCATTCAAGATTGCGGAGGCCATGCTATAGACTACAGTTTAAAGCTACTATATAACTGCCCGAGTGATGGATCTCCAGAGTGATGTATGAACCAGAGGCTGATCCAGTTGAGGATATAGATGAGGAGGACTATGATGAGAAGGACGATTATGATGCAGACGACTACAATGTAGCGGTCTCCACAGGTGAGTATGATGATGTAGAGCCTGAATCCCGCAATCTAGTACACAGAGTGAAAGGAATCTATCGCACTTACGTAAAAGGTTCTATCAGTCCGCTGGCAGCAGTTGGGGCTCTGATCACTCTGTTCAAAACAAAGGCTCCATGCGGTGGAGAAGATTTCTGAAGCCATACCAGCCATCGCCTCAGGAGTAGGTACGTTCTTCGGAGTCACAGGCCCTTGGCTACTGTACGTTGCCATAGTGCTCGCGGCCATCTGGGTCGCTGAACATTTAAGCCGTACTATATAAGGATGGCGTCTCTGTACGACCTAGTCAAGTCCCTTAACTTCCGAGGTTTGGTTGATAAACTACTGTTCAGTGAGGATCCAGCAGAGATTAGACACCAGTGTATGGAGGTGTTTGAGGAAGTCTTCAGTGATGGTCGAATGAATGACGGCCGTTTGTTCATCTGTTTAGAGTTCACCCAGGCCATGCGTGACAGGACGGGAGTGGACGTCAGTGAGGAAATCCGGGAGTTTATTAACTGTCTTTCTTGAGGAACTCTACTATCAGCCTGTTGGATATTACCATGAGCCCCCTCAACTACACGAGGCTGCACATCGCAAGGGCCACAACTTCACATTGGAGACAGTTAGCCAGTGGCTCAGCCGCCAGGCGATGTGGCAGATATACAGGCCTCGTCCATGGCACATCAGCAATGCCCATTTCGAGGAAACTGTCCCGAACAGAGTTCACCAGGCAGATGTTCTATTCCTTCCACATGACTCGGTTGGTCATAAGACCTACAAGTATGCCCTCACCATCGTCGATGTCGCCAGCAGGTACAAGGTGGCAGTACCGCTCACAGACAAGTCAGCTGTCCAGGTGGCCCAGGCATTCCAGGGTATCTACGAGGCTTTGGAAAATCCCCTCCAGTGGCCGGAATTGTCGAACTCGATCTTGAACAGTCCCGGAGTCCGTCCAGACCATTTGTCCCAAGCTAGGCTGTCCCGCTTATGAGCCATGTACTCTGCTCGCATCTCAGGGCGACTGACGTCGTCGAGGTTGGAGCCTGCTATAGCGATATATGCGGAGTCAGTGTCCATCTGCAGGTACTCAAAGCTGTCACGAACTACATAGCAATTCAGGACGTCGTAGTAGAACTCCAGCATTCGCAACTTCGCGAGCTCATAAACGGCTATCCACACCTGGAAGGGCCTTCGAATTGTGATTCTCAGCTTGCGACTCTGGAGCTCGTATGACTCACCGATCTCCTCGAGATCTTCGAACCATGTACTACGCAGGGCCTTGTCTACCACACGTTCATCCTTCGTGAAGCTGGTGTTGCTATGAGGTTCTAGGGCCTCTATGAGCTTCCCATAGGCACCGTTGCCGAGGAGTTTGAAGAGATCTGCCAGGAGTGCTTTGCTCTTATTTAAATCTCCCGAGCGGCGGGCCTCCGTAACATTCTCCACGAACCACTCGAATGGGCGCTTGGCCTCATAGTCTATGGTGCGGTATACAGCAGTGATCTTATGCCACTTGAGGATCGGGGCGTACAGCAGCCGCTTCTTGCCAGAGAGTGCACCGACCAGCTTCTGGGTGGTGGGCCACTTTCTCCCTGTTCGCCCTAGATATCCCATCATCTCAGACGAGATTGCCTCTACAAGGATCTCGCGGTTATAGAAGAGAGGAGGCATTTCCTTGGACTTTGCCCACAGAGGCTTGGGGACCTCTATATCCACCCCAGCAAATCCAAATCAGCTGCCTGCTAGGAGAGCCTCCTTAAAGTTAGCTACCCCACTGGCACCGGACCAATGGCACACTTTCTCCTTACCACATGGCATCTCTTTGGCAGAGCATTTGCGTCGTAGCCGAGTAGACATTGGCAGACACGATCACTCTGGCAGATTCGAGTCACACCGGCCTCGTGGTATCTGGTGAACACGATGCTGGGACCACCAACAACAGCACCCTTCAGCATCTCGTATTCTTCCTTGTCCGGTGAATAGAGGCTAACTTCCGGCATGTGCTGAGCGGTTCCACAAAGGAGGTACTGCAGTGACACACCTGGGAGAGACACCGCATCTTTGAGGATGTCTATTTCTCATTCTGTGTAGAACTCCCGCATCCGCTCTAGGGCTTCGATGAATGGACTGACGTACAGGTTGTTATAGCATCGCAGCCAGTTGGCGAATGTCCGCATTCCATGCTCGCTGAATGTCTGGTTACACTGTTCCCACTCTGTTCGCGTCAAGAGGTAGCCACCCTTGAGCTTAGATGTCCATGCTGAGTAGTCAGGAAGCCCTGAATAGTTGAGCTTCTCATGTGTGTCAAACCATTCATATGGGAGCCAGCTCTTCTGCTGTGTACACCCGTAAGCTTTGACCCATACCTCATACGAGACTCCTGGGCTGTGGTAGTTCAGCACATCGAGAAACCGTAGCTCAGGTGTTATGAGGAACATGGTCTGACTAGCCTTCTTGGCGACTCTCACTGTACTTGTACTGTCAGTCAGCTCATCGACAAAGTACTTCTAGATGAGGTTCAGGTCATACCACCCAGAGTTGAACCCCAGTACAGGCACTTTTGTCACACCACTCGTTGATCAGTCGCTGCTGTCACTTTGGGAGCTTGTCCAGGTCTGTCGGTATGTACTGTGTCCTAACCCTTGTCCGGATTAGAGTTGCTCACCGTTGGATCTCCAGCATGAACTCTCTGATCAGCTCTTTGGGGTCAGGATTGCAGAGGTGAATGGGCTCACTCGTGGCGCCCTCTAAGGAGCAGCCAACTGACACAGGGATAGGTATGTGAGTACTCTCGATTGTGAGAGTCACCGTAGGATGAGTCCTGATACCATCCAGGAGTGCTTAGAAGTCGTAAACTATGAAGTGTGGGTATGGGACAGTCCGAACTCGTTTAGGGACGCTTGGGTAGTGTTTTATGCAGCACTCCCACTGTACCACAAGCATGCATCCAGTGGCTCTCAGCTTCTCCTCTCTCTCAGGACTGTCTTGCTGTATCTTTGATCGGCATCCTCACCTCACTGGTGTTGTGGACACCCATGCCAGTGACAGCCATGGGACTGGTAAACGGTGATGGTGGTCGGATCATAACCATCTACGGGAGCGCCCTTGACCCAACGCTCGCCACAGTGTCCACACTCTACATGGTGTATGTGTATGCCTCTGTTTCTCGACTCATACTCGATCCAACGAGTAGCTGCTGAACTGGATGGTTGCGGTGGATAGAAGGCTTTCTCATACGCAGACTGTGGCACCTCAACCTTCTCGCCAGGACACACGATTTTTGTTTTGCCGCCTGTACAGTGATCAGCGTGGCGTTGAAGACTGCATGCCTGTGTACACCTCTGCTGACAGTGACTGCAGACTAGTGTATGTGCCAGCATGGAGATGTTCTTGATGTAAAGGCATGGTCGTCACACACTCCAATGGCCATGGTGTCACGGTAGTGAGCTGCTTGCCTGATCATGTGCCAGGTGCCCTCTTCGGTTGGTTCATACATGCGAATCCCGATCTTGGCGAAGAACTCTACCTTGTCCAGCTGATCCAGCGAGGTCTTGCGGACATCAGGTACTGTCTTGCCGTAGAACTGTGTGGCAAGCTCTCGTGCAGGAGCTGTACTTCTATCAGCTCTCACTCCTCAGTGGACTGCTAGACATCTCCAGAAACACGTTGTCCCTGTAGGTGTCGAGGGCAGTCATACTCTTCTTCTGTCGTAGCCAGTCTGGGAGGGGGGAGGGGGGTGGTGGCTGTCCCAAGCAGAGGTTGGTGGCAGATGACAGCCCTGACCTCAACATTGATTGAATGAACGAAAGCCCACTTGGTGTTGGATCGATCGATATTGTCTATGTCGAGGCGGGCTTGCTCTTTTGCTGCCACCCAGTCCTGAGCTGCTCCTATCGTTTTCAACCACAGGCTCCCTGGAGCATTCTTGTGGAAGAGCATCACCCTATCGTCTTCAATGTTACGGATGCGATAGGTATGGATGTAGTGGAGGTAGAAGGCATTCTGGACAGTCTGCTGGATCTTTTGCATGATCCGGCCTGTGACGTCTCCTTCTAGACCTCTGAAGAATGTCCAGCATACTGACTGGCGTCCTTGATCCTCTGTCTCCCTTTCGCCGAGACGCTGGTCGAGAATGTGTACTCTAAGGCCGAATTGCTTTGCAATAGCGCGAAGCTGTGCTACAGTACTCATGGTGTATATCCATGTGGATGCCTGCATAGGGTGTGGGGGCCCCCTGCGTTGGAGAGTTAAGTACTCCAGTGAATGGGTCTCCATCTGCCTCGCTACAGCCTTGGCTCACACGCTAGCAGTCACCTCCTTGTCCAACTGACTAAACTCACGTATCCACTGCGCTTTCTTTTGGGGATTACAAGGACCTCGGTAAGCACTCAAAACCTTCCCGTATTCATTGCTCGGGAGAGTCGATTCTGCCACTCCTCGGCACAGACCTGGTCGATCATCTGGAGCAGGTCGGCTTTCTTGGCCTTAGAGTAGCCTCTAAGGCCGAATTGCTTTACAATAGCCCGAATCTATGCAACAGTACCTGTGGGTGGTGTATATCCCTGTGGACGCCTGTCTCTAAATGGGCGTTCAGACCCTATTATGTGTGGCGATCAGTACCTGTGGGTGGTGTATATCCGTGTGGATGCCTGTCTGGGCGTTCAGACCTATTATGTATGGTGCTGGCGATCAGTACCTGTGGGTTGTGTATATCCCTGTGGATGCCTGTCTCTAAATGGACGTTCAGACCCTATTATGTGTGGCGATCAGTACCCGTGGGCGGTGTATATCCCTGTGGATGCCCGGCTCTAAATGGGCATTCAGATCCTATTATGTGTGGCGATCAGTACCTGTAGGTTATATATATATCCTTGTGGATGCCTGTCTCTAAATGGGCGTTCAGACCCTATTATGTGTGGTGCTGGCGATCAGTACCTTTTACTACCGACACTACTACTCATTTAAATGGACATGATCCACCCAGCGGTTCGTGTAGTATCAATATCCACGCAACGTCAGCAAATTCTTGACCTCATTTTGTGTGCGACAGACGTGGTACAGATTTGAATTTTACGACGAATTCAGAGGGACTATTTTTTCAGTTAAGTACTTGTCATACAGACTACTATATGCTTTATATTATCTCGTTTTACGTAAATAAATTTTTTCTGGTATGAGGAAAATAGCGCGCGTGCCCTTTTAAGTTTCAATTTTCTCTGCCACCATATTCTGGTGGAAATCATTACGCCAATGCCTACTCAATACGTACGAGATATTTTTCTCGATCTCGAATCGAAGGAGATCTCGCGAGATACGAATGTAATTAAGGATGATGGCAGTGTCGGGTGTGCGTGTTTGAATGTTAATTAGGCCATTGAGAGAATGAGTTCTGATGGACATTACACCTCCCTCCCTCTCTCTCTCTCCCTCTCTCTCCCCCCCCCCCCACACCTCGAGCAGTCAGATGTGATAAGTTGTGTGGCGTTAGCACTCAACACGGAGATTCCTCTCCGGCCACCCTTTCTCTCGCTCTCTCTCACCCTCTTTCTCTCCCTCTCTCTATGGGCGGTCAGCTGTCAAGCAATCAGGTGTGGGCAGCAGACCACAGGGCATCTGGGCAGATGAGAGAAGCGAGGGGAGAAGGAGAGATAGGAAGGAGATGACCGTTGTCAGTCTTTACAGCCACATGTGAATAAACATCACATTGTTATATAATTGTTTAAAAATGAGTTTATTATTTATTTATTTATTTATTGACTATTTATTCTGCAAGTATAGACTGACACTTCAGTTGCAAGACCTTTAACACCCCCACCCCCTTTGATTTTCTAAATATACCCCTACACTTGCGGACCAAGAGATTATATTTTTTGAAAATTTAACACTGGAATAACTGGCTCGGCTATTGAGCCAGTTATGCCAGTAGTAAATTTTCAAAAATGTCATACTCTTATTCTTTAAATAGACATAATCTTCTGGCAGCTGCAGAAGCCGTTTTATACAGCTTGAGTGGCAAAGGGTTAAAGTCGACTACAATATGAGTCTATATGATCCATCGTCAGTCAGATTGCCACAAATAAAACATTTTATCAAAAAGCCGAAACTCCGCTGATGATGCGCGTTACGAGGCCTGTAAGCCTACCGGACGAATCCGGGTATTGGGTTCAGTACAGGCCCAGAAACATGCATTATCAAAGGTCGACCTTTCCGGTCCATATCCAGTCCTCGCGTTTATTTACCCCTCCTACATTTCTACGCTGACCACTATCTACCTCGCGCGTTTAATCGGTCGAAAGTTGGACGTTTGGTGAATTTCTGCAGACTACATTTTCCATACGGTTTAACTCCGGATAGGCTGAAAATTCTGAAAACAATTTAACTGATAGTTGCCAACAACTTGCAGTCAAATTTCTTTTCAAACTATTCAGCAGGTTCAGAGTTATTGCCCATTGAAATTATTATCTCGTAGCACGCAGCTGTCAGACGGTTAAACACGAGAGATGTTGAGCAGTTTTTAGTTCCCGTTATAAGCAGCGTTCGTGTATAATTTTCACGTTCTACTTATTTAATTGCCGACCTGAGCGGGTTTCGAATCATTGGAAAAATTGCTTGAACATATGTATACAGTTTGTTCGGAAGTAGTACCTTTGCATGCTTAGAGCGAAATTAACGTAATCAACATGAGTAACTTTGAAAAGTTCGGGGCGTACATGAGTAAGTAATACGGATATATATTATTAAAGTCTATAGTATCGGTAACATTTGCCAAATTTGTCTGTGTCCTGAGAACGATCTGACTGCCAGAGGTTCCAGCCTGACACCCCTCCCTGACCCTTCCCAACCATTGATTATTTGGCCTTTACACTTTATAAATCCGGCTGGGAATGTACTGGAAGCATTAATTGTCATGAGAAAGTCAAAGGCATATGAACGAGGGTCTGCAAAGCTAGTTCAAATAGCTGCTTCTGGGAAGACGATCGGGGTCGGGGTGGCGTGGCGGGTGTGGGTGTGGTGGGTGTGTAGGGGTGATGGGGTGTGGTGGGGCGGGGGGGGGGGCCGCTGTTCCTAGGAAAATATCTGAAATCGATATGTTCTGAGACTGAAGGAAATTTCAATTTCCCTTTTTCTGAGATCTAACAATACTTACCATTATATTACTCTTGATAATACAAGCGAGCAAGCTAGCTGCTCTAGGAATCTAGATTTAGAAAGCTTTACCGGCTCCTGGAACCAGATACCCGGTTTCCGACAAACGGGTACCCGACTGCCAGTGAGGCTCATATTGTTTGCATAGCTACCAAACAAGAGAATACCTATGGCTTGCCTTCGTGGGGCTGGGAGGCAGAGTCCTTGATATAATGGTAAGTATTGTTAGATCTCGGAGACAGGGAAATTGAAATTTCCTTCATACTCCTTCGATCAATACTTACCATTATATTACTCTTGATAACGCCAGATTTAGATGGCAACCTGGTGGGAAGGGGCAAGCCATACATAGCTTCTTTTGCCCCTGGGGAAAGCTCTTAGACTTAAACTTGACACACGGAGACCTAAAAGGACCGAAAAGTTTAGGGACCAAATCACATTTGCATCACAGCCCCCCCCCCCCCCGCCCCCTTTTAACCTAAGAAAATGGAGAGAACTCACGAACATGCCTGTCGCCTGAAACACGAATATGCGAATAGGGTTAACTGCTCTTTGCATATATTAGCCTGGGAATGAGCATGAATATATAGGATGAATGATCATGATATATAAACATAATTAAAAAAAATGTCAAACTTGAATTACCTTATGCATATTGGATTTCAGACATGGAGCCATCAACCAAGCACTTTCTCGACCATACGTGACATTCATGGTTGTAATCCTCTCGCTTGACCATGCCTGTTCCATAACTTTTGTTTTTCCAAGTATCAAAAGGGAGAAGAACAGTGTGCCCGTTTAACTATTGATTCAAAACAGCTAAAGCGAGTGGATTGGCGGAGTCTGACACATCTCTCATATAGAAATCAGTGAAAGAGGACTCACAGTGCCATTGTGCAACAGCCATGATGTCCTCTAATGGAACACCATTGTAGAGGGTGGTCTAGGTGGCTATTCATGTAACATCGTGAGCCCAGTCACAATCTCATCAGTAGTTTGAATGCATTCGACTACTCAATGAGAGATAGAATCCATGGATGCGGCGCCATATGGCTTCTTATGGCAGATCCACAGATGCCTATCATTGACTGTAAAGAGTCCGTCCGTTTTTGTACTTAGTCAAAGCATGGATTGGACACCAGACACTGGCATCATGATCAGACATAGTTAGTTTCGGTATAATGATCAGTTTGCCAGGATATTTCAAAGACTGATTCTTTGACATAAACTCTGCTCTTGGCAGTAGTCACAGACCCTCCCCGGAGACAATAAATCGGTCCCTCTCTGCTGAAAGTGCATGGATCTCATTGCGCCTTCTCACTGAGGAAGCTGCCAATAAAAAAACTGCCTTTAGAGTCAAATGCTTTAGACTAACCAAACTCAAAGGTTCGAAAGGGTGCTTGGACAGTACATTAAGCACCAAAGATAGACTCCAGGCTTGAATGACTACCGGTTGTCTCGGTCGGAGATTGTTCATTCCCTTCACCTTCACATTCAACTGGGCCACCTCTGGACTATCCCTGTTGGCTAGACATGGGATAACTGATGCCAAAGCTGACTTGTATCCAGCAATCGTGACAGGAGCCAGTCCTGAATAGAACAGCTCAAAGAGAAAGTCTGCTATTTGCTGAATAGTGGATTGATGGGTATCAATACCCTTTCCTTCACACCACTCTGCAAATCTGTTAACCTTGTGGGTATATGACTTGAAGGTTGACCTTCTCACGGTTGCGATGCAGCTCACAGCCTGTCGAGAAAAGCCTTCCAATGTGGGACGTTGTTTGATAACATCCATGCGGTCAATGTGACCATTTCGGGCCGCTTGTGTAGGAAGTGTCCCTCTGCCTGGAAGATTATGTTCGGAATCTCGGGTAACTGCAATGGATTGTCCACCAGCAGATCCAGAAGATCCGTGAACCATGCCATGCTGGATCAAAATGGCGCTATTATCAGGACCAGGCACAGTTCCTCCCTGATCTTCACCAAAATCTTCGGTAGGCAGATATGCGTAGGCATGCACCCCTCTCCAGCTTATTGCAAAAGAGTCTGTACCGACGGCATTTGGATCTGGAATCGGCGAGACATAAGTCATGATTTGAGCATTTTCCTTTGTGGCGAACAAGTCCACATTTGGTTTGCCCCAATGCTCGAAGATCCTGTGAAGAACTGGAGGGTTGAGAGACCATTATGTTGGCAGAATCCTTGTCTGCGAGACAAAGCATCCGCCAGAATGTTCAATTGCCTAGGAATGTGTGCTGCTTTCAAAACAACTGAGTAATTCCTGCACCATTGAATCAAGTGCCACACCTTCATACATAGTGTGGGTGACTTGGTCCTGCCTTGGAGATTTATGTAAGATACTACTGTCGAATTGTCCGACTATCAATATCACCGTGCCCCGCACTTTTGGAAGAAACTTTTCCAATGCCAGTTCCACTGCCATCATTTCCAACAGATTGCTATGCAGCTGACTCTCTTGGAGAGTCCATGTTCAGGAAACCTGGTGTTCTCCCATGCAGGCCCCACCCCTCCAGTGATGCATCTGTGTACACAGACAGCTGCGGGCAGGGTAGGTGCAGCAAAACTCCTACTAGGAAATTCTGACGCTTCTTCCACCACATAAGATGCGACATTATTGGCTCCAAAACTGGTACCAGCTTTGACAGGGGTTCTGTTCTCTGTTTCCACAGTGACATCGGATATGACTGGATAGGTCTTCACATCAAAGCAGCGTACGGGATTACCTGCTCCATGGAGACCATCATGCCCAGCATTTGAAGAAACCACCTCGCCTGAATATGGTTTCCCAATCAAAAACTCTTGAGGATGGCTAACAGAGACACCACTCTGGGCTCTGACGGGTAAACCCTGCCCTCCTAGAGATCGAATCGCACCTCCAAATAAATGAAATGTTGAGTGGGTGTCAATTCGGATTTCTCCTTGTTGACTATCCAGCCTAGATCTGAAAGTAAATTCAGCGTCAGAGCAGTATCCACCCTTAACCTGGCTGGTGTGTCCGCCTTTATAGGCCAATCGTCTATGTAGGTGTGAAGCGCCATGTTATCTCTTATGAGAAACGCTGTCACCGCTAGGACCACTCTGGAGAAAACCCTTGGGGCTGTCGACAGGCTGAATGGAAGGACTACAAACTCCCATACCTGATTCTGAAACGTGAATCTCAGAAACCTGTGACAACCCCTGTTTATTGGAATGTGGAAACATGCATCTTTCAGATCGATTGACACACACTACATTGCTTTCCTCAATCCTGCCATTACCGACCTCAGAGTTTCCATCTGAAACCGAGGCGTATGGATAAACCAATTCAATGGCCTGGGATTGAGTACAGGTCACCACTCCAACCCCTGTGCTCGTGGGGACAAGAAACATGTTTGAATAGAAGCCTGGAGTATTCTGGTTTGCTGGTTTTATTGTTCCCTTCAGAAGCAAACCTGACACTTCTCTTTGTATGGCATATAACTTGTCTGGCTACCTTGGTACGTGAGTCCAGACAGGTGCCAAAGACAGGTTTTGTGGTGGAAAATCCCACCACTCTGGCATGTACCCCTGGGATATCTATCCCGGGACCAGACTGTCTGATGTCACACCTCGCCAAGCCTCGACGAAACGCATGAGCCTTTCACCCACTAAAGATGCATTGACGCCTAATGCGGGTGTCTGGCTCGTGATCCACTTCACCCCCCCCCCCTCTCATGACGAGAGAAAGAGAGAACCATTTTGGGCTTGGCTTGACTGGTCTAACTGGCACCAGTGTTCCTGTCGCACAGGCGCGGTCAAGGCAGATACAAAGGGAGCTATCATACACTCAGGTACGATCAGCTCCCTTCTTTCCGCCCTTGGAGGACTTACCCTTGTCCTTCCCCTTGCCCTTCCCGCCTCTCGGACGATCAGGAGCAACAGTGGCGTGGGCAGGAACCTCCACAACCTTCCTCGCCTTCTTAGCCGCAAGTGGCTGTGAAGGTGCAGCAATAGGCAGAAGAAGTTGGCTTGGCTTTCGCCTTGCTCTTGTGCTTCTTCTGCTTCTTGGAGGAAGGTTGTACAGTTAGTGGTTTAGCTACAGCCCCTAGTGCATGCGCTTGCCACACTAGTTCTAGCTGCAGATTAAATGCCAACCGATTCTGTGCAATGTTCACTGTATCCTCTAAGCTGGCCCGCGCTTGGCCACCAAAGATGCTAGGGCCATTCAGGCATGTTCCAAGCAAATGGTCCCTGACGGTGGTAGCCGGACGCATATGGTCAAGGACCATCTGCCTCATGGATTTAGTCACACACGCTTACATCCTGGCAAAAGCATCCATTGACAGCACCAGGGTGTCATTGACATAGGATAGCGCCACAGGTGGCACAGGGTGGCCTTCCCCAGCTTCAGCCCACACTGACTGAAGCAGGCGATGAGTGGTTAACAGCACTCATTGCTGCTCGCACTCCCTCATCGCATAGTGACAGGACTTCTTCGTGGTGTACTTGAGACCTGTCCACAAGCACCAGAGTAGGGCCACCCGCCCCAGCACTCTGAACAACAAGCACCCAGCGGTCATCCTAAGTGACTGCTGGAACCACACCGTATCTGTCATACTCCCCTCGGGGGAATATGGCACCTTGCCCGCACCTCCCTGGAGGCCGCAGGGAGCTGGCTCTTGGTTAAGAGTTGCTTGCTATAAATAGCATCCAGCAACTTCAACCGTGGATCCAGTCCAATGGACTGGATCCTAGCCATGTGCAAGAACCCCATCCTAATCGACGCAACCGACAGACAGGGTGTGTCCTCGGCCATCGCCGAAACAACAGACGGGTCCAACCTGGCTTGCCAAGCCAGAGCCTCGGACCAGTTTGTCTCTGAAGAGGACACTCACGTGAATACATCATCCGTTGACGTATTCACGGTTCTACCAGCAGCAGCCTCCCGGCTAGGAGCCACTGCTGGTAAGCCAGAGAAGCCAGTTGTGGAACCGTGGCCAAACACGGGCGCAAACGGCACCCTATGTGTGGCCGCTGGACCAGGCGAGATAGGTGTGTACCAAGCCTGGCCAGCAACACCTGTCACCGTGTCGGTTGCTGGCAAACCAACCAGCACTGGACGGGTGTCCGGTACTGGTGTGGCCTCAACCATGCGCGAAGCAACTGTCCTGGCTTGCGCCAAGCCAGACAGATGGAGGGCAGTTCCGTCCAGGACAGAATCGATCTCCATGCTCTCCACCCACGGGATCTCGGGCCACAACAGTCTCTCCTCCTCGGCCTCCTCATCTTCAGACCCCGAAGAGTCGTTACCAGATGAGGAGACACTGGCGCCATCCTGGCGAATGGCTCCCATGCGCGACGGACCAGCCACCACTACTGGACCACCGTAGGTGGCCGCGGAGAGACAGAACCCATCAGGCCAGAGCCTGATGGGACTGCCAGGGAGCCATACGAGATGGCTCCCTTTGTAGCCAGGGTCCATACCAGACACGGGAAGAGACTGTCCTACAGCCTTCGGAATTAGGGACGACACCATCGTGGGCAGGACGTTATGCAAGAAGCCTATATCTCTAAAACCTCCGGCTGCAGACGTGGAGCGCCCGCAGGGGCCGAAACGGACGCTCCACGATTTCTTTTCGTACCGCCTGACCCCGCATCAGACCCAGTCAAGTCCTTCTGGGAAAGGAACTCGACCAACATCTCAACCGGCCACACTGAACACACATTACACCTACTACCAACGTTACAGGGTGAACAACGAAAACAGACGTGGTTTTTGTAGGCAACTTTGACAAACTTGTGGCATTCCGAGCAAGATGGCAGGGTAGGCTTGGCCTAAAAATAAGCACAAAACCTAAAATAAGCAAGCGGAACGAAACAGGAATGGAAGGAGACAAATAATTTTCAAATATATTAACCATAAATTAATTGAAACCCTCCAGCACCCCACCCCGCAACGTTACAAAAAATATCGCATTTTCTGACGACAAGAACGAAGCGGACAAGTACACCCATATACTGATCCTAACGGGTGTATAAAACGGAACCAGGAACCATATCGCATAGCATTCGCGGTATATTTAATAATACATTTCAAATTATATTCTCAAACGAAGGCCAAAGCGATACGTGAAGAAAACAACGAAATGATAAACAAACTGCTGTAGACCACGGTAAAACCGCAGAACACACATCTTAAATCAGGAATTTTGAAACCACCGATCATTGCAAACAGATCGTGATTACCATGCAAAACTTGACATAATTCCAAAGTTTTCTGGTACAAAGAGTACGCAGCACCCAGAACAAGATGCGCGAATAAATGAAATATTTTCTTCACCATAAAAAATCCGAGAACCAACACGGGTGTGACGTCACCCGCTCGGATAATACGGAGAACGATGTCAGCC
Organism: Chaetoderma sp. LZ-2023a; assembly: GCA_034401795.1. Taxonomy (NCBI): domain Eukaryota; kingdom Metazoa; phylum Mollusca; class Caudofoveata; order Chaetodermatida; family Chaetodermatidae; genus Chaetoderma; species Chaetoderma sp. LZ-2023a. Next base: position 129,392,457 of record CM067374.1, on the reverse strand, counting down.
GATTTTCGTGTTAAGACGCCGTACAGCCAGCACCATTTTTCATATTACTGCCGATCGCCGTTGGGATTAAAAGAAGGCGAACTATCTAGCATATTTCGTTGTCACCACACGTCCCAGATTCGGGGTCAGAAATTGGAACATGCGACACAGACGAAATTTTAGAGACCTAAGTCTCCATACAGCTAGAGAATAACATGAAAGAATACAACCTGAGATTCAGAAGCTGCTTCCATGGTAAATCCAATATTCCGTGAAGCGAAAACAGCTAAACTTAAGCACAGAAAACACTAAGAAACCCTTAAGAAATCTAAGATTTTCCAAATGCAAAAAAGCATGTATGGCTCTTGTTTCTATGCAAACAAGAATATGAGCCTTACTGGCTGACGGGTACCCCGGTTCCAGGAGCCGGTAAAGCTTTCTAAATCTAGATTCCTAGAGCGGCTAGCTTGCTAGCTTATATTATCAAGAGTAATATAATGGTAAGTATTGATCGAAGGAGAAGACATCTTCTGCACTTTAGGAGGTTTGGAGCAAGCTCATATCTTTTCACCCAGCTCCAAACGTGGGTGAGTGTATTATGGCCCCATACGCCTATTTCAAGCGGGAACCCATGGATCCGTGGTTGAGATCTATAAACCCCGCCCACTGACTGCGTGCTGAATCTCCGTTGATATATAAACCCCGCCCACTGACTATGTGCTGAATCTCCGTTGATATATAAACCCTGCCCACTGATTGCGTGCTGAATCTCCTTTGATATATAAACCCCGCCCACTGACTATGTGCTGGATCCATGGTCATATATAAGCCCCGTCCAATGACTACGTGACGAATCCATGCTTAACGTCGAATCCCCGCCCACTGACTATGTTATGAATCTGCATTTACGATCTATAAACCCCGCCCACTGACTATGTTATGAATCTGCATTTAAGATCTATAAACCCCGCCCACTGACTATGAGTTCGATCCACGTTCGCGTGGTATCTTTTCGACTTCTATGACAACATTCCATAATTTATTACTGTATAATTTTATGATTGCAGATAAATTTGTCGCTGAGCACCCAGAGGCGCTTAAACCCGATGTTAAGCAGCCTGATGGAGAAGGTGTTGAAATAGCGTATAAGCTGGTTGATGGAAAGCGCTACCCGTGCATACCGCCTGGGATTAAGCATGTTCTGGCAGAGTTACCTAACCTTCCAATCAGAGATGATGACGTTCTAATTACAGCGTTTCCCAAATCTGGTAAATAAGAAAATAAGACTTTAATGATCAAATTTTAGGTCAAGAAAATCTAAATTTTATCTTTTTAAATGTTCATTTGCTGGCTAAAAGAAGACTATCTTTGAAAATTTACCACTGGAATGGCTGGCTCGGTTACCGAGCCAGTCATTCTTGTGGTAAGTTTTCAAGAATAGTATTCTCTTAGCCTGTAAAAGGACATTCCTCAAGACCACTACAGAGGCTAATAATGGCCGGCTTCGTCAGGAAAGGGTTAACAGTTTTCTCATTATAGACCAAAGACGGCAAATGCTTTATGTTGTAAGGGATATACTCTGTTGAATATTTTGAAAGTAATTTGACTCGGAGCGGACAAATTACTCTCACAGTATTCAACATTTGTCCTGTATGGTTTGAGACGCTGTAATTATAAGAGGTACTGGGTTAAGCAGGCGAAGCCAAGTGGGAATGGAGCTTTCGACTTTATCCATCAATCATATGACGTCATAATCAACTACATGACGTGTAGGCTGACGTCATAATCAATGGCATCGTGCATGACGTAGATTAGTTCGTCACGAACGCTTAAATGATGACGGACTAAGCGTTGTTGTACCGTACCGTATGCGAATTGTATGTCTTTACTATTTAAAAAACATTCTGTTGAATATTTTAAAACTAATTTAAATGGGCGCTGTTGCTGCCATAGTATATATGCTCAAATATTCAACAGCTTGCCCGTATAGTTTTCTGGGAATTGATAGTCATGGAGTTCAGGGATCGTTCTATCCCAACGCGGGAGAAGTGTGAGTGGAGCTTAGCTAGAGATGGGCGTGGCATAGCTAAAGCTGGACGCATCTATTGTGCATAGACATCATTAGACGCGCAGTTAATTAGGTTAGGGCTTATTTTAAAGTTTCAAGTTTTTTTCAAGTTTTCTTTATTAGTATTCCCAGGTTATGCAAGGGATAACGATATTTACAAGATAGAGAATTGTGCCTATGCTCATAGCACCATATATACATCATCGTGAGCAAACGCGGTCTTTTGCGAAGAAGTTATTGACTTGCTTGGCGTCTATCGAGTCCCTGATTCCATGCCCCATTCACGGCATATCTAGGATGGTTTTATATTTCAGTCTGCGATTAGTGACTTTCCCAGTTTTATACTGGTGCCCATTTATACTCCTGGGTTGAGAGAGGCAGCGAGGAGTGAAGGAGGGGTGAATGTGATACTTGTTGGGGATGATATAAATCATAGTGTAGATAGCAGCGACTGCGGCAGCGACACCAGCGCATGTACATTGTGAGAGGATGTCAATCACAGTAAAATAGAGTCATTAAATCTGTGGGGGCAGATCTACCGCCTTGATTGTATACCGCCTTTGTAAATAAAGTTAGTTCAGGTCTAGCGGTAGTTTAATCAAGTACTATTCTGTTCTCTGTCTTCTCCCGCCAATTCGTGAACCTGTTTCTTCGTGTGGATGCTTACTCCCACATTTGGTGCCGTGTAACCAGGATTTTACACACTTGGATACATACTTGGATACATATTTGGATACATATCTAGATTCATATCTAGTTATGGTGGAGAAGACGAAGTTAAACAAAACCAGAGGTATCTATCGGGGACAAGTAACAAAACTGCAGAACAAAATTAGGGATCTCTTAGACATTGCTGACCTCGACGAAAACGTTCACGACAATCTCCTCACTGCTATGGAATCGTATCGGGACAAACTCACAACAATCACTGATTTGGACAAGCAGCTCATGGACTTACACATAGAAGACGAACTGGACAACTTTCTGATAGAATCGGACGATTACGCAACTCAAGCTAAGGAACAACTTGTTAAGTACAAGAGACAAGTAAGTCGTGAATTGTCTTCTGTTGATGCTAATGCTGAAGTAACATCTACTGACATAACGCAAGACCCATCTAACAATTCAACTCGCAAACGAAATATTAACCTACCAAATACTAACATAACGCAAGACCCATCTAACAATTCAACTCGCAAACGCAATATTAACCTACCAAAATTAGCGTTAAAACAGTTTGATGGTGGCATTCTTGAATGGCTAGAGTTCTATGACACCTTCAGACAGGCTATAGATATAGACGATAGTTTGTCAAATGTGCAGAAATTTCGATATTTACGTGCCCAAGTGACAGGAGAAGCCATCAATGGCTTGTCTTTGACAGATGGGAACTACACACATGCGATGGATTTGTTACAGCAACGTTATGGACAGTCACATAAGATAATCAGTGCCTACATGCGTGCGTTATGAGAATTACGAAAGCCAGAACTTTCGCTAGAATCGCTTAAAGATTGTAACGATCGGTTGGAAACATACATTCGGGGTCTAAGTACACTTGGTAAAACGGAAAATTCGTACGGTGACTTATTAGTACCTGTTGTGTTGGATAAATTACCACCGGCCATTCGCAAACAAATGGCCAGAGACCACGGAAATAACGAATGGGACATTAAGGATTTACGTGTTTCCCTGCAGAAAGAGATCGACGCCATGCAAGCTGGTGACGTGAGTAGTACATTAGCATACGAACAAACAACGCCTTCCACAGCTGCCTTTCACACACGCACATCTCAGTACCAGCATAGAGCAGAATCACGTGATGGGACCAGGCCAAAATTCTTCTCTAAGCCATGCCTTACGTGTGCTTACTGTAAAGGTGGACATCTATCAGGGGATTGTAACGTGATCTCAGATAAAACAAAGCGTCACGAGGTGGCGGTCAGAGACCACTTGTGCTTTAATTGCCTGGGAAAACACCGCGCCGTGGAATGTAAATCTAAAAACCGGTGTCGTATATGTCAGAGGAAACACCACACATCATTGTGCACGGATCGTAAACCTAATAAGTCTATGACGACCACATCTGATAATGTAATAGAAAAACGATTACCAGGCAAAACTCAAGTTTCATTAGCAAGCCTTAATGGTCCCGTGCTATTAAAAACAGCGATTGGAAACGTTTCATCCAGCCATGATTCTGTCACTGTTGCTATTTTATTTGACGAGGGCGCGCAACGTTCATTTATAACGCAAGAAGTTGCAGACATGCTAAACATCAAATGCCATGAAACTGAAAACGTTCATATATCTGCTTTCGGCGGAAATACTGGACTACGCGCATTGAAAGTTGCTAATTTCGCATTGCTAACAACTGATAGCTCCAATGACATCAATATTCGCGCTCTTGTGGTACCGCAAATTTCAACTCCCATACGGAACTACATAGAGCCATCAGTGCTCAGTCTACTATACCTACACGGGTTAAAGCTTGCTCACCCGTATACGCATACAGACACGGATGTAATTTCAGTCTTAATTGGTGCAGATTATTACTGGTCCATTGTCGAGGATCACATAGTTCGTGGGTCAGGTCCGACAGCTGTATCATCAAAACTCCGGTATCTCTTATCTGGACCTACGCCGTCCTCTGGAAGTGAGTCAACATCAAAGCCTTCAGCAGTATATCATGTCAACATTGACATTAACTCACATCGCGATGAAGAAATCGACTTGCAACGATTTTGGGACCTAGAGACGATAGGGGTTAAGAAAAACGAACTTGATCCGGTGCTTAATCACGTGCACTACCGTAAAACACACATGAGCAATGAACACGGACATTACATAGCAAAACTGCCGTGGAAAGATGACCACGCCCCCTTGCCAATTAATCGTCAGGTAGTGGAAACGCGCACACGCGCTATGGTACGGCGACTGCCTCCAGACTTGCGCGAGACATAGGATAACGTTATTAAGCAACAACTCTCAAGTGATTACATAGAAATCCTCAAGAACGATGATAAAACTTGCGGCCATTACTTGCTTCATAGAGCCGTCAAAAAGGACTCAGCTTCCACTCCGTTACGTATAGTGTACAACTGCTCATGCTCTACAGGTACTTCGCCCAGTCTGAACGATTGTCTATAAACGGGACCGCCCATACTTAATGACTTGGCAGCCATTCTGTTACGTTTTCGTGTTCATAAAATCGCCATCTCATCAGACATTCAAAAAGCTTTCTTACAAATTGGCTTGGAAAATGATGATCGGAAATACACTAAATTTTTCTGGTTATCTGATTATCGTGATCCTGAGAGTGATTTTGATGTTTTTCAGTTCAAAGTTGTGTTGTTTGGCGCAGTTTGTTCTCCATTCATATTGAACGTCACTGTACGTAACCACTTGGAAACCTATCAGTCAGACACCGCCCAGGACCTAGCTAACAATATTTACGTTGACAATGTTGTTAGCGGGTGCAACACTGGGTGGGGCGCCATAGTATACTACGATGAAGCCAATGATATTATGTCAGATGGTGGCTTTCAATTACGCTCTTGGTCAACAAACTGTCCAGAATTACGAGAATATGCTAAGCCAGACAAGTCATTCGATCCGAAACGCGAAGTGAACATACTAGGGATTCAGCGGGACACTAAAACTGATTGCATTTCATATCGAAATAGTGTTGTTATCACAGCTGATGACGACATAGTTACAAAACGCGCGGTACTCAAAGCAACTGCGAGCATCTATGACCCTCTTGGATATGTAGCGCCCGTCCACGTACGCGCCAAAATGTTCATACAAGAACTGTGGAAAGCCGGATATGATTGGGATCAACCAATCCCACTTAATTTGGTTAATAAATGGCAAGATATTGTGAACGATCTTTCTTATGTGTCAACAATGGTTATCGGACGTAAATATTTCAAACACGAACTAACACAGGACAACGTGTACGAACTCCATGCATTTGCAGATGCCAGCAAGATGGCATACGGTTGTGTCGTTTATTTACGAGACGTACGTCGAGAAGAAGCTTCAATAACGATGGCAAAATCACGTGTTGCGCCCATCAAAGAACTAACTATTCCTCAACTCGAATTGTTGTCTGCTACCATAGCATCAAACTTACTGGGTTACATAGTCACTCGCGCCTCTAATCACGATTTAAAAGCGAATTGTGTGGTCAGACAGCCATGTTGTGTTACATTGGATTACTAGCGACAAAAAGCTACCAATATTTGTCACAAATCGGCTCAAGGTGATTCGATCTAACTCAATCGATGCATTCAAATATTGTCCTACGAATGACAATCCGGGGGATTTATTGTCTCGTGGTGTGACGTCATCAGATTTTGTTCAGTCCCAAATTTGGTGGAAGGGACCCAGTTGGTTAGGACAAGGTGACTGGCCCGTGTGCCACTTGTTCGACAGTGCCGTTCTTGAGATAGGGATAGATTCAGAATGTTCCTCTCCACGTGACGTCATAATTGGAAACAATTCAACTCCCAAAACAATTGGATTAACAGCAGTGATAAATCGGGATAATTATTCTTCACTTTCAAAACTGTGCAGAGTTACCGCGTACGTACTACGTTTCATACGAATTCTGAAGGACAAGCAGAGTGCGACCACACGCTACCTATCCGTAAGAGAGCTAAATGCTGCAGAAAACGCGTTACTTAAGAACGTTCAACAAGAACACTACTCTCGAGAAACAGAGGCCCTAGAAGACGAAAAACATGCGAACAGAAACCCATTAGTTCGACAATTACGTTTGTTTCGCGATGACAGTGGAATTATACCCGTAGGTGGTAGACTTCACAATGCACCCATACAGTACGATGCGAAATTTCCTATTTTGTTACCCTCGAACAGTGCTTATACAAAGACATTACAGCAATGCAGAACCGGACAAATTAATGCTTCGTATTTACATATAATAATTCTCACTTTAACAGTAATAATGATGGTTTATTATTTGTAAACTAATATCACATCAAGCAAAATGCATTAGATGACCAGAATATCTTAGCACAACTCCAAAATAGGGTAAAAATTACCAAATTTGTGTGATTTTAGTCTTTTTTGCATAGAAATTCTGTGTTTGTCCATGAAGAATCAGCTGTTTTGATTGGAAATGCTAAAATATGGCACCGGAGTCATGAATAACATATATTTCGACACTAAAATAAATCATTATTCTAGTTATCATACCAGCGGATATATACATGTTTATATATTTAGACGCCATTCTGGCGGCCATCTTGGAAAATGGCCGCCGAGCTGTCAAATTCACAATGCCTCCACATTTGAAAATATGTATAATATATTTGTCTACACATATGCCAAATTTGGTGCTTTTATCACAAAATGTATAATTGTTATATTAATCAGCACCACTAAATCTGCTGTTTTCGAATTAATTGCATCAAAACAAATAACCAAACCGAGAAAGGCCGATTTTGCACGTGCAGAGCGCACTGGAACGTTTTTCCTATTGAACGCAAGGCTAGACTGCTCCAAATCCCACCCCAACCCCGCCCCATTGAACATATTTAATGTTAATCATTACGAATCACCGCTGACCACACAGTCTAATGTCAAACTCCGTATTTTACAAACTGCTCAACACCGTTCCGTTCTTTGTGAGAGTAGCGCAACAGTGATGGTAAATATTTGGAAAATTCGTCGAATACCGGATAAAACACCCGATAAGAATGAATTACAATTTTATGTATTACGTGCCAACAAATATCAGCCACGCGAAGGAATAGTTGTTTTAACCCGATTTGTTTCACCTTAAAGCTCTCGTGTTCCGTTAAATATAGACCCTTTTGCACGAGATATGAGATGCCTGTTCAATTTACCCAGCGTGCAATGCTACCCATCATGCAATGCCCTGACTCCATAATCGTTGTAACTATTGGATTCCATATTCGCTTAGTCTATTGTCTGCACAAGACAGGATTTCTCAAACAAAACCAACCTGCTTGCACGTGCAAATATTCATTTGTCCTCCAGCTCTGAACGCGTAAGCATGCACGGAGGGCGTATTCACGACTGTAGATTCGACAGTCTATTTCAATACTGTTCAAAGAAAGCGTGTCAATGTCCAGAAAATAGGAGAAAGCTTTTATATACATTGACAGTAATGTGCGTGAAAGTTGTTACTATCAATGACAGCACCACCATTCGGTCAAATTGTTGCCAAAATAATTAGTATGTAATGCAATTACTACCTACTATATATTTGATACAAATTATATTGAAAAGTGTTGCTACAACAGCTTTAAGTCTATGTATTCTAAAATAATCATGATAAATTTCAGTCAACACTTTCTACGGATTTACTGAGCAATTTGACTAAGTTGTTGCTAACTAAGGCAACAACAACGTTATCAAACTGCAACAACAACGTTATCAAACTGTTGTCCACAGAATCACACGGCGCTCAGTATTATTATCTAAGTAGAGTGAGTATATGCCCAAAATACGCTTTGACTGCATTAAGGAAATATTTCGCCTCGCTACCGCGTGTACGCTTCTGTTCGATCAATGCATTTCAAACAAATGCACAAATCCGTCAACTAAACATACAAGCAGTTTGCTAAGCATTCATTCTTGGCGATCACGCGTATATAGGCCTACGCTAACTTGACCTAAATACAGTATAGTGATTGCACGTGTGTGGGTAATAATTCGACAATGTTATTGGTGGCTTAGACACCAACAACTTACAGTCAAATTGCTATTCAAATCCGTAGCGAGAGTCGACTAAAATTATGATGATTATTTTAGAATATAGCGACTGAAAGTTGTTGTAGCAACCATTTTCATTCAAATTAGTATCAAATCCGTACCATGGATGATGACAACGGTGACGTCATTGGTGACTATCACCGCAACGATGATGTGAGCGAAGGTGAGGGCGGTTATACAACAGCTCTAGACTGCAAAGTATATATGCGCGTGTGTGGAGTCATCCTTGCCGTTGCAATGTGGTCGCCGTCTCGACTATCGTCACTACAGCTGCTGCCACTGCTGTTATGGTGAAGTCGTAGTAGTAGTAGTAGTAGTAGTAGTAGTAGTAGTAGTGGCGGCGGCGGCGGCGGCGGCGGCGGCGGCGGCGGAAGTAGTTCGTCATTGTATTTAGCTGGTTTTGCAGTTTTTCTTAGGCATACAGTGTGCTGGGAAGTAGTTAGTGATGATTCTAATAAAGTTACAGAGGTTAGTTAATAATTTATATTTTTTGTAGAGAATAGTTGTAGAAATTTGTAATAGTTTGGCTTCACATTGTAATATCTTGGAAGCAATTTTTTGCGGCTTTCCTTAAAGAATTCGCATGCCAGTATATAATGGCATTCGTCCCCTATGTCACTTTGCGTACATGATTGACATTTTCTTTCCTCCCGCGCAGTCCCATTCCATTCCATCTTCCTGTTTCTATTGGTAAATCATTGTTTGCTGTTCGGAACCTAGTGAATGTTATTCTGTTTTAGTCGCTAAGGGTGTATAGATAGTCTTCCATTTGTAGCATTGTTTTAAAAGAATTGTGTGTTTTTCCTTTCCAAGATTTTTTCATCTCTCCATTCCATTGCTGCATAAATTGATTGATCTTTTAGCACTTGGTATATTTTATTTGAGTCAGGAATAGCGTTTGATGTGTTTTGCCAATTTCATAAATGATTACACCCAGTTGATTCTATGATATTTTTAATGTATGTCAGCCATTTATACTGTGTGCCATTTGTTAAGTAATCTACAAACATATAGTTATATATTAGGCTAGATAATTTATTTTGGTTGCCTGTAACATATTTAGCCAGAAGTTAATTGAACGATGTTTAATTGTGATATTCATGGGCATTTCGCCACTTTTGCCATATATCATGTATTTTGCCGTGGTCCGTCTTACCGTTACCACTATCTGAAAGAAGATAAATTTTTCTTTTTTCTGGTTGTTCACTATTTTCCATGCCAATAATTTCGCAGCCATATAGAAGTATTGGTTTAACCATTTGATGAAGCAGTTTCAGTTGGCAGTCTATGGGTAAGTCAAGTTTCCGACAGGTCTTTAATAATGCAAACGATGCGTTGTTTGCTTGTTCAGCTATATGTTTTTGGGCTTTCATGAGTTTACCATTCTGGGAAAACATAGTCCCAAGGTATTTATATTCCTCGCAGATTTCTATTTCGTTGTTGTTAAGGTAGAATTTAAGTTTGCTAAGATACCGTTTTGTTGTGCCAAACACTATAATTTTTGTTTTACAAAAGTGTTGATTAATTTTTGAAAATTTGTCTTTTCGTCTGCCAAAAGGATTGTGTCTTCGGCATATAGCAGAGTAAAGATCTTAATATACACCAAGAGCTCATGCTCTCTCGATTGCAGTTGTATTGGTTGACGTGTATTATCATTAAATGCCAATAAAGATAAATTTGTTTTAGAATCAAGCTTGTGATATGTATACACAGGAATGGAGGGGACTTGTGGAGCAGGGCAACAAAACACGATTTTACGGATATCTTTCAGACGATTTGGGTTTTAAGACATATTAGATAAAGTAAGGATTGCAAAACATCGATAAGCTCTTAGCAAATTACGTAGCAGGTCACGTCGGCTATTCATTGAAACAGGAACGTGGCACAGACCTATTGCAATACCACTAGAAGAACGAAAATGACAGACATGTGATGATATAGAGCACGAATGTCACTTCTTAATTCTATGCCCAATGTACAATGAATTGTGAAAGAAATATATAAAATCATATTATTGGAAAAGACCAAATGTACCGAACTGTTAAAAAGTATTATCAGCTCGACAGTCCAAACATTAACAGATTTTGTGTATAGCGCTTTTCTTCCTTTTCTAGTACCTCCTTTCTCCTCCCTCACAGCCTGTCATAAGTATAATGGTATTGTTTGGGATTTGGTGGGTGGGACATTGGAGGGGGCTAATAGATAGTGTCTGCTAACACTTTAATGGCTAAATTCAATCATGAAAATCAAAGCTTTTGCTTATTGATTGTTCGTTTGCAGGCTCGGGGAGGAGTATTATTGAGGATTTACCATTGGAATTATTGGCTCGATTATCGAGCTAGTCATTCCAGGGGTAAAATTTCAGGGGTGGTCTTCTCTTGGCCTGAAAATTGGCATTCCTCAAGACAACAACAGAGGCCGGTGCTGACCATCTTCGGTATGAAAGACTTAAGAAATCCACATCATGTTTTGTTGCAGAAATAATGATTATACACCAAACTATATAATCTGTGCTATATAGGTAAATGAATAATGTTAAACAAATATTAATTTTTTAATTATATAGTAATTTGATATTGTTTTATGCTAGTGTTTCGCCAAAAAAGATGCTTATGTTCTGTACACTCAAGGGCCATCGGCCTATTGTGGAAATAAATCTATCTATCTATCTTATGCTGGCTTCTAAGGTGAGCGCATAGTAAGCGCCTAGCGTAGTTCAATACCAGTTGTATATTTGCTATGGTGCAAGTGTCAACAAGTATATTTATGTTTTAAATATTTCGAGCAACTTTACTGACAGTCATTTCTTACTAAGGCAGCAACGGCGTTGCCAAATTTTTCTCAGAATAATCGGCGGCCTTTCTGTTTTATTAGCTAGAAAGTGCATGTAAAACTTGATAGGCCTATATGATATATAGAATCGGGTCACAGTATCAGATATGCTCGAAAATTCTGTTCATTTCATTGTCAATCAGGAGGAAAGCGTATTATTCTATTCAAGCATATGACAGAGACAATCGTGCTTGTGCTAGTGGACAGCTTGGTCTTTGTGAACATATTTCACACTGGATCTTCAGCAATTCTTGCAACATAGACTACCCTGCTGATTATTTTGAGAACAATTTGATTGAAAGTTGTATCAACGATTCTCAGCCAGATTGTTTTCAAATCATTACGTCGTACCAATTGTATTATCAGCTGGTGTATTTTGAAAACAATTTGATGGAACGTTGCTGCTGCTACAGGCAGCAACAGTTTTCAATAAACTTGTTATAAATATGTTTGTTGTCACTCGCACCATAGAAAATATACAACTACTATTGAACTATGCCATGCACTTATATGCTCTCAGCGTGGAAGTCAGCAGAAGAATGACTAGCATTCGCATTACGAGAATGGTTTTATACCAACAATTGTGTACCAGCGACGACAATAGAAGCTGAAATAGTGGCACCAGCAAATATCTATCTAAAATGGCAGCTACAGTCCTAGTTAGTTACGGTGTCCAAAAAAATTCGATCTTAGTGATTTAATTAGACTCCCTGGACCATCGCCGGAGATTAATGGATTCAGCAGATATAAACGTCAGATCGTTTTAACCATTAGATTGCCTGTGTGTACCAAGATATCTATGTATTGTACAGACTGGTCCGACAATTCTTCGGATTGGATTAACCTTACTCATGGCTGTGGCAATTAGCCTACCCACCTTTCCGTCATTTGATCCCGACAGCGATCAATCGAGCCTGAGTCAGAGATGGTTAAAATCGATTGCCAGGTTTGAAAATTTCTTGGTGGCTGCAAACATTTCAAAAGCGCCAAGAAAACGTGCGTTATTATTACATCATGCGGGGGAATGTGTGCATGACATTTATGATACACTTGACAAAACCGTTAAAGGCGATGAATACGAGTCAGCTAAAGGTTGTTTGACGGACTATTTCACGCCGAAAGATAGTGTTGCCTACGAGGTACTAGTTTTTCGTCGGGCAAAGCAAAACATGGGTGAGACTCTGGATCAGTTTCATACATGATTACAAGGTTTAGCAACACATTGTGACTTTCATAACAAGGACATTCAAATTCAGAATCAGATAATTCAAAACGGTTTGTCAAATCGCCTACGTAGACGCGTCCTTGAACTGAAACCCACAGACACAACGTTAACAGTGGTTCTGGACATTGGCCGCCAGATGGAAAATGTGGACAGAGATGCTAGACAGATAGAGAACGCACCTAATCAGCAGGAAATCTTTCCGGCCAGAGGTCACACTAACCATCCTTGCAATGACAACAATGATCATCGCCACGAAAACAGTCAGGCTCGCCACGATAATAAACAACAGCAACAAGGTAAATCACCACGGAAGGGAACAGTATTATGCTGGAACTGCGGAGGAGAATATCCACATTCTCGTGGCAGAACCAGCTGCCCAGCATATGGTAAGAAATTTTTGAGTGCGGGATAAATAACCATTTTGCATCGCTAAGTCTTAAGTCTAAGGACAGGGCAAAGGCCAACACCCAGTAGATTCCACAGCAACACACAAAGCCAATCGTGCCAACACATATGAAGTGTACAGGACGCAAGTGCGAATATTCCGTCCAACTGCAGCGATGATGGATATCATTATCACTCTACTGCGATGATCAGTACAGCATTCCGTCCGACAACAGTGACAAGGATTATCCCTGATACTCGGTGTAACAGACCCCAGACAGTCATCTTCGTTGATGGAATTAAAGCTGTGTTTTTAATCGATACCGGATCAGCCAAGATACGATATCGAAAGAAAATTATGATCATGTATTTAAAGACAATCACCCATTACAGCTATCTAATAACAATGTGTACCCTTGCGCTATCAATATTGCATTGCCAATCGTCAGTTCGTTTCGTGCAAAAATCGCGTCCAAGCATGCCAAGACATATACAAAATTTCATGGGGTAAAAGATGCGCGTGATTCGCTGTTGAGCTACACAACCTCCAAATGAGTTCAACTCATACACATTACAAATGCCATCGACAGTCAACACACACCGAACTCAGTCGAGCAGATTATACATGAATGTACAGACAGATTTCAGGGACTTGGCAAATTCACTGGCTCCAAAGTGAGACTGCATATTGATGACACTGGTCGCCCAGCCACATAGAAGGGAACCATTCCATACTCGCGAGAATGTCGATAAAGTGTTAGACCATTTGCAGAAACTTGATATCATCGAGCCAGCTATAGGGCCGACCACATGGGCGAGCCCTATCGTCACACCGCCCAAGCCAAAGAATCCGGATGAAATAGGGATATGTGTGGATATGAGGCTTCCAAATCAAGCAATCATTCATAAATGACATCCACTGCCGACAATTGCTGACATGATCTACAGACTCAATGGTTCTATCACTTTCAGCAAGCTGGATCTTAACAATGGATACCACCAATTGGAACTCGATGAAAGCAGTCGATATATCATGATGTTCACATCCTAACAAGAACTATAAGGTATAAAAGACTAAATTTTGGATTCAGTTGTGCAGCCGAAATCTTCCAATGTGCCATTCATCAGGTGATTGAGGAAGTAAAGGGTGCAGATAACATTTCTGATGATATTATAATATACGGCAGTGACAAAGCATCACACGACCATGCATTGAAATCAGTGCTACAGCATCTTCGTGACAATAACCTAACACTAAATTCATCAAAGTGTGAGTTAAACAAACGTCAAATCGGATTTTTCGGCTTTATCTTCAGCAAAGATGGTCTCTCCCCAGACCCAGCAAAGGTCAAGGCAATTAATGAAGCCACACCACCTACAACCGTTACTGAAATGCAAAGCTTCCTCAGATTAGCCAACTATTGTGCCAGATTCATCCCAGACTTTGCTACAGTCACCAAACCACTACGCAACCTCACAAAGAAGAGCATCAAATGGATCTGGGGAACTGAAGAACAACAAGCTTTCAACACTGAAAAAGCATTTGACTGCTGAATTCACTATTGCCTACTTCAATCCCACATGATCAACAGAACTGACAGTAGATGCAAGTCCAGTGGGACTCGGGTGGTACACGTGCAGTATAACACAGGGCAGCCAAGTGAAAAGTATATCATAGCATATGCCAGCAGAGCTCTGACTGACATTGAACAGCGATACTTGCAACCTAAGAAAGAAGCCTAGTGTGCTGGGCACTGCGACTCCAGCCATACAAGTTCAATGTTAAATGCAAGCTAGGTGCAGATAACCCTGCAGATTACATGTCGCGTCATCCCATTGATCAGTACAATGTAACTATCGAGATAGCATTACTACGTTGGGCTAACATTGGTGATTGGTTGGCATGGTCGCCATTGGCTATTGGGCATTGGGTCAACGTTTGTAATTGGTTAGCACCATCAACATTGGCAACAATGTGTTGAGCCAACATTGGCATAACAGTGGCAGAATTACAGTTGGGTTACAGTGGTTGGGCCAATGTTGGGCCATCCACTTATAGCCAACGTATATTATAAATGTTGCCAATGTATTTAATTATGATATACATATGCGTTGGGCCAACGTTGGCATAACAGCAGCAAAGTAACAGTTGAGTTAGAGTTGTTGGCCCAACCAGTTATAGCCAATGTATATTGTAAATGTTGTATACATGCATTGGGCCCACGTTGACATAACAGTGGCAAAATTACAATTGGGTTAGTGTTGTTGGGCCAACGTTGGCCCAACCACCTATAGCGAATGTATATTATAAATGATATACACATGTGTTGGACCAATGTTGGGCTAACATTGGGATAAGATTGGCAAAATGACAGTTGGATTAGAGTTGTTGGGCCAACATTGGCCAACACCTTAAAGTCAATGTAAATAATATTATGCATACACATTAGGGCAATGCTTAGGCTACTGGCCTAATGTTTGTAACTAAGATCTGTAAGTCCAATTAGGTCTTGCTAATTAATTTGGATGATAGCATTTAAACAAAATCTTGATTTCAAGGGAGGTAACTCAGCAACTCGATAGCCCATTATTTAATAGATTAAGTTAGGTGTATGTAGCAATAACGTGATGGAGCTTATTCTTTATTAAGCAGTCCTTCATCTGAGAGCAATTAAGTGGTCTAAATATTATCTCCCCTTTAAATACCGCTATCCTGTAATATAATTTTAATATGTATTGTGACAACCACCATAAGAATTTGGCAATTTCCTATGACTAATGTCAATTTGTTATAAACAGTATTACTATGAAATACCTTGCAAACCAATTCGTTGGTTCGACATGGTACCTGGCAAACAGGTTTGGCACATTTCTTTAAATTTGTCCTTCACTTTGCCAATGTGCTAAATATATTGCACATATAAAAATAAATTTTAATAACGTTTTTTAAATATGTTTTAAATTAATGTTAGACCAATCTAGACAGTCAGTCTTTTCCCAATGTTAGGTGATGGATGCTGGGCCAACGTTGGGTGGATGCGTTGGGCCAATATGTTGGGCCAACATTAGACCAATGAGCAGGATGATGTTCGGCCAATGTAGACAAACAATGTTGGTCTAACATTGCAACATACATTGGGCCAATGTTGGGCCAATGTAGTATTGTTATCTGAGTGCAAACATAAACAGGTAGTAGAACAATATATCAACTCTGTGATGCTAGATGCTTTGCCTAAAGCAATCACGATACAGCAAATTCGTGCAATGACACTCAGTGATGTCACTCTACAAGCCGTTGCTGATGCGTTAACCAAGAAGCATTGGCCAAGCAAGCTGCCAGCTGGTGTTGATGTAAATACCTACAAAGCATTAGAATGCATCCAGACTGAGCTATCTGTCACAATGCAGCGTGATGCAATCCTTCGTGGAAACAGAATCATCATACCAGCGTCTTTACAACAATGTGCATTAGAACTTGCTCACCAAGGTCATCATGGAAGTTTGGTTTCATGGAATTGACAAAAGTGCCGAGCAATTGGTTAAATCGTGCATTCCTTGCCAATCCGCGATAGATACCTGTAAACGCACCATTAAATCCAACTCAGTTACCAGCTACACCATGGACTGTTATTGCCATAGACTTTTGTGGTCCCTTACCATCGGGTGATTATCTCATGGTAGTAATCGATGATCATTCACGATACCCAGAAGTTGATGTCATTAGGTCATCATCCGCATAATGGTTAATATAGCATGATTCATCATTGTCATAATGTGTTACATAACATTTATCGTACTGACATGCCAATACTTAATCAACTGAATTGCACCACAAGAGACAAATCTAACTGAAAGAAAAGGAGGGATGTGGTTTCTATGCTATCTCGACGGTCAACAGACATTAACGAGTTTTACCGAACGAGGAGTCTGGTAGACAGCCCTCTCTGTGTGAGAGTGTCTCTATATCGATAATTACTAGTAATCTAATAGTAGTTAGTGTTCAACAGTATAGTAATTATATTAGTAAGGAAACAATCTGTCTGATGTCATAAACGATAGTAGTCATCACAGGGGTGCACAAGCCAGTGGCAGGCAAGCAGGCATGAATACAGGAAGGCAGGCAGGCAGACAGACAGGCAGGCAGGCAGGCAGGCATGCAGGCAGGCAGGCAGGCAGACAGACAGACATGCAGGCAGTGAATATAAACGTATGTAATTAACTAATTCATACTTTACTATTACAGGGACAAATTGGATGTGGGAGGTATGTTCTATGATTGTAAAGAAATCATCGGAGCCACTCAAGGGAATCAAAGTGGAAGGGTTCATCGAGTTCCTTCCATCATGGTTCATGGAAGACTACCCTTCGCCCAGAGTCATCAACTCACATCTTCTACCAGACCAGTTACCCAAGCAGGTCCATGAGAAGAAGATTAAACTCATTCAGGTGTTACGGAATCCGAAAGATGTGGCGGTGTCGGCTTATAATCATACTAAGTCATTTCCTGCCTACCAATACGACAATGGCACATTCAAAGGGTACTTTGAGGTGATCATAAATGAACAGAGTAAGTAGACTTAACCTGTTCTGTATCTGTATCGGCGTCACAGTTGTTCTCGGATTTATTGAGAATTGCGTTGACAACCCTTTGCATTATTGTTACTTAAGTTACTCTGAGTACATTGCGCAGTTTACAATGACAATTTATATAGTTCTATATTGTATTTAACTAATTATCAGGTGTAAACATTGAAAGTAGTTGAATTATCCAGTTAAAATGGCTTTTGTCCAAATTGTTATCAGTTTTCGTGACTGTTTATCATAGCAACGCTATAACAACATCGGTTTTTGCCTAGTTCCACTTTTATATTGTATTCGGCTAATTATGAGAGTTAAATAGATTTTTGTCCAAATTGTCACCAGTTTCCGTGACTGTTTATCAAGGCAACCCTATAACAACATCGGTTGTTGCTTGGTTCTATATTGTACTCAACTAATTATGAGATGTAACATTGAAAATAGTTAAATTGGCCAGTTAAATTGCTGTTTTTCCCCAAATTGTCACCAGTTTCTGTGACTGTTTATCATAGCAACGCTATAACAACTTCGGATGTTACCTGGCAAAATTTGTGATCATCTGTGATCATATAATTTGTATTGAATGATTAATATTAATTAAAAATATAAATAAATAAACTACAATAAATAAATGGGGGCTACTTAAAGATGAAGTAGCTACCTAAAACAAACCAGATAACACACACGCACGCACGCACGCACGCACGCACGCACGCACGCACGCACGCACGCACGCACGCACACACAATATAAACTACAAAATCAACCTGGAAAATAAAATTAATAAAAATAAAATAAAAATAAAGAAATAGTAAACAATATGATATTAAACTATTTGATCTGTTAGCGACACAAAAAGTGAACATATATTTTTAAAAATAAAAAATATATCTATTGCATTTGTATTCCCAACTGTCCTTACCTGTTTCTCTCTTTCACACTCTCTCTCTCTCTCTCTCTCTCTCTCTCTCTCTCGCTCTCTTTCTAAATGTGCTTTCAATCCTCCGGCTCCCCTGTCTATTCTTTCCCCGAGTAGCCGCGGGTCAGAGACCTAATACTTCAGAACCAGTACTAACCAGTAAGGGCCTATGCTATTTGTACAGTCCATTGCAAGTTAACTCAGGAAATAATTATAATTATAATAAGTGTTTATACATTAAGACATATAGGATCTACTCATGTCCAATCGAAACAAGAGTTTCTGCCACGAATATGTGTCAAGCCACCACTCTGTACGTGTCCGCCAATGTGATGACTTGCTATGTGATGACTGCACCAAAGCAAGATTTCCTCCCAAACTCACCTCTCATATCAAAGTAACGACACAGTCGTGAACATGAAGTTATGCCTATCACTATCCTGCAAAATGATATGGTGCCTTCAACTGGAAATTGGGCCAACATCTCTTTACCAATAAACAAAGACACACAAACACTTGTGAGAATTGTGCAGCCCCTTCTAAGCATGTAAATGAGTTCCTAGAATGGCATCAAGCTGCGTTTGGCAGCGAGTACTTCGCTCCTACAACCTCAGGTCCATCCTTAGAAGCTCAATCAAGCTTGACCTATATTTAGTCCAGTAAAACTACAAATTAACCTAGAACAAATTGCAACAGAATTTATTTCTTTTCTGCGGCATTCATGGGACTGCCAGGTGTCACATATCAAAAGTCCTCCAAAATCCCTGGATGGGAAAGTGGGTAAATTCGCATATTTAGCTACCGCCATTATCCGAATAATGAAACTTCCCTTACCTGCTTCATTCCGCAAATAAACGAAGTAGAAATGTTGTCTAAGCTCTGAATTTCATGGTCACGGAAGACAGTAAGCAATTGGCAATATTGCCTTGAACCACTTGTACAAATTCTCCAAACCACAGATTAAATATGGTTGTATGCAGGGCTGGGGTAATTTAAAAAAATTGTATTTAAAGTAAGTTTAATTTTGTTTTTCGCTTTTAAAATTTTATCTAAAATAAATTGCATTTTAATTTTCACTTTTATCTCACAATTTGAATAAATTTCTATACAATTCAATCAGAATATGGACATGGATTTAGATACATGCGTTATTTGTAACCAGAGCCTAGAAAATGGCTCACAAACTGTTAAGCCTCGAGTTAAAGGCTGTGACGGTATTAACAATGCTAGCAGAGCCCGTGAAAGCGATGTCATAGCTGAAGTAGGACAGAGGGTTCATGTAAAATGTCGACGGGAGTTCATTGATCCCAAGCGGATTGCCCGTGACGCAGAGAAAATTGAACAATCTCCGCCACCCATGCGAACACTCCGTTCAGAAAGTCCAACATTCAATTTTAGTGCACATTGTTTGCTATGCGGATACCCTGCAAAAATTCAAGATGGAAAGAAACGTGGCTATGATATTTATCCAGTAAGTACTCATGACTTTCAATGTAGTATCGCCGAGGCCTGTGAGCAGAGAAAAGACGAATGGGGCAAACTTGTAGCTGGGTGGCTTGCCTTCACGCCGGATTTATGCGTTGTCAATGCAGTATACCATCAAAGCTGCAGCGTAAATTTTCGAACCATGAAAAATATCCCTCAGCTGCACATGGAAGGCCAGAAGACTTGGACAGAGTAAGAGCATTTAGTGCGACAATGGCATTTCTTGAAAATAATGATGATGAGCAGCTGACCCTGCACGACCTCGTTAATAAAGTGCAAGAGCTCTCTGGGGTAAACTGTGATTCAAGTGAACAACTCAAAGATTCCACACAATCTCGAATAAAGCGTGATATGGATGATACTTACGAAATTCTCGAAATCCTTAGTGAACTGAATCCATTTGGACCAGACCCTTCTCTTAGAGGACTTGTTAGTGGATTGTCTGCACATGAATCAGTCAATGTTGACGATGCTAAAGATATTGGAGAATCAATTATTAATTCGATGTGTGGCCAATGTGTATCAAGCATTTCGTTCCAGAGAAAGAGACAAGCTATTACCTTAGCATCAAAAACATCTCTCAAGATTGATGATGAATGTGTACAAATTGATCCACAACTCCTATTTCAAAGACTCAGTTTAATTGCTACAAATGGATCAAAAGGGAATCCATCATCTTATTTTGAGTATGAGTTGTGCACTCATCCGCCCACACTCTTTGATAATTCATCTCTTCCATGGGAAGCAAATAAGCCGGCACTTGCTGATGCATTGTGGAAATTAATTCAAAATGAGGATGCAGTCCTTCCAGATTCTGTCGACTATGTGCTTGATGGAGGAGCTCTATTACACCGTGTTCCATGGCAGCGTGGAGAGAAATTTGCAAATGTTTGTCAAAGATATGTAAAATATTGCATAAGCAAATATGGAAAGGCTACAGTAGTTTTTGATGGTTATGACCAAGGCCCAGACATAAAAGATGTAACACATAAGAGGCGAACTCGTGGATCAGGCGCAACTGTTGTACTGACTCCGCAAACAGTTGTAACTCTGAGTAAGCCTGATTTTCTTAGTAACAAGCAGAACAAACATCGGTTCATATCAATCTTAAGTTCATCTCTCGAACAGGCTGGATGCTTAACGATAAAGGCAAGCGGTGATGCTGATGTCTTAATTACGCAAACGGCTATCTTGGTTTCAAAGTCAACAAATACTGCTCTTGTTGGAGACGATACCGACCTACTGGTGTTGCTTCTATACCATACTGATATGAATGGCTGTCAGCTATTTTTCAGACCAGAGCCAAAGCAAAATGCAAAGAAACCCCGACTGTGGAATATCAAAATGGCAAAGGAAAAACTCGGGTTCTGTTTGTGCTCACAGCTGTTATTTATCCATGCTATCCTTGGCTGTGACTCAACATCTAGGCTTTATGGAATTGGAAAATCTGCATCCCTTAGCAAAATCCAGTGCTGCAAAGAACTCTCTCAAATTGCTGAAGTGTTTACAATGAGTAATGCGAATAAAGATGACGTGATAAAAGCAGGTGAGAAGGCAATGCTTATTCTATACAATGGCACTTCAATGGATAGTCTAGTTGCTTTGCGGTACAAGCGATTCAGGGAGAAGTTTGCAAAAAGTTCCAAGTATGTTGAAGCATTAGATTTACCACCAACACCCGCATCCGCAAAGTTTCACAGTCTTCGCGTGTACTACCAAATTCAAGTTTGGAGAGGAGATGCTGGAGATATGGATCCAACAGAATGGGGCTGGAAAGTTCTCAACCACCAAATGCTGCCTGTTAAGACTGACATGCTGGCAGCACCTGACGATTTACTGTATTCATTTAGATGCAGCTGCAAAACTGGCTGTGAATCAAAGAGATGCACCTGTAGAAAACATGGGCTCAGCTGCACATCCGCCTGCGAAGACTGTAAGGGTCTCAGTTGCTCGAATTCAATAACGCTCATTGAGGAAGACGACTTGGATAATTGATGCAAGATGAAATTAGTAGAAACCAGGTAACTATGCCATACTATTTCATCTTAGCTTAGCTTAGAAACACACAATACCGTGACATAATAAAATATAATATGTATTGTATCAATATCAATGATGGTATTAGGTAAATTCATGCAAGTGGCATAACACAATACATTTAATTTGTGGAGAATATGTCAATCGTATTCATTTATTACTTAAAAAAGTCCAAAAATACCCAGTCACACATATATTACATACCGGTTTTAAAGAAATAAAGAAAAATGGATTTTTCAGGTGAAATGGCCCAAATCTGGTAATAATTATGCAAATTTTACCCTATGCCCTATTGGAATTTTGGAGGACTTTTGATATGTTGTACATGATGGCCCCCTATACACTGGGCGAGGTAAAACAATTCTGTTGCAATTTGTTCCGGGTTAAAATATTTTTGGCCTAGATTGACTGGCCTAATTAGATCAGACACCATCATTCACCAAGCCAAATCTACCTCATCCAATGCAAATGCTCCAGTAACATTTGTCCCATGCGTGTCGACAGACGCAACACCTCTATCAGGTTTTACTGATTCCAACCTAACCAATACTAGATCAGATATCCGTTTTGAACAATTCATATCTTCCACATCTAGTACAAATGCTCAAACAATCTCCTCGCAACCAACTGTCATTCAACAAAATATTGAAACCGATAGTGACATAAATAGAGAGGTGCTATCATCACAATCCTCTGTAGCAGGCACCATTATAAATATTACAGGATGCGAAGCTCCATCTGATGACACAAGATCTGATCTAAGTATTATTCAAACAGAGCCACACCATAGCAAACCTAATGACAACTCACATGTATGTAACAATAACAACATTAATAGTATACTCACTACAATCTTAAATGAAATCAGTGATTTGAGAGACAGCCACATACATTTGCAAACTCAGCTAAGCACACTACATGCCACACGCTAGTCAGTGCCATACGCACATACCTCAAATCTTCAGAAGAAAGCAGTAACTTTGGCTTCTGAGAGTAACACTGAGACACTTAGCCCAAGAAATATAGCACCAATGAATAATTTACAGTCTAAACAGACCTTGGCATATAGGGAACATAGACAGTACAATGAAGTTGTCGCAAGTATTCCTGTACGGGCAACACACTATGCAAATCATGGCCAGACTAAAAACCTACCTACAGCAAGCCTGACCCCAAACAACCCTAACTACTCAAAGAGAGTGAGCTCAGCTTAGTGTACAAACCAACACCATAGGGGGTATACCAACTCTTATCAGTCAACACCTCAACTAAATACGAGTAGTGCATCATGTAAAAATGTACTTATCATTGGCAGTTCAATGCTTTAAAAAGGAGTGGTCGCTATCTGTCCGATGAATATGTAAGTGTACACATTAGCTCCTATTCAGGTGCTATGATAAACAACATCTTAGAGAATATTGAGCCTTTTATCTCTGCCAAAACTTATAATATTGTGATTATACACATTGGATCAAATGACATCAGGAAGCGGAAACTGGGACGCATGATAAATGATTACACATTCCTCATTGAAACAATAACAAAGATCTCCCCAGCCACCAAAGTAATGGTCTCTTCCTTACTACCACGCCCAAATCATCGTGACCAAGTTGAAAATGACATGATATATCAATTCAATGCAATGTTAAATTCTTTAGCACAATATGTTAATGCCATCTTTATAAACAGCTCACACTTATTTGTTAGAGAAAACGGGGATACAAAACAGGAACTGTTTTGGGATCGAATCCACCCGAACTATGATGGCCTGGCTCTGCTCTCTGGTAATTATATCAGCTCTCTAGCCACATCACTACAGTCAACCCGAATAACAAATGATCCCCACATGCAAGGTGAGGATTTTCGGTTTTGAGCGAGGCAAAGCAGCACTGCTTTTTAATCTCAAAGCACATTTCCCAATTCACAGAAATTCCTCTTCAGAAATCCCTCTTTACAACAGGTTCAGTGCCCTGACTAACCTATGTGAGGCACCTGTCCTAAGAACACAACCATGCATATCTAGAACTAATGAGAATACCCTACTGCAAAATCAAGAAATCTATGAAGGCGAGCAGAAATTGAACAAAGCCAAAAATGTTTCGCATATAGTCCCACCACCCAAACACCCTGCAAAAATTACACCTATAAATCTAACTAGTTTAAATAGGCGATATAGTAAACGAAATAATCACAAACTCTGACAGGCAAGACAAAAAGCAAATGTACAGCACAAAACATTTTATCTCCCAACCTACCCTGCTACTTCACCCATGCACAAAGTATTGTAAATAAAATTAATGAATTTTCTGCAAGTATGTGTAGTTTAAAGCCAAGAATCATAGGTATCTGTGAGACTTGGGGGAGGGAAGATGTAACAGATGCAGTTGTGAAATTACAAGGTTATACTCTATTTAGGAAAGATCGCGTAAACACGAAGGGGGTGGGGTTTTGCTGTTAATCCATGAATCACTAAATGCCTCACCCAGAGATGATCTGACAAACTCAGACTTTAACGACTCAGTATGGTGTGAAATTAAGCTAAATAAGGGGGAAACCATACTCATTGGAAATTGTTGTAGATCACCAAGTAGTCGAGAAACTAATAATACCAACCTTCATGACCTCTTAGATAAGTTAAGACGTGACAAAGCCACACACCTATTGTTAATGGGAGATTTTAATATGCCAGAAAATGACTTTATCAATTGTTGTTCTACAAGCAATTCAAATAATAGCATATAGATTTCTTGAAAAGACCCAAGAAATGTTTTTTAAAACAACATATTGACCAACCCACCCGATTCAGAGAAGGACAAAATCCATCTATACTAGATCTTATATTTACCAATGAAGAACACATGGTTGAACATATTGAATATCTACCAGGTCTAGGAAAGAGTGACCATGTTGCTCTCTTGTTCACATTTGTTTGTTCATCCATTCCACCACAAATACAAAATGATATCGCCGGAGGCTACAATATAAGGAAAGCTGATTTTGCATCGATTAATCAAGAACTCTCAAAGATTCCCTGGGATTCACAAATAGATATCAATGATATAGATACAGCCTGGAACTCGTTTGCAAACATTATAAACTGACAAGTATGTACCTCCCCCCCCCCCCCCCCCCAATCAAGACCGTCAAACACCAGTAAACCAAAGTCGATATCTAAGGGAGTACTAAAATCCATCATGGAAAAACATAGGCTATGGAAAACCTACAAAACTTGTAGACAGAGGGAAGAGTACAATCAGTATCTAAAACAGCGTAATGCAACCAGTATTTTATGTAAAAAAGCACATACAGATTATGAGAAAGGTCTTGTAAAAGAATTAAAAAATAAACCAAAAAGATTCTATAGCTACATTCGGGATTGTCAGAAGACCAAGATCGTAATACCAAACCTGCAGAAAGAAGGCAGAACCTTCACTACAGATGATACGGAAAATGCAAATCTCTTAAAATAATATTTTCAAATCGGTTTTTGTAAGAGATGAAAATGATAACATGCCTCAGTTTCCAGCCAGACTTAATAAACAAAAAGTACATCAAAACTATATCTATTTCAGGCAGTGATATCATTAAAAACTAGAGAAACTAAAACCAGATAGTGCCCCCCCCCCCCCGGCCCAGATAATATTCACCAGAAACTCCTAAAAGAGTGTGCCAGCAATTTAGTGGAACCATTACACATACTATTCAAGCTTTCAATAGCAACTGGAACTATCCCCAAAATATGGAAAAATGCAATAATAACACCTATCTACAAAAAAGGCAATAAAAAACTTGCAGAAAACTACCGGCCAATTTCACTTACATGTGTACTATGCAAGATATTAGAATCAACCATCAAAGACAAACTTGTACATCACTTCGGGTCCAACAACCTTTTAACGATACACCAGCATGGGCTCGTCCAAGGGCGAAACTGCTTGACAAACCTGCCAGAAACTCTAGAAAGCTGGACAGAGTCTCTTGACAGTAACAACAATGTAGACATAATTTACCTAGACTATCAAAAACCATTCGAGACTGTACCACACAAAAGATTACTTCACAAACTAGAGGCATACGGAGTCACTGGCCCCATATTGACCTGGATACAAGGATTTAACCAAGATCGACAAATGATGGTTCACATCCGAGGAAACTACTCAGACTGGACAAGTGTTGACAGTGGAGTTCCACAGGGCTTCGTCCTGGGTCCACTGTTATTCCTGGTATATGTAAACGACATTCCATACGATATTCAAAACAACATCAAAATGTTTGCAGATGACACAAAACTCTGGACCCACATTAAAGACGACTCAGATAGTAAAAAATTACAAAACGACCTAAACTATCTTAATGGATGGTCGGACCAGTGGCATTTAAAATTCAATGCCAGTAAATGCAAAAAATGCACCTAGGTCATAATAATCAATTGCATAACTATACCATGAAAAACGAAACACATACACTGCCGATTACAACGCATGAAAAAGATTTAGGAATCTGGATAAAAATGACCGTAAACCAACTATGCAGACTTTAAAAGAGCAAATAGACACCTTTTGGAAGCAAACCCAGCAGTAGGATAGGGTATCATATTTCAAAATGGACATAAAATAAGCAAAATGCTTAACTTCGTCCATCTCTGTAACTCTAACTCTATTCAATGAAGATCGTCTAAGTTCGGGGTTAGTTTAAACTGATTTCATGACCATTTTACCCTTGAGATGGCAGTGCTTCGAATCCTCGACGATTAGACTACATTCACTGAGTTGCCTGACAATTAACCCCCAGTTTATCCACCCATCATATGACGTCATAATCAAATACGTGGCGTGTAAGATGATGTAATAGTCAATGATGTCATGAATGACGTAGATAAGTTCGTCACGAACGCTTAACTGATGACGGACGAATTGTATGTATTTACGATTTAATAAACATGCTGCAACAGCACCCAGTCAAATTAGTTTCAAAATATTCAACAGCTTACCTGTATAGCTTCCTGGAAATTGATATCCAGGGAGCTAAGGGATCGATCGATCCCAATACGTGCGAAGCGTGGGTGGAGCTTAGCTAGAGATGGGCGGAGCGTTGCTAAAGCTGAATTCCTCAATTCTCTGATAACAGTTGCTCGTGGTTTATTCAGAACAAAGCATCTTCTTCTTCTTTTCGTTCGCTGATCATACCGCCAGTCCTGTAAGTGACTATCGACATGATCATAAGAACAAAGCATCATGTGGGAGCCTTTAACCATCTTGTGGCAGCGACGTCCCAAAGCGCTCAAAATGCTCCTCATATCAATTAGCACATTAACCCTTTAATCCTCGAATTTGTTCAAGTAAATTAAAATTTTCCCATAGAAAATGACCATTAGCAGACCAAGAGAATACTATTTCTCAGAATTTAACCTTGGAATGACTGGCTCGGTTATTTTTTTTAATAGTCTTCTCTTGGTCTGCGAATGGACATTTCTCAAGCCCACTGCAGACGCCATTTTTGGTTGGTACAAGTCTTAAAGGGGTAATAATCAAAATTTCTTCATAAAATTAAAGGTTTGGCGCAGTAAATGTCCATTTGTAGGCTCAGATAAGACGATTTTTGAAAATTTAACTGAGGAATTTATATAAAAATATCTTTCTGTTGTCCTGAACGTGTCTACTACACCTTTTGACCAACGCAGAGACAGTCTTCCTCGTAAGAGGTTTAATTTCCGTATGCAAACACAGTTTTAATAGCCATTTATACAACATAGTTTAAACACAATCAAAATCTGTCTTCCACATATACATTTTGCGACCGTACAGTAAGAAATAAGTTACGGCTCGCATAGCCCTGCATAGGAATCAATAGTCAACAGGCAGATACCGAAATTACCTGTAGTACAAGCGATATTTGCAATCGGCTCTAGTATATTTTTTCCTGCTGAATACGCTCGTAAATGTTAACTCTATTAAACAGACTGATTTCCTCTATATTGGTTATCAATGAGGTCCTGGAAAAGCCTACAAATTTTGGTGATTTCCATTGATATTATTGTGAAAGGGAAATAAATGGCGTCTTATAAGAACTGTCTGAGGATGAAAATTGCTGATTTTCGCTTTGCCAATCTCCATTTACTGGCCAAAAAAGACTATTTTTGAAATTTGGCCACTGAAAGGATTGGGTCGTTAATCTCTCTCCCCCCCCCCCCATCTCTCTCTCCCTTCACCTCTCCCTCTCTCTCTCTCTCTCTCTCTCTCTCTCTCTCTCTCTCTCTCTGTCCCCTCCCTCCCTCCTTCCCTCTCTCCATCCCGCTCTCCCTCCTTTCACCCCCCCTCTCTCTCTCTCTCGCTCTCTCCTCCTCTCTCTCTACTCTCTCCCCTCTCTCTCTCTCTCTCTCTCTCCTCTCTCTCTCTCTCTCTCTCTTTCTCCCTCTCCCCCCTCCCTACCCCCTCCTTCCACCTCTCCCTCTCTCTCTCGCTCTCTCTCCCCGCTCTCCCTCCCTCCCTCTCCCCATTTCTCTCCCTCCCTCCCTCTCTCCCCTCTTTCTCTCTCTCTCTCTCTCTCGCTCTCTCCCTCCATCCTTCCCTCCCTCCCTTCCTCCCTCCCTCCCTTGCGCCGCCCCTCCCTCCCTCCCTCCCTACCTCCTTCCACCTCCGCTCTCTCTCCCCTCTCTTTCTCTCCCTCTCCCCTCTCTCTCGCCCTCCCCTCGCCCTCCCTGTCTCCCATCTCTCTCTCTCTCTCTCTCTCTCTCCCTCCCTCCCTCCCTCCCTCCCTCCTTCTCT
This sequence comes from Chaetoderma sp. LZ-2023a, assembly GCA_034401795.1. NCBI lineage: Eukaryota > Metazoa > Mollusca > Caudofoveata > Chaetodermatida > Chaetodermatidae > Chaetoderma > Chaetoderma sp. LZ-2023a. Next base: position 129,363,418 of record CM067374.1, on the reverse strand, counting down.
CTCACTCTCTCTCTCTCTCTCTCTCTCCTCTTTCTCTCTCTCTCTCTCTCTCTCTCTCTCTCTCTATCTCCATCCCTCTCTCCCTCCTCCCTCATTCCACCTCCCCTCTCTCTCTCGCTCTCCTCCTCCCATCTTCGCTCCCTCTCTATCTCCCTCTCCCTCCCTCCCTCTCCCCCCCCCTCTCTCTCTCTCTCTCTCGCTCTCTCTCTCTCTCTCTCCCTGGCCGTCCTGCAAGCTTTCGTCAGTCCCTTCCGGAATTCTATCCCGCCGTGGCTTGTCCTAATGGCGGATTACCGGTTACGGGTTGGCTAGTCCTTCCCGTTACCCGATCACACAAGTGTTCCTCGTCAATGATAGAAACAAAACCTAGTCATACTGCAACTTAATCAAGAGCTAGCATCAGACGGGTATGATGTCAGAACAGCTAAATGAGATACCAGCACACGTGCACTCGCCGTCGTTGGAAGCGTGGGCAATCTCATTCGCTCCTTGCCTCTCTCCACCCAGGACTATAAATGGGTATGGGTATAAAAGCTGGGGAAGTTACCAATAATAGACCGACATATAAACTAGCCTAGATATGTCGTGAGTGGCACCAGGAATCAGGACCTTGATAGATACCAATCAAACCAATAACTCCTTCTCGGGATGCTTGAAATGCTAACACCTCATCGTGGAAGTTGTTTTGGATCTTTCAACTAATCAGGCTGTGGCAGTTGCAGCAGATAATATGGATATGCTTGTACTCCTTATTCATCATTTTCAAACTGAATTGTATGAACTAGTATAACTGTATGGCAATTATCTGCTTTGTAATATCGCGTAAATGTTGAACAGTGAACAGACACCATTTTGTTCACTCAAGAGATAATGTGTGATGCCATGTAAATGCCAAAGCATTACATTCTTTATTATGTAATAATCATCTTATTGAATATTTTGAAATTAATTCGACTATGACAGCAACAACTTCCAGTCAAATTAGTTTCAAAATATCCGGCAGTTTACCTGTATTGATGCTTTTATACCACATTGACAAGCTATAGACGGCACCTCTATAACTGACTCACGCTAGGCTACATGAGGTACACTGATTTCATGAAGTAGCCTGTCGACCGATCCAAATTCAAACCGGAGAAACGTCCACCGACAGAGGCATCTGCATTCCAACACGCGCTCAGAGTTCACCTCCAGGGAATGCAATGGAAAATGATTATGTCTAACAGAATGGAGTTGGAAACATGAAGAAACGGCGTTTGTGCCTGTCAGGACAACCACAGATACTGGTCCACCAGATATTCTGAATGTTATTCTTTTTAAGTGCAAATCCACAAGACGAACCCCGTGTTCTGGGAAATGATCATTCCGAAAGAATGGTTTACAATGTGTCACGGCTTGTGAAGAGTGCCATGGTACTGATTGTATCAAGACAAGATAGATTGGCGATTCAGATACTGATCATTGGCATGCGTATGCTATTGGCACATTAGCCGTCAAACTTGAGAACATAGGCCTATAGACCATCAACGAGTCACTGGCCACGAAACAAATCGCTTATCATAGCACATATTTTAAGGAGATATCGTCTCATGTCTCCCAAAGGAAATGATTGTTATAGATAGGAGTTTTGACTGTGTTTAAATTGTTATTTATTTTGAAGTCTTGCTAAACGTCATTGATGACTAGTTTGATTACAATAGCAGTAGCGACTTTGAAAGGTGTTAAACATTTGTCATGGACCACTAACCTATGTATATTCATCCATGAAACACTACATACCTGATGCGACAACACATTTATGGTCTAAGAAAAAATATATGACATGTGTGTATATAGCCAGGATCTGCATTCACGTAGCCGCAACCAACTTACCTGCTTAGTTTATTAGGCTGAGGAACAATACAGTGAAATCCAGAAAACAGTGTTTTAAATAAAAAATACATTTTACCACAAAGAACCTCAGACATGATAGAAATAAGCATTCTTGGTGCTGTGTAGTTACATAATCCGTTTCAGCGTCGTCTATGATATTGAAATAGACAGTTAAATCATTCAAATCTGAAAATTCGTTCAAAATGTTATTTGAGTTTATCACGGGTAGCCATCTTGAAAAATAGCGGACATGTTTGATTTTCAAGTTGCTACCGTCTTTTCTCAACAAGGGATGGGAACATGAAGAAATGGATATACATGCCAATTTCTATGGTCGTATCACCGATTTAACTGCTTCGCCACAAAAATGCACTTTATATGGTTGTCCTGATATATAAGATAGGAGGAAAGCCAGTTGTGAATATGCTAATTAGCTAATTTACATATAGAAAATTGACCCACGCCGGATTTTCGCGGATTTTGGATATGTTATAAAGGAACACATTCTGCATCGAATGATGTAGAAAAAGCTTTCAAAACCTTTCGTGTCACTTTTCCATGTTTGAGCTACTTTGGGGTTATTTCTATGCGCCTACTAGTGTGGTCTATGTTCACAGATGAGTATGGTTCCTGGTTTGACTACACGCTCATCTGGGACAAGTTTCTGCAAAAATACCCAAAAGATCGTCAACTCATCTTATACTATGAAGATCTGAAAGAGGTATCACGTAATTATATAAACCTTCAAATTCCACTGGGTAAGACATTGTTTTCATATTTCGCCATGCGATAACCATCAGGATACGAATGTTAGCAACCGAACAAACATGTTTTGAATAGGCTATTTGGTCTGTAGCCTACATCGATATTTATTCTAGGCTCAAACAGGTTGTTGCGTGACTATTGAAATCGTCCAGTTTCTCTGGAGTTTCACTATGTGTATAGGTGTCTGTTTGTCCGGTATACTATCTCAAGTTATAATGGACCTATCCAGTTTTAGCCATGCCCCGCCAATCTCTAGCTAAGCTCCACCCACACTTCGGTCGTGTTGGGATTGATCGATCCCTGAACTTCCTGATTATCAATTTGCAGACAATTATACAGGTAAGCCCTTAAATATTTTGAAACTAATTTGACTGGGCGCTGTTGCTGCCTATGGTAGCAACAGCGCCCAGTCAAATTAGTTTCAAAATATTCAACAGGATGTTTATTAAATAGTAAAGACATACAATTCGTACAGCAACGCATAATCCGTCTTCAGTTTTGCGTTCGTGGCGTAATTATCGACGTCATTCATGATGTCATAATCACGTCATTGATTACGTCGTCATTCTACACGTCACGTAGTTAATTGTGACGCCGTATGATGGATTGATACATTGGAAATGTCCATAGATATATTTTTAAAGTATGCGTGAGAGGTTGCACATAGATCTCGAAATCACTGCTTGATTTGATGCCAGAAGGCCAAAGATCAATGCCATTAACCATTTAATATATGAAGAAAAGGGCCAACACTGGTCTTTGCAGTGGTCTTGTGGAGTGCCAATATGCATGCCATGAGAACACCATTTGTGATAATTTACGACTGGAATGACTGGCTCGGTAACTGAGCAAGTCATTCTAGTGGCAAATTATCACAAAGAGCCTTCTTATCTTTACCCGCAAATTGGCATTCCTTAAGATCAATACAGAGGGCAGTTTTTTGGCCGTCTTCTTCATGAAAGGGTTAATGACATTGATTATCAAAAATATTCTCATTACCGGCACATGTACATTCAGTAAGCAAATATTTTGATTTTTTTAAACCAAATTTATCTATTAATGTGCTAAATAACGCGGGCGGGTGCTGCTCCCAATATGTGTACAGGTAGTGTCCATCTATATACGGTACGACTCCAGTGTCCTTGCATTTCAGGATTTACCTAAGTACGTCAGAATCATTGCCAGATATCTGAATATCGATCTGGATGATGTTCTTGTGGAGGAAATCGCTGATCAGTGTGGCTTCAAGAAGATGCGGGAAGCCAAGGCGAAGTTCCTTCAACAGGGGAATGCGGCCACGACAGATCCGGACAGTGAGGCAAAGCGAGGTGCAAAAAGCATAATAGAACTCTTCAGGAAAGGTCAGTGTCATAATAAAAGTATTTTATAGGTTATTAAATAAAGATAATTTTCCAGTTTACCCATCAATCATATACCGTCATAATCAACTACGTGATATGTGTGATGACATCATAATCAATACGTCATCAATGATGTAGATAAGTTCGTCACGAACGCTTAATTGCTAACAGACTAAGCAATGTTGCACGAATTTTTATGTCTTTACTATTTAATAAACCCAATAGGCAACAACAGCGCCCTGACCAATTAGCTTCAAAATATTCAACAGCTTACCTGTATAGTTTTACTGGAAATTCATAGTCAGGGGAGTCCAGGGACCGATCGATCTCAATACTGGCGAAGTATGTGGGTTGGGGTGGGGTGAGGTGGTGGGGTTGGGCTTGCTAAAGATGGGCTGGACGGCCTTAGTCATTATTACCGGAAATACATGACTGTGCACAACCTCGAACCTCGGAGTCCAGTTCGTTGGTTTCCGACTTTCTGTATCTGGCTTATTAGATGGTATCCGATTCCTTCTTTATATGCCTTTTCGTGGATCAGGACGCATTCGTGTCTCACGAGATCTCCCTCGATACGAGGTCGATAAATTCCGTGTCTCCGGAGATCTCCTTCGATACGAGATCACGAAATGAATCGTGTGTGCAATTAGTGGGCATTAAGCGATAAAGGGAATTGAATCTTGAAATGGAAACGATACATATCAAACAATACGCTATAGGCCTATATACCAGACGATATTATTTCATCAAAAACGTGATGATATAAAGCTCACTATATGAAAAAAAGTTAACAGAAAAATAGTCCCTCTTGATTCGTCATAAAACTCAAATCTGTCGAACACAAAATGACGACAAGAATTTACGGCCGTTGGGTCGATACTGATATCACATAAAGCACCGGACGGATTGAGTTGGTTTTAATGTCTGTATCAAGGTAGTACAGAGGTTAAGATAATATCAGAATCAACACGATCCGCAGTAGCGCGTTTACTGGTCACTACGTAGATAGACTCAACGAAGCAACGACTCTATTTTTAGATTGGATCAGTATATTCTGTGCTTTTCGAGTCGGGTAAAGTTTAGTTGAGTATGTATCAGTAGGTTTCGAACCTCAAAGTCCAGTTCGTTGGATTCCGACTTTCTGTATCTGGCTTATTAGGCGGGTACCCGATTCCTTCTCTAAATGTCTTTTCTGGATCAGGATGTTGAATAGAGGCGTGGCTTCTTCAAGAATACACCTCTAATGTAATTACCGGCCATCGTATTACGTCATGACAACGACGAGACTGTTACACAGACTCCACTTCAGAGAACAGACAGATAGGGACCCAGTCTATCTCTGTAGCGGACTGCTACGGGAACACTGTGGATCGTGTATATTTTTGTACCAGCTTAACCTCTGTATCACTAGCTTGATGCAGACATTAAAATCGACTTGATCCATCCAGTGGTTCGTGTGATATCAGCATCCACGCAACGTCAGCAAATTCTTGACCTCATTTTGTGTGCGACAGATTTGAATTTTACGACGAATTCAGAGGGACTATTTCTCTGTTAACTTCTTGCCATACAAACTACTGTAGGCTTTAGATCGTCCAGTTTGACGTAAAATAATATTGTCAGGTATGAAGAGAGTAGCTCTCGTGTCCTTTTAAGTTTCAATTCTCTCTACCACCATATTCTGGTGGAAATCACTACGCCAATGGCTACTCAACACATACTCGATACTCGAATCGAAGGAGATTTCGCGAGATACGAATGTAGGATGTTGTGTGCATTTCGAGTCCGGGTACAGCTTAGTTGACTATGCGCCCCATTAGTGAATGGAACATGATGTTCTGTGTTATTGGCATACTAAACAAATCAAACGAGGGCAACCAGTGACATAGATAACGGGGTATTAGCTTAATAGAATTTTCCAATAAATAAATAAACACATTTCTTTGAAACATCTAAACTCATTCTCTCGCCAGCGGCCTTTTTTTTTTTATCTTAGCAGCCAGCTGACCGACCAAAGGGCCGGTCACTCTGTCATTAGTGAAACCATATATATGATGATCAGTTATCCCCCCTGACCATTGCCAATTCCAATAATTACTTAACACATATAAGCATAACGCCGGAGATTGCAGAACCCTGACCTCCCATTTTCGTCACATGCCATATTACGGATTCTTAGGATTTTTCTTAGGATCACGACACAATTCATGAATCCATTTCCTCACTCAATCATATGCGGTCATTGTCAACTACGCGATGTATATACTGACGTCATAATCATGACGTCATGAATAATTCGATTAATTCCGTTTTTAACGCTTAACAGTCCGACACGTTGTGCGAATTGTATGTTTTTGCTATTTAAGAAACATGTTGTTGAATATTTTGAAACTAATTTGACTGGGCGCTGTTACTGCCATAGGCAGCAACATCGGCCAGTCAATTTAGTTTCAAAATATGCAACAGCTTACCTGTGTAGTTTTCTGGAAATTGATAGTCAAGAAGTTCAGGTATCGATCGATCCCAATACGAGCGAGGTGTGAAAGGAGCTTAACTAGGAATGGGCCGAGCATAGCTAAAACTGGAAAGGTCCATTTGTGGAATCCTAAGTAAATATCACAATCGTTGTTGTGTTAAAATCTGGTCCAATTCGGATCAGTAGGTTCCGATATATATATATATATATATATATATATATATATATATATATATATATATATATATATTGACAATTTGATTTCATATGGATCCAGGATTTCTAATCGGGCCAGCCTTCGACCCCAAGTATATGACGTCATTACATGTATGCTGACGTCACAATCGTAATTGACAAATCATACCCTGCCATGAAGCTGACAAAGTCAGCCAAGTGTACGAATTATGTTTTTCATGGATTTAGCCTACTATTTAAAAAACGGTCTGTTGAATATTTTGAAACCAATTTGACCGGCCGCTGTTTCTGCCGTATAGGCAGCAACAGCACCCAGTCAAATTAGTTTCAAAATATTCAACAGTTTACCCGTATAATTGCCTTGAAATTTTGATTGTGTGAATTCAGGGTTCAAGCTATACATAAATCGGTACCACATGCACCAAACGTAGGCTTGGCTTGAACTGTGCAGGGCATAGATAGATATCCATCCCTCTATTAATCCCTCTAGTAGGATACCAAGTTTCCAAGGGTTGGGACCTTATGACTAACTTTAATTGTGCGCATGTCACTGGATGACGTCTGCGTCCATTACATGCACCATTGTCATTTGCTTTCAATTTACGTTTATTATTATTTCCACATTTTAGAAGAAAAGTGGGGATTATACCGTCTCGCCGGTCTGCATGCCTGCCTGCTTGCCTGTCTGTCTGTCTTTACATTGAAAAAAACCGCATTGGCACAGGAATTTAATTAAAGATTTCTTTGCCTAAATTTGTCCTATCGAGACCAAGTTTAGATTTACTTAGAGTGGTCCCCCCTTGAGATTAGTTGGGGTAAAGTGAATTAATCAGTAGGTCGCTTTAACAGGTAAAGGCTGGGATTGATCCTACATTATAGAGGAATCACACACACGAATGCACACACATACACACACGCACGTACATACGCACGCACGTACGTACGTACGTACGCACGCACACATCTGAACGAATGCACGAATGCATGCAATAATACATGCACACAGTAATACATGCACGAATGCACGCAATAATGCATGCATGAACGCATGCACGAATGCATGCACGCACACACCCAGGCACTAATTTTACTCACGAATTAATGCACCCACACCCACATACACACGCACACATACACCCACGCAAGTATAGATGCACACACGTACGGATGTACGAGCACACACCCATACACACATACGAACAAACGCCCGGACGCACGAACGAACGAACGAACGAACGAACGAACGAACGAACGAACGAACGCAAGCACGCACGCACACACTTTTGCAGACACAAAATTAAAAGATGTCCTACGGATATGATTTCATGTTTCCCCACCATTGATTTTGGTTGGGATTAGATTTATTTAAGAATAGGTAGGGAGGGATGAAACCTTGTCATTGTTATCAGGAACTATAAGGTCTAACTTTGATCTTACTAGCAAATCTTTCAGGTTTGGATTTCTATTGTAAGCTATTACTGGTCGTGCTTTGATCGGTTCCTTTAATTTAGATTGCAACTGTGAATATTCGTCTTTCATGGTTTTCGCTAATTCAACATTACGTCTATTGTATATGAGTTGAAATGGGATAATTTTGTTCTTTTGTGATATTCCCGAATCTACATTTATTCCAAATGGTGCTTTTGTTTGGAGTGTTCTAATCCAATGGCCCTCTCGGATTTTGCGAAACGAACTCGTTTCTTCCTCACTATCGAAGGTCGGAATCTGTTCTATTGGCATGATTTCAAAATGATGTTCAACTGAATGATCAGGAAGTTGGAAATGTTGAGCAATTGGCGTATCTGCTGAGGTGTTAATATCAGAAACGTGGCGTCTAGCACGCACTCTAAATGCATTTTTTGTTTCACCAACATACTGTTTCTGGCAAAGGGCACAATTGATCAAATAGACTACATTCTCAGAATCACAATGCATATTAGTTCGGATATGATATTCATTTTTAGTTTGAAAGCTCAGGAATGTTTGTTGGTTTACAATATAGTTGTTTACTTTGCATCTATTTTTGTCGCATTTAGAAACTGATCCATCGCACATGATTGGTTTATTGTGTTTAATTTGGACAGGTTCAAACTCGGGTCCGCTATGAGGTTTTAGATTTTCAAGCTCATTGATGGTGTCTGCTTTAATTTTTCGAAGAAAACGGGCTGAATAGCCTCGTGCTTTCAAAGCATCAAACAGAGTAGAGCATGCACTATTCAGATTATGCCTGTTGCTAGAGTTTCGAAAAAATCTTATGATTTGCGATTTGATCAAACCTTTAAATGTGTGTGGAGGATGAAATGATTTTTTGTGAAGCAGCTGATGTGAGTCTGTTGGCTTAAAGAATACTTTATATTCTAATTTTCCAGAGGAATCAAATTGAGGACCCTTATAGATCGTGACATCTAAAAAGTCAACCGATGTTCCACTAATAGTAGCTTTTAGCTTGATGTTTGAATCTTGGTTATTTAAAATGCGAAAAAATTCCCAAAAGTCTTTTTCTGAATGTTGCCAAACTATGAAGATGTCATCTAGATATCTGAGGTAAAGAAGAGGCTTTTTGGTTGATTTGTTCAGTGCCTCCTCTTCCCACTCCGCAACATAAATCGTGGCAAAATTTGGGCTGAATCGTTTACCCATTGCGCATCCACAGATTTGAAGGTAATTTTCACCATTAAATTGGAAATCGTTTCCTTTAAGACTTAGCTCTAATAATTTTAGAATTTCCGTGTCTGGTCGATCTGGATCAGGAAATTTGACAAAAGAATTCTTAATAGCATTGACTCCAGCATCAATCTCTATACATAGCATCTATGTCTAATGTGACTAAATATGCATCTTTCGGAACTGACAATTTGGATAACTTTGAAAGAAAGTGTTCAGTGTTCTTGAGAAAGCTCTTGTGTCTATTAGCAATGGGCTTTAAATAGTAATCAATATATTCTGAAATGCCATAAGACTCACTGCCACAGTCTGAAATGATGGGTCGTCCAGGTGGTGTCAATGGATCTAACCAGGTGCTGATAGGTTTATGGATTTTAGGCAAGATATAAAATGTCCGATTTTGTGGATTATTCTCACCTAGCAGATACTTTAGCTGTTTCTTATCGATGTACTTATCTGTATGTAATGAATTAAGTATTTCAATGAAATTTTGTCGGTTTTGAGGCCAAATTAAATTATCAAGTTTTCTGTAATGCCTGGTGTTAGTTAACTGCCTTTCGGCCTCGTGGATGTAGTTTTCTCTAGACATAATCACAGTTGCTGAACCTTTATCGGCTGGTTTTATAATAATATTTTGATTTCTACGTAATTTGTTGATAGCCTGTCGTTCGAGAAATGAAAGGTTTTGCTTATTGTTTGTAACTGGCAATGATCTGGCTATACCAGCAACCGTTTTTATGGTTGCTTTAATATTGTCATCAACTAGCCTATCTGGAGAGTCCCAACCGGATTTTCCAGTGAATGGTTTTGACTCTCCATTTAAATTTCGAAAATGATGGGCTATTTTTACTGAATGACCAAAATTAGCTACTTCAATAAGACCTGTATCTAAAAGCAAATCTAATCCTGTTTTTGGTTTTGGAGTTGGTATAAAAGTAAGACCACGATCGAGAATTGATTTTTCAGATGGTGAGAGATCATAGTCAGCTGCTAAATTGACAAGGTTTGTTCCTAATCCTATGTTAGGGGAGCTATTGCCTTGACCCACATTTAGTTTAAACTAAGTACCGTCAACCAATGGTTATAAATACAATTAGCTGTTTCTTTCGTCCAATGGATTCTATCCTTCTCAACATGAAAATTGGCATCAGAAATTTTGGGGATGACCTTATCAACGTGGCAGTTGGACCTTGCTGATTCGTTGATACGCTTGAGACAGTACCTTTGCCTGTCTGACAAGCTATCAGAGAAGTTAATCTCAGCAAAGTGCAACTCCGCATTAGGGAAGGTGTTTTTAAATTCACGAGCCATGAACCGTAAATGGCTTGAGGCTTTGGTTGGATGCTCATTTTTGGAGTTGATGCCAATATTCAAGATGATCTTCTCCGGGCTAGGGCCATCCTGGTGTCGCATAGCCATTGTTCTGAAATGTGATAATGCGGCACCAGGATAGCACTCAACCTGGATGTCAGGATGGACATCTAAATCAATTCGGGCTAGATTAGAGGACCCTATCATCAGAATCTTTTTGGTGATTCTGGGGATCCTCCACAGGCCCTTGCTATGCGATTGATGACGGTACTTAGCAAACTTCCTGTCAGACAGGTTACTATTATTCTCCATAGGAGGGAGAGGAGGTGGAGACAGAAGAAGAGGAGCAGAAGAATGTGCGTGAGGAGAAGAGAGATGAAGCGTAGGAGGAAGAGGAGGAGAAGGGATGGAGAGAGGAGATGCAAGAGGAGAAGATTGAGTATGAGGAGCAAGAGGCGGGATTGGGAGAGGAGATGCATACAGAGAAGAAGTTTGAGGAGGAAGAGGAGGAGGCGGGATTGAGAGAGGAGATGCATGAAGAGAAGAAGCTTGAGGAGGAAGAGGAGGAGGCGGGATTGAGAGAGGAGAAGGAGGAAGAGGAGAAGATCGAGTCAGAAGGTGGCGAGGAGAAGATAGTGGAAGAGATGAGGAAGAGTTGCTAGGTGGTAGATTGGGGGAACAGTGAGTAACAACCCGACAACGGCGCACAGGAGGAGAATTTGTCTTTGGGAGAGCCGGCCATGACTCTGTTACATCATCAACACCAGGTGCTGGTGTTGGTGATGTATACAGATTCGTCCGCTTGGAAGTGGTAGGCGAGGGTGTGAAGGTGGTTGGTGACCATTGTCGTTTGTTAGTCACTGTTGAATGTGAACCTGAACATGTACTTGGTGTGGCCGCCGGTGTTGGTACTGACATTACTCTATTTTGCTCATCACTAGCTATTTCTGCCAAAAATTTCCAAAAATTTGTGATTGTCGTTGTGGCCAATTTATTTCCAAAATTTTGCCTACCCCATTTCAAAGCTATGCCTTTGGCTCTGTGTAGATCAAGAATTACATTAGATTCGGCCACTTTTACCTCTGCCTTTAATTTGTCCAATTTGCTTCGATAATGGTTGATTAAATTTTCTAAGCAGCTATGAGCCCAAATTTGGTTTATCATGCTGGTCGATTAAAAAAATTCGTCATCTCGTAAGGCAGGGCAGAAAAACGAGTTCATCTCCTCCATTTTCATGCTGAGAGATTTTGGGAGAGAGTCTGATGCCAAATGCTCTCGTAAAAGACCATAGTGATGCAAGCACATCTTAACCAGTCTCTGAAAGGCCTGAACAGACTGGTTAGGAGCACTTTTGGTTGATGAAAGGTTGGACGCTGGGTTGCCAGATTTGCGTCCTTTACCCACTGGGTCGTTGAAATTCTTGGCCATTTTTAGAACGTAATCAAATTTCTATAGATTTATGTCAAATTTAGTCAGAAAGATTCAAAAATTGCGTCCTTTACCCACTGGGCCGTTGAAATTCTTGGCCATTTTTAGAACGTAATCAAATTTCTATAGATTTATGTCAAATTTAGTCAGAAAGATTCAAAAAAGTTAACTACCAAATATTAACTAGAGCGATATGTGTTGAAACAATTTAGAAACTGAAAAATAAGAACAATTAATACAAGATTATTATATATATATAAAATTAAAGCTTACACTGTCAGTTGCTGGAGCGCTTTCGACGTAATGGTCTTCGTCATGCAGCGAAAAAACTGGTCTAATGGCAACTGATAATTCTTACATATTTATAGGAGAATTACTACAATGGTGACTACTGATTAACTATTAATTCAGTCTCTCCACAAAAGATCAAACTAAACCCGAAGACCTGCTTTAGATCAATGTGCGCCTTTGGCGCTACTGAAGTCAAACAGCTAATACAAAAGGCGTGATTGCTTAATTATATCGAGCTTATCTAACTGTAGCATGGGTTAGTACGCCGGTTCGTTTCAGGCGATTAAGGTGTGAGAATAACAATGAGGGCTATTTGGTCAGTCATTAGATCAAATGCTGCCGAGATATGTTTAATCATGGTGGCGGAGAGTAATTTACTTGTTGTTTGAGTACTGCAAGGGACAGGTTTCCTGAATAAAGATTATTAAAACAAATTCTGACAAGTTATACAGTTATTTGATCTTGGCGAATCGGTTCACTCAGTCATTACAAAGCGTTGATTACTTCTTTGTAATAAGTTGGCGTTGCCGTGTGTTCGGACATAGGAACAAATTTTGACAGTTAGGAGTTATACAGTTTTTTGATCTGGGCAAATCGGTTCACTCAGTCATTACAAAGCATTGATTACTTCTTTGTAATAAGTTGGCGTTGCCATGTGTTCGAAAATAGGAATAAACAAATAGTTTTGAGCAGGTCTTTCTGACATAGGATGATCCATTGTGGATTGACTGAATGTTGTTGGTCTAGTGAGATTCCTTCTAAAGAGAGGTGGTTGTAAGTCACAGGTTGTTTGAGCTTTGTAAGCTTATATGTCCAACAACCCATGCACTCATTCACCCGCCCAGACACCAGCATATTAATCCATCCATCAGTCCATCCTGCCATCCACCTAAACAAATACTTGATTAAGGGGAGAACAGATTTGTAAACTGATAGACAGACACCCGGTGGGTGACTAGACGACTGAACAAATGAATAGGCAAATGGGTGAAAGCTACAATTTCATTTCCGAATTTGGTTTAATTTATTCACTTAGTCATTGCAAAGCGCTAATTGCTTCTTTGCAATGAGTTGGTGCGGCTGTTGAAAATATAAGAATAAAATACGGCAGGTGGTTGCGGAAGAGAGGTGGTTTGTACCTTTACAAACATATATGTCCAAACAATCCATGCACCCACCCGGCCACCCACCCAGTAATCCATCCATCAGTCCATCCACATAGACAATCAATTGATGTCTGGGAGGCGCAGACCAGTAAACCAATAGAGAGGCCAAGGACAGGTGACAGGATGAGTGAACAGATAGGTGGATGAACGAACAAATGAATGAATGAATGAATAAACGCACATATGAACGCATGCACGCACATACGCACGGACGCCCGCACGAACGAACGCCCGCACGAACGAACGCCCGCACGAACGAACGAACGAACGAACGAACGAACGAACGGACGGACGAACGAACGAACGAACGAACGAACGAACGAACGAACGAACGAACGAACGAACGAATGCATGCATGCACGATTGCACGTATGGACGACCGTGCAAACGAAATATCAGCTACCAGCAGACCAATTCCGACAGTGTATTTGTACATGTAAACAGTTTAAAATTGTTTGATTTGGGACAAATATGGAGGCCTGGCACAAGCAAGTCCGTCTTTACATTGAAAAAAACGCATTGGCACAGGAATTTAATTAAAAATTTCTTTGCCTAAATTTGTCCTATCGAGACCAAGTTTAGATTTACTTAGAGTGGTCCCCCCTTGAGATTAGTTGGGGTAAAGTGAATTAATCAGTAGGTCGCTTTAACAGGTAAAGGCTGGGATTGATCCTACATTATAGAGGAATCACACACACGAAGGCACACACATACACACACGCACGTACATACGCACGCACGCACGCACGCACGCACGCACGCACGCACGCACGTACGTACGTACGTACGTACGTACGTACGCACGCACACATCTGAACGAATGCACGAATGCATGCAATAATACATGCACACAGTAATACATGCACGAATGCACGCAATAATGCATGCATGAACGCATGCACGAATGCATGCACGCACACACCCAGGCACTAATTTTACTCACGAATTAATGCACCCACACCCACATACACACGCACACATACACCCACGCAAGTATAGATGCACACACGTGCGGATGTACGAGCACACACCCATACACACATACGAACAAACGCCCGGACGCACGAACGAACGAACGAACGAACGAACGAACGCACGAAGGCACGAACGAACGAACGCACGCAAGCACGCACGTACGCACGCACGCACGCACGCACACACACACACACACACTTTTGCAGACACAAAATTAAAAGATGTCCTACGGATATGATTTCATGTTGCCCCACCATTGATTTTGGTTGGGATTAGATTTATTTAAGAATAGGTAGGGAGGGATGAAACCTTGTCATTGTTATCAGGAACTATAACGTCTAACTTTGATCTTACTAGCAAATCTTTCAGGTTTGGATTTCTATTGTAAGCTATTACTGGTCGTGCTTTGATCGGTTCCTTTAATTTAGATTGCAACTGTGAATATTCGTCTTTCATGGTTTTCGCTAATTCAACATTACGTCTATTGTATATGAGTTGAAATGGGATAATTTTGTTCTTTTGTGATATTCCCGAATCTACATTTATTCCAAATGGTTCTTTTGTTTGGAGTGTTCTAATCCAATGGCCCTCTCGGATTTTGCGAAACGAACTCGTTTCTTCCTCACTATCGAAGGTCGGAATCTGTTCTATTGGCATGATTTCAAAATGATGTTCAACTGAATGATCAGGAAGTTGGAAATGTTGAGCAATTGGCGTATCTGCTGAGGTGTTAATATCACAAACGTGGCGTCTAGCACGCACTCTAAATGCATTTTTTGTTTCACCAACATACTGTTTCTGGCAAAGGGCACAATTGATCAAATAGACTACATTCTCAGAATCACAATGCATATTAGTTCGGATATGATATTCATTTTTAGTTTGAAAGCTCAGGAATGTTTGTTGGTTTACAATATAGTTGTTTACTTTGCATCTATTTTTGTCGCATTTAGAAACTGATCCATCGCACATGATTGGTTTATTGTGTTTAATTTGGACAGGTTCAAACTCGGGTCCGCTATGAGGTTTTAGATTTTCAAGCTCATTGATGGTGTCTGCTTTAATTTTTCGAAGAAAACGGGCTGAATAGCCTCGTGCTTTCAAAGCATCAAACAGAGTAGAGCATGCACTATTCAGATTATGCCTGTTGCTAGAGTTTCGAAAAAATCTTATGATTTGCGATTTGATCAAACCTTTAAATGTGTGTGGAGGATGAAATGATTTTTTGTGAAGCAGCTGATGTGAGTCTGTTGGCTTAAAGAATACTTTATATTCTAATTTTCCAGAGGAATCAAATTGAGGACCCTTATAGATCGTGACATCTAAAAAGTCAACCGATGTTCCACTAATAGTAGCTTTTAGCTTGATGTTTGAATCTTGGTTATTTAAAATGCGAAAAAATTCCCAAAAGTCTTCTTCTGAATGTTGCCAAACTATGAAGATGTCATCTAGATATCTGAGGTAAAGAAGAGGCTTTTTGGTTGATTTGTTCAGTGCCTCCTCTTCCCACTCCGCAACATAAATCGTGGCAAAATTTGGGCTGAATCGTTTACGCATTGCGCATCCACAGATTTGAAGGTAATTTTCACCATTAAATTGGAAATCGTTTCCTTTAAGACTTAGCTCTAATAATTTTAGAATTTCCGTGTCTGGTCGATCTGGATCAGGAAATTTGACAAAAGAATTCTTAATAGCATTGACTCCAGCATCAATATCTATATTGGTATACATAGCATCTATGTCTAATGTGACTAAATATGCATCTTTCGGAACTGACAATTTGGATAACTTTGAAAGAAAGTGTTCAGTGTTCTTGAGAAAGCTCTTGTGTCTATTAGCAATGGGCTTTAAATAGTAATCAATATATTCTGAAATGCCATAAGACTCACTGCCACAGTCTGAAATGATGGGTCGTCCAGGTGGTGTCAATGTCTTTTGATTTATCATTATGTCAGATTTTATTGCAAAACTAGATATTAAATTCCAATTAACAGATTAACCTTTCCAATACTGCCGAAATATTTAAGATATGTATTATGTGCTCTGGCATCTATGCTCTTAAAAATATTTTGAAAGGTATTTGATTGAAAGCTGTTGTTGCCTTAGGCAGCAGTGAAAGTTGTTGCTGCCTAAGGCAGCACTGACTTTCAGTCAAATTATCTTTTTAATCAACTCCAGCTCACCCTACCTCTGCTGTTAACTTGGTGATTCAGCCAGATGCGCATGTGTTAAATGGATTGTGTGGTGGTGGGGAATAACCTGCTATAAAGACCACCTACCTGCCTTTAGAGACCATTTTCTTCAATTGTATTTAAACCTCTAATAACAGTCTGACTGAGTTTTTGCAGACGACATATTCCAAATGTTATATCTCTGAACCTGTTAAATATTTTGAAAACAATTTGACTGAACTTGTTGGTGGCTAAGCCGCCAACAACTTTCAGTCGAATTGTTTTAAAAATATTCAACAAGTGAAGAGCTTTTGAAAATTGAAATTATTAGCTGCACTGGCTTGCATGAGTGAGACAGTTAAGAAACCAGCTGTAGTTAGCACTGATATCATCAATTTTTTCTCAAACATTGTTCAAAATCACTAATGCAAAAAAAAAGTCCAGAGATTGTTGTCAATATCTCGACAACTAAACCATTTGACTGAAAGTCATTGGAAGTGACACCAATCGATGTAAAACTTAAGTAAGATTAGTTGAAATGCCAATGTTCCAGGTGAGCGATACAGGCCCATTGGGCCTCTTGTTGTTATTATTATTATTATTATTATTATTATTATTATTATTATTATTATTATTATTATTATTATTTTTATTATTATACAGGGGTCGTTGGTGACTGGAAGAATAATTTCACTGTTGCACAAAGTGAACGTATGGACGCCATGTATAAAGCCAAGATGGGAGAATGCTCTTTTAAATTCAGATATGAACAGTGATTTAGAATTATGGGTGCATTGGGGCAAACAACCAGTAGTTTGTTTGGTGTTCTTTCCACCCCTCCGCCAGAATATTTAGAAATATAGGTGATCTGTGATGGGCAAAGAGTGCATTTCTGGAGGTAAAAATGTCACCTTAAAACTGTAAGCACGATTAACATTTCCAATGCAAGCAATACAGGGAATCTGTGGAATATTGTGAAAATAATTAGTCAGGCAAATTAATTTCAAAATCTTGAACTGAAAATTTTTTACATCATAAAGAATTTCTCATTTCTAGTCATTATCGTTGAAAGGATTAAGATCTTTAATCATTTAAAATTTGTTTTAAGACTTAAAACTTCAAAAGTGCACATATTTTGTTAATTTTCAAAATGTGAGGTTCTCTGTCTGTGGTGGCCCCAGGTCAAATTGCACCATATGCCCCCAGCACCATTTAAATCCGGCTCTATTTGTTAACATCGACAAAGCAGGAATTGCAGTGACACTAAGACTTACTGACCAGAAAGGACGCATTCTATGTGATGTAAGGAATATTCCTTTGAATTCTTTGAAACTAATTTGACTGGGACATATACATTAGAAGGCAATTTCGAATAATTAACTGGGTGGTTTTCTTAAATATGTGCGAAAAATATTGTTGCTATTTATAGTGGTGATATAATTGCCTGTGTTGAATGACATGAATTCAATGTTAAAACTGGAGATTTGATGTCACTATAGTGTTAATGTTTTCTAGGTGTTAGAATAATACACACGCACGCACGCACGCGCGCACGCAGGCACACACACATGCATGCCTCCACACAAGCACATGCACACACAACCCTTTTTCCTGCATCAAAGGCCTACAAACAAGGTACTCAAAACGTAGCGGAACTACCTGCCAATCATGTGTCTATTTGTCAGAAGCAAATTCTAGATTTCTTAATCTGTGTGTGCGCGTTCGTGTGCGCGTGCGTGCGTCTAAGTGTGTGTGTGCGTGCGTGCGTGCGTGCGTGCGTGCGTGCGTGCGTGCGTGCGTGCGTGTGTGTGTGTTCTTGCGAGGGTGTACTTAGATTGAGATTTATAATTTAGCATTGTACGCATGGAGAGCAATTTGTAATCATGTGGAGCTCCACATCAGTAAGTGGTGCTCTACGCACTATTTAGCACTTGTGTAATATTCTAAGCTGATTATCTAAACCTTCAATTAAGGTCCATACGAAAATACACACGTATCTGCACACATACACAGACACATGCACACACGCACGCACATATACATGCACGCACGCACGCACGCATCCACGCATGCACGCATGGACACATGCACGTGCGCATACAAACATGCACACGCACTTACTCACTTACATACGCACGCACGCACGCACGCACGCACGCACACACACATTGCATTTGCATGCACCCACGCATACACGCTTGCGGACACGTATGCACGCACGCACGCATAATCCCCATTCTTCGAAAAACATGGGGATGACAATGGATTGACTTCTGGAAATATTTGACCTTTTTTTGCAATATTATTAGTATTGCCATAGGTGTGTATTGATTGTAAAAACCTGGTTATATGCTTTTACATATTGAGTTGATTACATCTTGTTATCACACTGTTTTCGAAGAAAAGTGGACAGTATGTAATCCAGCCCACCCATGTTTGTATGTGTGGAAAATTAATTGTAACGCAACTCCTCTGAAACCTGTTGGACATAATTTAAGCAAATATGGTATGTGTGTTACCCATATGATTGCGGAGTGCGAGAGGACATTTACACTTGGCTCCACCCAATGGGTTTGGGGTGGTATCAAAAGGCTAACTTTTAATGTACGGTAATTGATTGTAATGCAACTCCTCCGAAACCATTGGGCGGAATCCAACCGAATGTGGTATTGTAAGGCACACACATCAGTGTAATGTGCACTCAAATCTCACATCAGATATAAAAAAATCACTAAACCGTATTGGTTTTCCTTGACGATGAAATAGCACACAGCACGTCAGTTAAATAATTTGGACTAGACGGGTCTTGTTTCAAATCTAAATAATTATAGAACATTATATGATTCAATATTGATAACAATACTAAGTTATGTGATTTGAATATAATACTTACATATAACATGATCAGAGTACAGTATCACTGAGACATTATATACCGATGTATTTAGTCAGATTCATTCATCCTGAAATGTTTTCTCGGTAATGATGACGGTGATATGTAAGCTAACGAATAATCAGAACTTGTTAAAATTGTGGGTGAATCCAAAATGAATACGTTATTTGGAAAGGGCAATTCCACGAAATGTAGTCCTCAGACCCAAAGAAATACTGAATGTGCATCTGGCTGGCCATGAGCTGCCAGTAGGTGATGTTATCATTGATACCGGAACCTGGCCATGGGCTGCCAGTAGGTGATGTTATCATTGATACCGGAACCTGGCCATGAGCTGCCAGTAGGTGATGTTATCATTGATACCGGAACCTGGCCATGGGCTGCCAGTAGGTGATGTTATCATTGATACCGGAACCTGGCCATGAGCTGCCAGTAGGTGATGTTATCATTGATACCGGAACCTGGCCATGAGCTGCCAGTAGGTGATGTTATCATTGATACCGGAACCTGGCCATGAGCTGCCAGTAGGTGATGTTATCATTGATACCGGAACCTGGCCATGAGCTGCCAGTAGGTGATGTTATCATTGATACCGGAACCTGGCCATGGGCTGCCAGTAGGTGATGTTATCATTGATACCGGAACCTGGCCATGAGCTGCCAGTAGGTGATGTTATCATTGATACCGGAACCTGGCCATGGGCTGCCAAAAGCTAATGGCCTGAACTGGTAACCAACCACTAGAAGCTGATGATGATGATGACGTTGTGAGAGCTTGACTGACTATTAACGATGTCGGGAGTAATAACTCAGGTTTATTCATGATATAATGACTTAAAAGCTGGAAAGCTCGTGATCTTCTATTTATCATGGAGCGTATTTGGATTGAGCCTTTGATTATTAATTCAGGGAACAAAAGTTGGAGCCTTGATCACCGCTGACGAATGTTTATGAGTAGACTATATGTTTTGACTTTATTGATCAGTAACTTGGACTACAGCCGGGTAATTTTACCTGGATGAAAAGTCATCATAGGACAGGTCTATAAGTATGTATGATTACTGTATTCTGCGGCTGTAGTAGTAGAAACATCCTATAGCTGCAATCAGTCCTTTGCTTTTGCCCACTGTGTCTTGTCCTCAGCCGAAATCCTTAGCTTCCTCAGGTCCATTCTTGACTTGAGTGTACCGAGTCCTGCTTTCTTGAGGTCACCTCGTACCACGCTTAGCAGATTTATACAATGACGTCTTCTCCTGGCTTTGTATTTTTTGGCTTCGAGTAGGGCGAATTCCAAGGCTCTCTGTGCTGTAAGTACAGGAGGATAATAAATCCTACTGAAATGTCTGAGGAAAACACCGATTATATATTGGAATGATCATGGGCCTAGGAAAAAACTCTAATGATGCGCATACTGCTGCTATCTCTACATCTTAAAAAGTTCTGGTACTGGATCCTAGATCCTGACCTGCATTCAATCAGACCTCACTCGCATGGCCACACTGGTGTATCGGGTTGGCACAGAAATTATCTACTTGTTGAGATGATAGCTACCTACATCAAAATTTTTGTATACGTGCGACGTGCAAACGCGTGACAAGCGCTAACAAAGGCCTTAAACCGAATACCTGACGAGGCAATTTAACAAACACAATGCACACTGCATAATTGCGTGACACGTCTGGATCCCGCAAATTTGATAGTGCGCGTGGTATGATAATATTAAAAATGATCAATATAGATCATATACCTAATACCATAAATGAAATCTACATAGACTATAGCACAGTTATATTAAGTAATTATACTTTATCTAAACCATATGTATAAATAAATTACAACTAGTCTATATCTAGTATATAGTGTATATATCTAGTCTAGTGTGTGTATACGGCACCCCGGATGCCGTAATGATTAACATCAGTGATTCGTTTCACAATTTCGTCCAAAACGTGCAAGACTATTATTCCAAGAGATATATGGCTTTAACCAGAATTTTAGGTAAGGATGATTTAACAAGCATATTCTATGTAAAAAGACTGCAGATTCCAAAAAAGACAGTCTTATGTAGGACAAAATTGACATTTTGGCCACTTTTCCCCCAAAATATGACCATATTTGTCCAAATTCTGTTTGTCCGCATTTGCGTGTTTTGATGATGTACATCTATGTTTAAATGGTAATGAATCACATAATAGAGGTTGTATTTACAAGATATAAACAGTGTTGACGCCATGTAACACAAAAATGGCCACTTTGGCCAAATTTATGGCAAAAAATCAGAGATTTTTAAATGGACGGTTTGGTGTTATCATTTTGTAGCTAATGAGTGTCAGAATCCTTTACACTAGAATTTTGTGGCCAAGATTTGGTCACGGAATAATAACCTGATCGATATGGCTAACCTGTGGCCAGTTTTGTCCAGTTTTCTGGCCAAAAAGAGTTATTTTCCATATGAATAGTAATGAAAGTGTACGAAAAGCAGCTACAAAATCATGGAAATCAAATTTATGACACCACATTCAATTAGTCATCCCCATCATCATAAATGCCATCTTCATGCTCTGAGTCAGCATCAGTCATACTATCTCATCATCCTTTTCTCCATCTGTCATGTCGGCTGGTTCCATGATCTCAAAAACCATAGTTGGCATCTGACTGCCAGTAGACCATAATAGTAGAAAGATTCCATTAACCTCTTTCCGGCCATGAACCTGTGGGTTGAATGTTCTCTAGTGGATCTCTTCGATGAGCATGCTTCCAGAGATATGCCACATAGTTGTATCGTGCCATTTTTCGCACCAGAATATCTTTGCAAGGTGGAAGCATGCCTGTGTCAATTCCCTTTATTTTCCCAAGTGGACTGTCTGGATCAGTTGGTTTGTATTTCTGTAAGAAGATTTTCAACCTGGCCTCGTTCACGGATGATAATGCTCCCTAACTATAGATTAAACACACACATTTTTCTATAAAGCTGTCGCTATCAACAAATATGTTGTTTTCTCCTAGATTTCCGAGGCCTTCAAGATGGGGAACATTCGTTTCAGCTTTCCTCAGTAGGTTCACCTTTCCCTTCTTGAAGAAGGGTGATGTGTAGTCACATCCTGTCAGAGCATGATAACCTGGCAATGCCTTGCAAAGAACTGGACCAGGTTGGTTTGCTAGTGCAATGATATCGACACACCTTCTAGTGTTATCACTTGACTGTCCCAGGTCCAGACACACATTGACCTTGAGTTGTCTGGCATGATACAGGAGGATGACCATGATATCAGTATCTGTTGCCTGGACAACAACATTCAGTCCTGGTATTGCATTTGGCAGTAAATTGAGATGTTACACCCTGCTGTTCTCAGCCTCAATGTGTGAGCATACATACTCAGGTGCCTCATTGTGTTCTACATTTCCTAATAGAGGTGCTGTATACTGAAAACATTGCTCCGCATGTGCAGCAACAACTGTTTTGTTTTATGATAGGTGCATAATTATTATCTTTCCATTTCTCAATGAAGAACTTGATAAGTGCAGTTTTAAAATGTGAGGATCTCAAGGCATGTCTGAAGTCTTTAGGGCATAACTGATCTGGGTTAGTAATGTGAAATGATCCATCATTTGCACCTCTTGCCTGCTGTTCAATATTCCTGATGCTTTTCACATAACTGTCACAGACAAAGTGTACTTCACTTGCCTGTGTACTGCATATCATATTTAGGGCCATCTCTACCACATTTCCAAAATTACAAGGCAAGTCGGAAGGCAGTGATTGTATTATAAACATGGCATCATAAAGAACTATATCAACTATTGTCGACTCTCTATGTGTAATCAAAGTTTCAAGGTGTTTGAAGAGTTTGTACTTTGGGTTCTTCTTCACCATGTCATAAATACTGGCCAAAGAGTGGGGGAACTGGGGTAAGTGAAAAAGGAAAGAGTTTCTCAAGCTCAATCTTTCTGGTACAAGCAAGATAAACTAATCTACCCAGCAAGTCCCGTGATGTCTTCAGTTCAACAACCTTGTCATCTTTGCCTCTTACTTTGCTCTTGACTGCAGTACTGGTAAAATTTCGCACCTTTCCTCTTTGTAGTGTTCTTTCAAACCTCGTAGGATCCTCTAAGCAGTCGTGGAGGAACTTATCTATTCACCCTTTCCGCAAACAAAAGGATTTAGCATGTCATGTTTTACTTTATCTGGCATTTTCTGGCCATCCTCTAGACAGTGCAAATGTGTGTCTATGAGCAGCGACCCAACAAAAGGATTCATAGTAGTCTCAATCATTTTGGAAATGTTTTCCAAATCTCTTTGGAATTTACTCACTTGACTTCCGTGGCTCATGGCTTGGATTAGCATCCTTCTCTATTGCTGCTTTCTCAAACAGATGCCTTACTATGGTGCTTCTAGCTGACATAGTAGCTGGCCAACGTCTGGTTGCTCCTTGACTTTGATGAAATGCAGTGATTACAGTTTATCGTGAAGATACATCTACATTGATCGTACTCTCTAGTGCTTGATCCACTGGTTGCCTGGCAAAGGAATTCAATGACAACCTAACAAATAAACCACCTCGTTCAAGGGGTTGCCTAATGTCAGGATGTGTGGTATCCATGTTCAAGAGTCTGAGATAGTACATGCACATGTAACATGCATATTTGTGGCGATTTGCAGCAAAGGAAATGCTAGCATGAACCTAAAAAGATCCACATCATTTGTTCGTACTGCTCTACCGAACAGCATGTATCTATCGACCATGTCAATGTTGTTCCTCCATAACTGTGCATTAAAGCCATGCTTGTCAGCTCTGGTATCATCGCAGAAACTTTCATATGCTATCATGAAAGCTATGTACTCATCTGTCTCCGCCACATCGTTCATCATCTCAGGGGATGATGTTGCTTGGACAGTCTTTAGGGCTTCAATCAAATGTCCATATCTATCATTTGCGTCTTCTGGTAGCAAGAACAAATTCATATGCATGCTCCTCATAGCAGTTGCTAGGAGCACGTGCATTCTTCTTGCCTTATTATAGTGTTTTCTTGACAGAAGGCATTGAAGGAACCCTTGGTGAGAGCAACACCTTCCATTACAATGTGCGCAGCACATGACCCATCTACAAGGTACCCCACTGCTGACAGATAACGGAGCACAATATGGAAATCTCCGAAACAAATAAAATCATTGTCATACCTAGGTCGCATAGTGTCCTGCAACTGGCAAGCTGGCTCGGCTCTAGCCAACTCATAGGTCGTTACAATACAATCCTCCTTACACTCGTCAGCAAGGGTCACGTTTCTTGTCATCGTTTTATTCACTACACCATGCTCCAATGTTCGCTAAATAGCCTATCTTCTGAGCTTGTAAATCATCTCTGGTTATTGTTGAGTTCCAGCCAGACCACATTAGTGTGCATTTGTTTGTTTAGCAAGATATTGTCCATGCAACATCTTTGTTAACACAGGCTTTGTAGTTTACAGGCTTGTCCATTGTTTGTATATCGAAGGAAAAGTTTGATATCTGGATTTATGGATTTGGTATTTCAAGACTTCTCTGACTGCTTGTTCATAGAAATAAGAAGTGCAGTCATTGCTGTTGTTAACATGATATGACCTAATGATATGACTTCAGTTGTGGATGGGGTCGAGCTTGTATTGGATGTTATCGTTGTTGCTGTTGGTGAGCATATAATTGGAAGTTCATTTTGGTTACTGATACCTTGTGTGTCCTGATATATTGATTCATCATAGTTGTCTCTTATTCTTCTGCAGTATGATATCCTACACATTGGCCGCGGTGATTAACAATTTATTGAACCTTCCTGGAACCAGTAAACTCTTCAAGCTCATGCCCAGAAGTATGAGTTTAGATGGTTTCACCGTTCCACTGGTAACTTTGTAAATATCATCTTCAGCTTATGAGCCAATATACCGCTCCACTCTTTGACTGGCCTCATCTTTTTCTCTAGCACCCCATTAGATCTCCACCATAGACCTTGTTTCAACAATATCTTCATAAGCACCATTTTTCATTGTGAAAACCATAATGAGGCAATGGTTCGTCTTCAAAGTTAATTGATTCACATATAACCAGGTATTTTGATTTCTTCTGATTTTGTTTTCAGGCTTGAGCTATGTCCCCAGCTGTTTCCCATGTCTATTTAGTAAATGGAGCCACTGCATCACCATTATGTTCTGTATCATCAGTCACATGCAGCACACACTGCAACGACACCTCTACACCATCATCCATTTTCACCCAAAATACACACACAAAATATTAATCAACCAGACCAGTTGACAAAATGTGGCCAGATTTTCGGGTTTATAGTAAATACTAGTCTAAGAGGGAGATGGCGTTAATCAGATAGTGCCACACTAACAAGGTAATAAAATTTCCATGTGCATAATTTGAGAGCGGACGACTTGTCTTTTGTAAAGCAAAGTGTGTAAACAAAATATTAAATTTGATAGAAGGTGCTGCGAGAAGAAATTAAGTTTTCAATTTACTTTGAAAGACACTTTTGAAATTACCCCGGGCCCTCTCTTATAGTAAAATAACTACACAGAACACAGTAAGCAATCTTTGGATTGCTTTCAAATTAGATATTCAAACTATGATACTACTTTCTAATATAAAACTAGTTACTAACCAAATAAATAAATAAATATATGTCATTTTAATCTCAAACACAACTCGACAGCATTAGATGTATTGTCATTGTGAAGTTCCGCACCATGAAATTTCAGATATGGCCAATGTTGGCCAAAAATTTACTAGAATTGGCCAAGATTGATCACTTATTTATTAGATATTGTAAATACAACCTATATTATGTGATTCAGTACCCTTTAAACATAGATGTACATCATCAAACAAACCGAATTATGGCCACATTTTGGCCAAAAATGTCCAAAATGGCAATTTTATCTTATCTGTGGTCAATAAGACTGCGTTTATTGGAACCAATACACTTTTTACATAGAATAGGCTTGCTAAAACATAGTTATCTAAAATTCTGTTTAAATCTGTCTACCTCTTAGACTATAATAGTAGGGTGCACTGTGTATTTTCGTTAACATTTTTTGGGGATTTGTAAAACTATACATTTTTAGAGAGCACTCGATATCCCAATTCCAAAAACCAATATTTGCATTTTCACCCATGTCTTTATGGCGGCCATCTTGGAATTCAAAATGGCCGCCAGTCATATCCTCCGAAACCTGATATATAGGCAACCAAATGGCCCAGGTTCATAATTTTGATGTATATATCTATATTTTCTGGGTCAAGGAATGCATTGGTAACATTTATAATAACATTTAGGCAACAAAAATGCTGATATGCTGTCAATGCATATTTGACCGATTTAGCATGTAATTCGCATACATCATCTGCAAATTTTGCACCTTTTATGATACCGTTGACATTTTCTTTGGCATCTAAGACAGTTATTTCTAGCACATTACGTGTTCAAACAATGTTCTCTTTTCTACGTAGTAACATTGTCATCATTTTCATCTAACATATAGACTTCAGGAATTGAATCTTCGTCGTTTCACCCTATGCCTTATTGTCAAAAATAGCCACCATCGAGAACACTTAATCCTAAAAATCTTAACTTCTTTTCGATATCTAATAATAATTCTTTTTACAAAATTAGGATTTTTACGTGCCTTTATATACCATTTAAAATATCGTCTTGGCAAATGGTATTTTATATTATCATATGTCCACGTGATTCTAGTCGATTAAACGTGGAATATTCATACACTGATTATATTAAACCAAGGAAATATCTCATAGAGGTTGCTGGGCTACTACAGCACTCCAGTTCGTTTATGAATAGACATATTATGATAGAGTATACATATGGTGAACGACGTGAAAGTGGCTAACCACTCAGCGCATTCATGCCAACAATTGTAATAATTTTACCGTAATGGATGGTCTGGGGGTAATTTCCAAATTTGGTCGTGAAAGTAAACTGAAAACATATTTTGGCAAAAGAAACATGTTCAAATGATCGTCTTCTCGCAGATTTGCAGCAGCCATAATCAGACAGCAATTAGTATCAGCAATATCATTTGTAATAAAGGCTAAACTAATTTATTCTGTCCTCAAATTGAGCCAACCATGAGGGAGGGACAGCATGATACAACACAGGCGTCCATAAACTGGAAGCTATGCATTTTGTGTCAGACATATGCTATGGTTAGAGGGGCAGCAGTCAAGAATAGACTCATTTAGCAATTTGCTACAAGCAGTTGAAGAGAGAGCAACCTTATGAGATGGTGCATGCGTTTAAATCCCTAAAAGGCTTTTTCCAGAGGGCGTCTTATCTTCACATAAAGCAGGTTGGCATCGAGGTTGTTACTCTACTGCCACTAATAAGGAAGAAATACGACGTGCACGAATTCATAAGGAGGATGCATTAGCTACTGTTACATTACTAAGAATCATCGAAAGAAAAGGAAAATCTCAGTAGATGAGCCATCGACGTCATCTTCATCATCTGTGTTTGCACGTTCATCAGCAGTTCCACTGTGTAAGGAACAGTGTTTCTTTTGCCAGATGGTCGATCCTAGTCAGCAGTTGTTCAAATTGCGAACAAATAATGCTGGTAAAGCACTATAAGATACATTAAAAATACCACAAGATACAGTATTAATTACTAGATTAAACACTTCGCTTTCCCCGTGTGATGCTGCATGCTATTGATGTTCATTATCACAAGCCATGCTGGAGGAAGCATGCCCTCCACGTTCTATGAGCAGCAGAAAATAAGGAATCACTTGGAAAGGACTCTCCAGACAAATGGCATGCTTGATTGAAATTATCCACATCGTTGATACACATACCCGAACAAGGACTTATCTTTCTATGGCTGACATTGAAATAACATATATTAACATGCTTGACAGAGAATTCTTGGAAAACCACTACTGCATTTAGCAGGCAGTGGCTGAAAGACAAAATTCTTTCCGAGTTAACTCATGTAATCTCTGTCCTTCAAAAGGGCAGGCGCACTAAGAATGGTGAGCCTCGTTCTTTCTGTGTTTCTAGCAATATGGATAACGTCCCATATGACCTATACACACTGATCCAATGGATAATGGTTGGCCCTGTGAATAGTTTGGAAAGCAAAACCAGGGAGTGTCTTATTGACAGAGCAGTTCTAACAGCTTGTTAGACCCTCATGTTTGGTCTTAAATCTGATTGGCAAGTGATATACAAACCCAAAGCTGACTCTGAAAAATTCAGATCACACCAAAGAAGGCACAATTCTCAGGTTCTTGGATTGGCATTGTCTGTGCACCATGACACTAGGAATAAGAAGATTGTGACTCTTCTTCATGCACAGAACTACTGTATATTCTATCATCGTACCATGATTCGAGAAACATCAATAGCAAATGCAGTTGTCGAAAACATGAGACAATTTAATAATTTGTATGTTTCACCATTTCTAAAGAAAGGGGCATTTGTTTTCTTTGCTGAGGACAACACATACTTTGCTGAGGACATCATTGATGGCATGGTTACTACACACAGAGAAATTGTTGCTGTCTATCAAAAAGCTTCTGCACTCGGGGAATCCATTGCTCCACATTTAAGCATACGTGATGCAAAGAGTTTATCCATTACACCACAACACACAGTTATGTTGCCATGTGTCAAACCAAAGGTTCAGCCTGGAATACAAACCAATTTTGTGACGAATGGAACCGGTGTCGTAGAATTCTATCAGCTGAACCATATGGGTTGGGTTGTAGCATCTGTTGCTGCGAGAATGGATGACAAGAAAGATATGTATTTGGTTCCTGGGTGGGCTGCGTATTATAACTCACTCATGTCAACAAGTAGATCTGTAACCTATATTAGTGCATTACCTCTTTTTCGAGAACTGGCCTATGAATGGTCAATGCTAATGACTGTAATTAAACAAGCACACACGTTGAAGGAGATGGCAGTCGGTAAATACCATCTAACTGTCATTACGTTTGACATGGCTCTGTATGAGAAAGCAGTGCGGTTGGTAGATGCTAACATCAATTTAAAAACTGAAGTTATTCCTAGACCTGACGAACTGCATGTTGTCATTGCTGCCTTGAGAGCTCTCGGTACATCGATTGAAAATTCTGGAATAGATGATGCATGGATTGAGGCTGATGCCTTTAGTTCTACCACAACAACACAAATCCTGAAATGCAAGCACTACTCACGTTCTCTTCATGCACATATTTACTCTTATATAGCCTTGTATGAACTGACTTTTGACGAATTCTTCAAGGCGTTTCCGAGTTTAAAAGATGCCTGCCTGCGAGCTACAGACAGCATAGAAGAAGCATGCAGTAAATCAACCCAAGCCAACAAGTCAGAGTCGGTGATGCCGGCTCACAGCAATCTTCTGCAAGTGATGGCTACTAATGATATGCTAAGTCTGTTTCAGATTTGGGAGGCACAGAGGTCCCAACATGCGTTGTTCAAGTCACTAATGAACTATCTGCACCGTGTGGAAACAATTCTTTTCTTTGTGACAGCATCACGAAATGCTGATCTGACCCTTCATCTTGAAGCCGGAGAAGCCCTGAGCAAGTCATTCTCCATTTTTGATAGAATCAAATACAAGGGACTTTGACCAAGATGCATAGCAGTTTTGCATGCCCTCAATCAAAATAATCTGGAGACATGGAGAGAATTTGAAACTGAAAATATATCAGTGACAAAGACTGACATTCACTTCAATTGGTGCGGACCATGCATGTGAGCATCTGGACAAAATGATGAAAGTTCACTCAGGACTAATTGGAATATCTAACAATGCAAATGCTAGACAGCAATTTTTTCTTGCTGTTCCAGAACTGTCACGACTGTCTCGGCAGTTCAAGTGTCAATTTGATTTGCAAGACGACAAGACCAGAGATCACCATGACCTTGGAGCAAGTACTGTTAAACAGGAACACAGCGCAATCAACAAGATAAAAGCACATTGGCACATGGCAGTCCTTTTGCTGTTTAAGGTGATATGATCTGCATCATTATCTTCCTTGCTTATGTACCACAGGAGTATGTACCACAAATCCTCAGTGTAGACGAAAGAGGGCAGAAATTATATGATGAGTATGTGAAAGAGCGCATTAATGGCGAGGTAAGCCTATGGGCAGCAGTGAAATTGGAGAAAACAAGATGTATACATCTGGAAACAAAGAAGCAACAGTACGTATTCGTGGCAAGACTGTTGATCTTAAGGAAACAAAAGATCTATATGCGAGGCTGGTGATTATCGCAAAGTCCAGTCGAGAGATAGATCTGGAATATTCGATTGACAACTATGAATTCACGCTGACACAATGGGTGCTGTTTGCTCCGTCCGGCTCTGTGCTTCAATATGCAGACAAGCCGAAGCTAATAAAGCTTCTGGCTGATCCATCTGAGAGCTCAGAGGATTCACAGTTACTAGGCACAGCAGAAGCCTTTGCACTGATAGCCGCTGAAACTGGTAGGGGAATCGCAGTAATGGATGAAAAGGTTATTGTCCAGAAGCTGACCAAGAATACAATAAAGACAGTGTCAAATAAGAGATGGACTCGTTCATATAGCGAGGAACACATTTTTATTTAGATTGTTGCATTCGAGTTGCAGACGTTTTATTTTGTGTATGTTTTACATTGACCACCATATGCCCGAAAATGTATATAACATGACCTATTTACAAATCACAATTAAGTCCAAGTGCTAGTCATTGCATATCAATATGTAAAAATATATATCTTTGTAATACGTATGCGAATGTGGGTTAAGATTGTCAAAATTCAAGATTTCAAGATTTATCATAACAACACGCATGCCTGTACGCCCACTTGTAATAGTAGTAGTAGTAGTAGTAGTAGTAGTAGTAGTAGTAGTAGTAGTAGTAGTAGTAGTAGTAGTAGTAGTAGTAGTAGTAGTAATAATAAATAGAAGGGCGACGATATAGGTGGCTGTGCTGAATGGTCGAGAGGGTGATGACGTTATCAATATTTGAATTAGGTCCTTTGTGTTCTCCTGATCAATTAGATTCGAGTATGTTTGGCATAAAAAACTGGACGTGTCCCAATTCAAATATTGATGGCATCATCACCCTCTCAACCAATCAGCAAACAGCCACCTATATCTTCGCTGTCTTCAGTGATGTAAAGGTGTGGGCACGTGCCGATGATTGACAGCTATAATGAGACACGTGCCGATAATTGACAGGTACAATGATGCGTGAAGGTGATAGAGGCGTGGGCTTGTCACAGGACGTCTGCAGACCAATCAGTACGGACGCTTATATCATCACCATAGCTTTGGTCAACTTATAGAACGTCAGTTCTCACATTACAGTTCTAATGGCCTGTGAAAAGTGGCATGGCCTAAGGTCTGTGGCGTGGTCAGGTAACATGATGTTTGTAGGTCAATCAGCATGTCTGCTTACCTTGTCGCCCTAGCTTCAGTACAACATGTTCAGACACGTTCACTGGTGGCTGTTGTAGGCCTAATGACCCGTGAAA
The DNA here is from genome assembly GCA_034401795.1 of Chaetoderma sp. LZ-2023a. NCBI lineage: Eukaryota > Metazoa > Mollusca > Caudofoveata > Chaetodermatida > Chaetodermatidae > Chaetoderma > Chaetoderma sp. LZ-2023a. The sequence continues at coordinate 129,331,329 of CM067374.1, read as the reverse complement.
AGGCGCATGGCCTAAGGTCTGGACGTGTTCAGGTTGCATGTCTCCAGTATTCCAATAGGCATGGCAACTTATCTCGTCGTCCTAGCTTTGGTACAGCGTATTCAGAGGTGTTCACCTATGTTCTAGAGTGTTGGATCCGCGTAGATCGGCATACCCAGCAGCTACAGCTCTCTCCAGAAAGTCTTTTTAAAACATGTTGACCGAAATTTGAACAAAACCTGAATAACAGCCCCTCAAAACGCTTTAGTTTCCCAAAAAACATCTATAAACAAAACCGGATGAACGCCGCCTCAAAATGCTTTTTTCTCAAAACATCTGCAAACAAAATCTGAGTAACGACCCCCCCCCCAAAACACGTTAATTTCCCAAAACATCTGCGAATATCTGCAGGCCCAGCCCCTAGTTTGAATAGCCTGATGTCTTTGTGGGTGTCCTTGACCTTTTGTTCCAAAATAAAATGGGTTCTTAAGACACACCAAGAGAATCTCTGACTCAAGTTTGTTGACAACACATTCTGTATAAGATTCTATTATAGGGTGGGTCCAATATAGAGCAGAGTCTGGGAGGGGATCCTTTCCACTGCGGATGATAATTCCTCATGAAAGATTTAAAAAATGAGATGTTCTTAGAAGCATAGTATTCTGTTTCCTACATTCCGAGAGATAATATATTAGGAAATATCGGAAGTTTTTCCCCTAATATAGGAATAGTAAAGGAAATTAGGGAAATACTGGAAATGTAGTATGTTTACTTGAAACCCTACTAATAATTTAAGCGTGTTCAGCCATCAAGTTACTCAATAGCTAAAAATATGATGGAATGTGCCACTTAGTTAATTTCGTCGCACCTTTGTACAATACTGCAGAAAAGTTGCAAGTGGCATAACTCTGTTTTTTGTCATCGGATCATCCCCTTTGCACAATGCAGATAGTCGATGCATATATTGACATTGTGACAAGATTTGGTATAAATTGCTTAAAAGATTGGTGAATGTGCTGACATTAATTTGCCATTGATTCCAATGCCGAATTTGACCATTGGCCTATACTATCTGGAACCTAGGTCAGACTGACCGGGAGCATGCTTTAGTGATTTCTCGAGAATCTTTGGAAATCCAAGATGACCACCGAAATGGTGACCAACAGCAGGTTGTTGATTAAGAAGTAACTAGCATATTAAAGGAAAAGTTGAGGGCAAACGTGACCTTTCAAACAATATAAGCTAACTATCTGCTGTAGCCATCCACCAACTTAACTGCTCTAAATATGAAGAAATGTGCACTGAAGAAGTATCTTTCCTCATTGTATCCCATACTGTAGAAAATCTCAAAGGGTAATAGCTATGGAGTTTGAGATCGAATCAGCTTCATTTTCGCAATGTAGTCTGTCAGCTTATGTAGCAAAATTGAGGATTATGTGCATTTTCGTGTACATTCTTTGCAACTTTCAAGATACATTACCAGGGCACCCAAAAGCGCAAAACACTTGTGCCATTTTTCTCTTTCCCTAATTTCAAAATGGCCGCCATTTACAGTATATTTTAAGAGATATCTTCGTTTCTAAGCTATATCTAAACTTGATTTCAAAGGTTATAATATGTTTTAAGGGCCAAGGATTGTTACTCTTATTCTATTATCCTGAAGATTACATAGCGCAGCGACCCTGGGTTTCAAGATGCCCGCCATCAAAATTCTGTGTTATTTTGTGTCTTTGTATCTAAACGATCTAAAATAAGAAAAACGATTGCAAAGAACGTATTCTTTATGCTCAGCCATTGCCATAGTTGCCTTTCTGAAATTCAGATTGATTTGTAAGTTACAGCCACTTTGTATTTCTAATGCTCTGTTATGCTATGCATGGTTGCCCATATCCATGCGTCTCATCTGGCTGATAGCCTGAGAGTTCAAAACTGGATACGGCTTCAATGGTTAATCATGGGTCAAAAAATTATTCTATTCATTTAGCTCAGATTTTCAAACATCTAATTTAGCCCGTTCAGGATGATCCGTTGGTAAAGGCACTTGCCCTCTACAGGGTGTGCCCTGGGGGTACTTGTTGGCGTTCCAAGTACATGTATTAAACTCGTGCAATGTAACATAATCTGCAATCCAAAGCTGTGTACCAGCTATTACTACAAATCTTACACAGTGACATTTCATGAGTATATTGATAATTTGCTAAACGATGCCATGGCATTGATGACAGCAAGATACCTACATGTAAATTGGCAATCAGAATGCTTACCATCTACAAATATTAATGTCTTAGAGAGGAAACTGAAGTAATCAGCGTGACAACTATTCCTGCTGACACAATCACAATCAATGACTCCAAATAGATATTCCAAATACTGAGACAACAGTACAGACAACAGACACCTAGAAGGCTTAACTTTAGATAATTCACAAACTCAAACATCAGGAGCCAATGATTCAAAATTGTCTGACAATACCGAAGTCGGATACATATAGAAAATAATTTCAGATACTTCACATATTACGTGTATATTCAGACATAAGGAGCCGATGATCCACCACCAACTAGCAGTGCTAAGATCACACAAAGATGTGCAGTGTGCTTCTGTAGCAGATGTAAATCACCTAATATCAGTGTGGTATGCCTTTAATTATATTTTTTAACACAGGCAGTATCTATTTGTGACGATAGATAACATATTCTTTACCAATCAACATTGCCTCAGCCCATGAGTTGCCTATTTTAGTAGCTGACTGTACTGGATCAACTAAGCACACTTAATGAATTAGTTTCAGGTTGTGGAAAGAAACGTGTAGTTACGTGCGATATACACATGTACAAGCGAGTCTAGAACATCTGGACTCCCAGTGCAAATACAAATGGATGTTATGTCACGGAGCTTTCCATACATCACTGTCTGCTTTGAGATGATGAGGAAGGGTTATAGAGGGGAGTGGGTTAGATGACACCTGGGTCGAAGCTGATCCATACAGTTCTGTTACCGTACATCAAATTAGTGTGGGTAATCACAACAAAAGATCTAGAGGTCCACGAGATGACACTCTTTGGCCTTTGGGTAGAGGCATTCTTTTCAAAACATTGTGTAGTGTGTGTAGCTTTAGAAGGCAGTGTTTGGTCATTCGCAGATGCGTGTACATCTAAATGAAGCACATATGACAATACTGATCACAGTTGAGTCTCTCAACCTCAACAAGCAGCTAGCTGACTTTGATGGTAGACATTCTGAAGATCCTGTATTTAAATGTGCACGCATATACATGCGACAAGTGATGGCACCATTGCAATTCCAAAGAGCTAACCACCATGGTGACTTGCATCTCATCTCTTTAGAAGCTGTGTTTGTACTATTTTGCTTTTGATAGGACTGATTACGAACATAATCATTGATAATTGATAATCACTCATGTGCCAGCTCGAGACTGTGGATTCTTAAATCTGGCAGCAATTCCTTTGAGGAGAATTCACAGTAAATACGTCAAACCAGATTCCATTTACCTGCATTGGAAGAGATGAAGTTCAGGATCAGGGCAACAATCCTTCAAATGCCATGGTGTCATGAAATCACACAATCTCCTGTCACTCTTCCCAAATTCTGCTTGTGTCCCTCAGAACGTACACGGATATTCAATGAGATGGAAACCATTGCTGTGGTGTCAAATCTGAACAGGAGAATTTGATCCACGTAACACATTCAGGTTAGATGAATATCACATGTTCAAGCTAATGGCAAAGGATGCCTCCGGGACAAGATGACAACGCATAAGCCCTTATTATGGAACTCTTCAACTAAAGAAATTCAGTTGCAGGCCAAGTCTGTAGTTTTGCCTCTGAAAGCAACAGCTGGCCTCATGCTTAGATTACTGATCGGTACAGATGCATCTCGTGAAATGGGCATGGGAGTTGTAATTGGGAAGTATGAGTTTGTGACAATGAATCACACTCTGATAAAACCAGATGGCCCTGTTCAGTCGGCCTTAGATAAAAGTAAAGTAATTGAGGTTTTAGAGAACCGTCCATAGAACGATCTAGGCTCTTCCACACAAGGACTTGAAGAGGATACAATGCATTAAAACATGTGGCTGATAATTGGTGTTCTGGCTGTTTTAGAGGAGTTTATGGCAGTAAACTCATTTCAAATTGCAAAGTCCTCGCTGATTGAAATTTGAAACTCATAAATGCCAAAGATCATAACTACAATGTTAGCCATGTTATATTTGATAATTGCTCTGCCGAGGGAAATCTACAGCAGGTAACATGAGAACGACGCATAGGTAGTAAGGCTTCCATAACGGGATATATAGTCTAGGGTGCAACACAAAGTAAGGAAGCAAAATCATTTCTTGGAGACCCTACCACAAATAATTCTCTCACCATCAGTCTGGCGCAGAAACTTGTAGATAATACTGAAATAGCCATCGCTACTGGCAACGCATAAGAACGTCATAGCAAGCAGAGCTGTTCAATAGCATTCCCGCTGCTAGGTCATAGGAAGAGGCCCAGCACTTTGATGATCTTTGATGATGCTGTTGAAGCAGCGATGGATGAGGCTATATACAGTCAGTATACAGGTGCGATGCTGATAGCTACAAGTGATTGACATCGACTAGCTATGCTACCACCAATTCACAATGTACTTGGAGTCAATTTACAATGTACTTGGAGCAGATAACGGTGTGTCATTATTAAAGACAGATCATAGTACTGTAGCATCTACATCTACTCTGAGAATTGGGGGTGAATCTTCTGATCATCATATCAAGGGATGTGTATCGCATCTCATGCAGCCTCAAGTTGACATTATTCCAGCAACAACGCATTGAAAGAGGCATCGAATTATTATTGCCAACACTTTGAGCTTGGACGCAACACGTCAGAAGCACTCACTGCCATGCTACTCTTTTGAAGCAGGATTTTATTCTCTATCCTGTAGTGTCAGACCCTCTCAAACTCGGATGGATAAAAGAAGACAACTACCTGCTATCAGTATTGTCAGAGGTTGCACCAGCCAGATCTGCGGTTGTTGAGTTAGGGAGGTACATGTATAAGTGTGGTGATGGTAAACACTTTGTGGATGGACACATATTCATTGAGTTTGCTTTACTGGCACCACACTTTTACATGTCGAGTGAGGGATTTAGTTTGCTCAGAAATTTAGCAGCATGAAGCAGACACGCAGATGTGGCAGAACATGGACAGCCAATTAGAGCTGAATGATGTGTTGTAATTGCACAAATGCAAAGACAGATCTGATGTGTTATTAAGATCATAATGATGATTCAAACAACAAATTGGACTTCGTCGTGCTTTTTATATCTTGAAATATTTCATATTTTAGATTGTTAAATTGTTCTGTTATGGTGGCAGTAAATACCATATTGATACAAAGCAGACATTTAGGTGATGGGCGGATACTTATGAAATTTCGTATCGTAGTCCTGCTTGTATTCTGCTTGGTAAACTTATTTGCTGCTATGCTGATGGTAAATTGGTTGAAAGATTAGGTCTACAGTAATTAGATTTTAATTTGCGGATGGTAAATCTTCATTGCATTCCAGAGAAAGTGTCTTCTTTGCATAATAAGCAAGATACATGTTAATAAAAGCAGCAAAAAGAGGCTATTTTGAAATCCAAAATGGTTGACAAAATTTAAAGATTACATAATTCTGTTTGTTTTAATTATTATAACAACTATTAGAATCATTGACAGTTTTGTCTTTTGAATTTCGTTTATCTTGCTCGTAGAAAGGGAGATATAACCAAAAGTATATTCGAAATGGTGGCAATTATGAAATTCAAGATGACTGACAAAACTTGAACAGTCCAGAATAGTTTAGTTTATCTATTATGACAACCATGTCAGTATCTCATAAGATGAGGATTATTTTTGGACTTTAACAATCGCTAATGCTAAGAGGACAGTATTACATTTGGAATCCAGTTTATATAGAGCTTCGAAAGGAATATACAGGTTAAAAGTAGGCTAAAATTGTCGGCCATTTTGAAATCCACGATGACGGCTTTTATGGCGACAGAAAAAATGGCAAAAAAATATTTTGGCATTTCTTTATGTTAGAGGAATGTTGTCTGACATTTGCTAAGAATGTACCCAAAAATGCATATTAATTTCATGACCTAACAAACTAATATAGTTGGGTGTCAGATGACTTGTGATTGCTATAGCTTAGTGAGCTGAAATGTCTGAGCTAACAATGCATGTCAGTAAACTTATGTATACTCCCCAAATGCATACCTCACAGAGAAAGTTATGGCCGGGACAACTGTATAGAGGGTAAATGTACAAATGACCAGACTAGCCTAGTTTTAATACATGCACACCTCTCTAAGATGTATGCACTGTGGAGTCACATGATCATGCATATAAGTCTTATGGTCCAAGCAAACCTCTAGAGAGTGAATAGACATATGGATGAAGGGGGTGGATGGGCTGACCTAGTTTTCATACCGGTACTCCTAACTAAGTTGTATGCACATTACCATGTATGTGGTTTTGCTAGCAGATTATCTGCATGGCTAACATTTGCGATGTGCCATACTGATAAACCACTTGCTAAACCGCGTACATGCAAAGCTCCTACATGCACTATAGACGAGCTCATGCATCATCATACTGCTATGCATCATCCACTGTAGCGAGTACCGAACTTTGAAATAGGGAGTTTTACCATTGTTGACAACTTCCATCATGATGAGACCAACCTATTTATAATGGGGGCAGTCATGACACAGTAACAGATTTGTTTCAGGAATGTGTAGGTTCTACAGACAGTAAGTAAAAAACTTTCTGAAACCAATATCCAACAGGGGCCAACAATATTCAATACCAAGTTAAAATGTCAACATTTGAAGCTGTTTTTTTAAAACATTAACGCTTTATGATTTGCGATGATATGGACACATGCTAAGACACTACACATTAGGCCCCACCATTTCTTCACGGAAATCATTAGGGCCCTACAATGAGCATAGAGGTCGTCACGTGAACCGACCAGGGCGAAGAGATGAATGCACGCTAGTCCATTCACCTTTTCTTGGGTAATTAGGCCTGCAATGCAATGCGACAGCTGGTCTGTTCTAAAAGTTTACCTAGGCTATGACGACGAGATAGGCGCACACACTGATTTGTCTACAGACTTCATGTGACCTAGCCACGCCCCCTAAAACCATTACCTCTCATTGCACCTGTCAATCATCTGCATGTGTCTCATTGTCAGATCTTGTAACACCTGTAGGCCAATCAGATCGATGTCTATATTGTCACCTTGGTCAGGTTTATTGACGGCATCTATGCTCGTTGCAGAGAATAATGACCCATGAAAGGCGCATGTATGTAATATGTCCTAATAATGTCCATAATATCGAATTGGTCAGATCACGCGAAGCCTCTAGGCCAAACAGATCGATGTCCATATCGTCTCTCCGGTTTGGGTTATAGAGGCCAGTTGGCTCGTTGCCAGGCCTAATGGCTTGTAAAAGAAACGTGGTCTTAGGTCTTGGGGCGTGGCCTTGTGACGGCCATATCGTCGCCCTGGTCTTTGTTATTGTTACCAGCTGGCTCGTTGCCGGTCCTAATGGCCTGTGAAAGGGTGGTGGCCTTAGGTCTGGGTGTGTGATCTAATTCAAACATTTATGATGGCATCATTCTCTCGACCAATCAGATCAATGACCATATCGTCGCTCCAAGCAGCTCATGTCATGTAACCCGGGGGTAATAAGGGTATAAATATTTGGGAAAAGCGTAATTTTACAAAGCTTTTCAGAAATTATATACGGTTTCTAAAATAGTCACGATGAATTCAACATACTTTTTAGATTGTGAAGTACCTTACATCTAAGTGACAGTTTGTACATAAGAGTTATGAAATGTAGTTATGAACCTGTACTTGAGCTACGGAAATTTAGTGTGGGTAGCAGCTAGCCTACCAGACGTGGAGTGTTTATGTACTATATATAATTCACATAGAACGTTTACCGAGCTGATATCGATATTCGAAGAAACTGTTTGTAAAGCTAGGAATAGGGATATAGTAGAGAAACTAGTTTACATTTACGAGTTAGAACATCAGCTGAAAGTTTCTATCAACGCTAAACACCCCTATGTCAACATAGGTTGGTACTTTACGCCTCCAGGCAGCAGTAAGACACAGCCTATGTTAAGCTCTTCAACAATGCTTGACATATTCTGAATTCTAATGTCGCTGAAACCCGTACATATATATATATATATATATATATATATATATATATATATATATATATATATATATATATATATATATATATATATATATATATATATATATATATATATATATAGTCAATCAAGATGGTGGAAACTATGATATCTCCAGAACCTTGGGACATATAGTTAAGCATGAAGCAAATGGCTACCGATGATCGTTCTGATATAGCTATTCACCAGATAGGTCTATTCCCTAACTCAGCAGAGTCGAGAAACAAACTGTACCTAAGAATAGTTTTGGACGAAGACGTTTGGTGTGAAAACGCTATGATGTAACATAATCGAGAACACATTGCTAAAAAGTTAATCTCTGACACTCTGTAAGACAGTATTGAACTCTTACTTAACATTGCATACGCTCCTGATAGCACCTGTCCATACGTCTGCTGATTGTACACATAACCTTAGAACCTGTGCTAGCGAATTTTGTTATTTGGCTACCTGAGGGAACTTCTCTACTAATCTAGCGTGGATCACTCAGTCAGGTACAAGCCAAGCCAGGTTGACAGGGTACGGAACGACCCGATCTGAGATGCTCCAAGCCATCCCCATTGCGCGTCATTTAAGATAGCTCACGCACGCTGTGTGCATTTGGTGTATGGTGAATGGCATGCCTATGTATAGGGTCACCCGTAATATTAATTTCCTTAAATACGGGCCCATTTCGCTGCCTCGTGGTATGAATCAAAACCAGGCTGCGTCATGAAGCACGAATCTCTTTACAGAATCAAAATCGGTTCAGAACTGGCGGAGAAACAAAAATAGGCTTTCTATAAAACTTCTGTATGTATGATTACTGTGTTCTGCGGCTGTAGTAGTAGAAACATCCTACAGCTGCAATCAGTCCTTCTTCGCTTTTGTCCACTGTGTCTTGTCCTCATCCAAAATGCTTAGCTTCCTCAGGTCCATTCTTGACTTGAGAGTACCTAATCCTGCTTTCTTGAGGTCACCTCGTAGCACGCTTAGCAAATTTATGCAATGACATCCTCTCCTGGCTCTGTATTTGCTAGCTCCGAGTAGGGCGAATTCCAAGGCTCTCTTTGCTGGCATCCTTAGCACATGGCCAAACATGGACCATCTTTGATGGGCGACTTTTACAGACAGCGGCGGCGTATTACACATCTTGTATAGTGCATTGTCGGTGTCCAGTGATGGTGCATAGGTGTGTGTGGTGGCAGGCGTCACGTTTGTCTAGAGCTGCCTTTGGAGCTTCCCAGCTGTTACAGTTTTACATCATCAAGCGTACGCGGATTGCATTGTATAAACGTAGTCTTTTTACCAAGGGCATCTTTGATCTACGAATCCATAGCTTCCAGAAGGACTGGAAAGCTATGTTCCCCATGATGCAGCGTGCAGCATTGTCAGCAGTACTGCAAAGCAGTGAGCCCAGGATTTTACTTTTCCTCCATGGTTCGCCGCCACGGAGTGGATCGTCATTTTCTTTAGTTTCATGCTTTGTAGATAGGTATATGTGGGTGAACTCTGTTTTGGATTCATTCATAAAGAGATTCCTCATGAGACTTTACGAAACTCAGTCCAGAGTCGGACATTTCTTTGAGCACCCATAAGAGCTAAACAGTGTTGATCATCGTGTGCCGTATTTATTGTAAACTCAGCCTCCTTATCAAAAGAGGCAACTTCATAGCACCAGATTTCTCGGGCCTCATCCAGTACAGCAAATTAGACTATTTTCCTATGTTTATTTTATGCCAATGACTATGAAGCGGCAAGGTTTCTTCTTCTACACCATTCCTGAGATTGTGCCGACTAGGTAATGGGCAATGTGCGTTGATGACTAACAGGCGCCCACCAAGAACCGAGCCAACTCACACTGATGACTAATAGGCACTTATTATTAATGTAGCATAGTTATTTTCTTTTTTTATCGCACTGATTACAAGTAGGCGCCCTAGGTTAGAATGACCTCATTAAAACTGGATACTGTCTGAATACAGCATGCGCCGTTCTTAGTTTATTGTATATTTTTAGTCATATTGCTTTTCTTAAGTTTAGTTACGTAGTTCTATATATATCTTCTAAAATATGCATACCTCAACTTATACTAAATAGCCTCATTAATATATGGACTTAAAAAGCTCTATAATACGGCAACACATTCACACTAGAGTCGTCTCTCATGCCAATGTGGTCCGGGATACGACGACTAAACCTAACTAATATTAAGCTCATGTATTTTGCTAGGATAGAGTAGCAAGGGGCAACTGCTCAAATGAAGGAGGGCTATTTTATTACAAAACCTCTTTCCTGGCGGCGCTGCTATGCTACATGAGCACACCGAATTTACATAATTGGCCACCAACTTAGGGCCTCCTAAATTACTTTTTGGAGCAGCTGTCTCTTCTACGACTCTCTGGCCTCTTTGCCAACTAATTGTCTGGTAGGCTCCTCCGCCAGTTTGGTTAGCGCTGACCCAGGAAGGTGCAGAAGTTTCCTGATGATGAGAATCGAAACAGCGATGCTTCACTCACTTTCCTTGTACCCTCACCGGTACCAGTAGATGGCATTTTATCCAAAGTAGGAATCACAGCGCAAACATAATTATAGTACGTACGGCCTAGCTGTGAATCTTAGGGCATGTTTCTTTAACCCTAAAATATGTACACGATAGCTCTGAGGGAACGAGTCTCATATGGCTCGTCCTCGACACGCTTGGTGATGGATAAAGATGCAGATTGCTGACTAACTCTACGGTGACTGGAAGTGTCAAGTGGGGTCCTCCACGCCTTCTAGTAAAAGTCACCACAGTCGGCCACCTGCTTCTTTCTCCCCACCGTGATAGATATGTGCTTTCTCAATGGTTCTGTAATGTTGACTTGTCATTGTCTTGTTATCTGTGGTTGTGCTGCGATGTGGGGAGGAGTTGCTTTTCGGTTCTGAAGCCATCACCAGGCAGCGTGTATGCACTGTCAGCCGGAGGGGGTAGTCCAATGGGTACGTGCCAAGAAACACTACCCGGGCTCATCCACAAGGAAGGCAACCTGTTATCAAAAACTAGTAGGTCTATGTCAATAGTTGCATAATTCCCTATGTGTTTGGACCTGCTAACTAACAGCTAGCATAGTTCCTCTAGAAGGCGGTCCCAAATAAATCAGCCATGAATAAACAAGCAATTAATATACGAGACGGCAGTGGACGATTCTTAGGAAGTCAGCACCCCACCTCCACGTAATCCAGCGTATATCCCTTTATATGAATAACTACACTAGGATAATTCATCTTTTCTCTCAACCATTGGTTAAGATGGGAGAATGGTTTCTAACTGTAGCTCCTCCTCTGCTACAGCATGGTAGGCATTTTCCTGTGATGGAGGCCCGCGAGAGACATTTTCCTCTCGCCCCAATTTATTGACCTGCTTGAGGCTTTGGTTTATATTAAACTAGCAGCTGCGCAAGGACCCGCCTTCACAACCGTGATACCTTCTATATATATTTACTGAACCAAAAAAGTTGAGCAGCACTGAGAGTATTACTGTATAAATGTTATTTAACAAAAACAATAAATTGATTCAAATATATTATTTAATTGATAGGTCATTTTCCAATTTAAAACAACAGTGTCTTGTTACTGTAATGCTAGCATCACGCCTTTAACACGACATCATTCATTGGAAGGGTCCACTTTAAATAATGACACTTAGCTGTCAATACCGGTTGTGACCTCCGTGCGCATTAACCACCACCGTACATTGCTTTCTCATGCTTCGAATTAAGCACCTGATGTCACGAAGAGGAATCGCATCCCATTCCTGGAGCAGTGCAGCTTCCAGCTCCCACACGTTGTGAAGATGTCGATGGTTCTCACGCACCATACGGCCCAGAATGTCCCACACATGTTCGATAGGAGACAGGTCCGGTGATCGTGCTCGCCAGTCCAACACCAGAACGTTGTTAGCCTCAAGGAAATCACTCCTGACCCTAGCTGAATGAGGACGGGCGTTGTCTTGCTGGAACATAAAGTCTGCATGATGTGGCATAAAAGGGATGCCAACAGGGGCGACAACTTCTTCACAGCAACGTTGAGCCGTTAAATTTCCGCGAATCACAATAAGATCTGTCTTGCCATTTTCATGGATTCCAGCCCACACCATGACACTGCCACCACCGAATCTGTCATGCTGAATGATGTTGGCTGCATCATACCATTCTCCTAAACGTCGCCAAACCCGTTGCCTACCATCCACCACTTCCACAAAAAACTCATCACTGAACAAAACGTGGCTCCATTGTTGAGTACGCCATCGCTGATGAGTTCTTGCCCATGCAAACCGATTTTCGATGTGACGCTCTGTAAGCGGAACAGCAACACGTGGACAACGGGCATGTAGTCCAGTATCATGGAGTCTGTTTCGCACAGTTTGTGCATGCACTGTAGTGCCGGTAGTGGTGTGCAAATTATGGCACAGCCGCAGCGCAGTCTCAAACCTGTGATGTCGTGATGACGTCACTAAGTAGCAGTCTTCTCGTGGTGTTGTTGCTGTCGGGCTGCCAGATCGTGGTCAGTCATTAACATGTCCAGTTTCCTGCTCACGTTGGCGGGGACTGAATCGACACACGTCTATATTATACAATGTTACGTCACACAGGTTATACCAATAGGTAAAATAACACCATAGTGTTCACTGTCAGCGACAATGGTTGCCAGACCTCACTGGAACGTTAATGTTCCACCGGCCCTAGAGGTTGGTCTTTGTGATCACTTGTTGCCCGCAGTCTTCCTTCACCATCCCCGAGACTAGTTAACCTGCATCGTTGGGCTGGTGCGTACCCTATGTACGAGTTAGAGTCCAGAGCAGAACTAATGGAACAATGTGGTGCACCCGGAGCTACAGTAAAACAATTGAGTCTGTTAGAATACACAGGAATTCTCACCATTTAATATACACTATTGAATCCGTGTAGTGGTCAACGCAAGATGTCCCGACTGCTACAAGGCTAGGGAGCAAGTGTACCCTCCCGGAACTCATCACGACAGTGGCGATAAGCAGATTGGCCCGATTACAGATAGGTACATATTCGTCCAAATCGTTATAACACATTAAGAGTGTGCTATCGTTGCATACCCTGATATTCTTACCCTTCACCTTTCGATAGGCTAGCAGTTGCAAGCAACATTCTCTCTCGGGCATACACGTATTCCTGCTTAGGATATGGATTCAGTGAGAGATAAGCCCATAGCAAATTCAGAACCTGTTGTGCTAGGGTCTAGAAACCCTTATTCTCACATCAGCTCCCTCATTCAATTGAGCCCCGTCATGCTCTAAATACTCGTGAATATACATGTGTTTCTTCCCTACAGAGAGTGGGTCTTCGGGATGTCAAGAAGCTGCATGCATTATCTTCAAATGGTTATAAATGTAACACTTAAAAACGGTACCAGGATGTTGAGGGTACTGCTAAATTCTGATACCCTACCCGCACAGTCTCCCCACCCCCAGCTCCACAGTTGTCCACATGCCTCGAAGAGTGCTTTCTCTATCGTTATGCATACATTTAGAGCTCAGCACATAAGGGAAAGGACAATCGAGCACTGCACCTGTATGTACAGTAGCACTGGAGCGGATAAATCTTTCGGAGGTAGATATATATACTTTCTGAGATCAAAGTAAGAGTCGAGTTTGTCTACCAGTATGGAATATTTAACGATAACTTCTGGAACTCCTAGAATGTAATCCTGCTTCTTACAGGCATACAGATAAAGGAATATGATATCCATGTTCACTATGTACTCGTTCATGGAGGCCTTATGATGTAATCGGATGGCATTAGCATGTCCTCCATAAAGTGCGCACGGGGTATAAGGGGAGGTCCTCGTATTCAGAAAAGTGGTAATGCTAGGGTCTTTAACTCTCATAGACTTAAACTCGCAATTCCACATTTCGACCACCTTAATACCACATGCATAAGATGATATGCTTTAGAAAGAGTGTTCTGATAAGCCTCTTCTAAAGTTAGATATAGTTAAACGAAATTGTGCCAAATATATGTCGGTTTCCTTAGTAAACATGCCCCTAAACTTACTCCATCTGCCCTACAGTAAAGTTTCATAGCATTCCTGAAATTGAAGCACCGTTTGTTACAAAGGCATGCCATTCATCAAGTTCCTGACGAGCTGACACAGACATGCTGTCAGCTCCATAAGCATCAATAGGGGTTACGAACCCTCATAATCAAAGTACGCATTACTGTCTAGTAGATAATGGTAAACCCCATTTTCACTAACTAGACTGAATATGGCTCGTAGCTGATGCAACTGAAATGGTAGAAACGCTAGACCGTCCTTAAACTATATACCACCAACGTCTAGGAACACCACTTTGCTACCGTTCAACATGATGCTGTCATGCTTACTCGGAGTGTTTCTAAATAGCCATTCCATCACTAGATGTAAGTCAAATCCCCGACTGTTATGAGTCTAAAATCTGCTGGACACTTATTACCCTTGAAGATAACCTCTCTACTAGCAGTATCACATGCGTTGCAAATGTCGCAATGTTCTGATAGAGGTTTAGCTGTGCATAAAGTGCACACTAGCTGCACTATTGCGTAGATAACCTCGTGGTGTTTCGTAGCCTGATTAGTTTCAAAATAGTAAAAAATTAACCATTGAGGTATCAGAGAACTATCAAAATCTGTATTTGTGCGTAACTTACGCTTTTCAGGTAAGCTCATGTATTCCTAATTATGATGATCCATATAACATATGTGAACGTTTAAATCAACATCAGACTTGCAACTCGGATATTTTCCAAAACTGCAGGTGTGTTTGTCACTCAAATTGTAGAGCTTAAACAACTTGTAGCAATCGGGGCAAGCTTTAATTTCGTCACAAATCTTAGACTTGATGTAATTGTTATAACATTGATCACATTTAAACCATCTATGGTAATTCTCGCAGAGTTGATGAGCATTTTATTACATGGAGGGTTTGCCTTGCATAAATGACAATGTTGTATGCAAGAGTGTTTGTCATGGTGGTCGCAACCTAAGTCGCACTGATCGCAGTAATAACCTCGACCCAGCAAACCCTTAACTCTCCGTACATATGTGTAATTATCATTATATACATAAAGAGATCAAACCGCTGAACAGCCATCGGCACCGACCCACCGCCCCCCCCCCAACCACCCCCAATATATACAATTTTTATTATCATCTTTACTGTAGACCCTAAGGGAGAATCGAGGTTTCAAAATGTCCTGAAAAGCATTCAAAGTGTTCAAACCAGTGTGAAGCTCGAGAGCCTTGGCATGTTGATAAGCATTCTCAAAGCATTCTCCAGAGATCACATGTCTACTAATTCAGCTAATTTTTTGCGGGCATTGATTGACATGTTAGGGTCACGATAACTCGCTCAGATTATGATATGAGCCATTGATAAGTTATCACTATTACATCTTTGCAAAAGAGCTTCGAGTTTAACATCATCGAGATGATTTAGCAGTAATGGAAGAGGCCGTTAGCTTGGTCATCGGTCTAAAATCTACATGGATCGGAGTATTTAGAGAAGGATGGTTAATAGTTACCCTACCATAATCTTCAGTAGTAGTATTCATGTTAGTGTAAAACTAGCCTAATATCTTTTCGAATATGGCATGAACATTATCAGAAACGTGTACTAGATTGCCAAAATGCATAGAGTCTTTGTTAAAGGTGGCGCTGTACTGCTATACAGTAATTAAAAACTTTTGCGAATGAACCAAGTGAGCATTGGTTATGGAGTACATTTTGTCTATTTCATCATGTGTAGCTATGTCTGAGTTAGCACTACAAGTAACTCAACTATAGGGTTCATCATCGACATCATTAGCTATGACGTGACAGCTATCCGAATATTGTACATCCATTAATACCTTCCATGGTAGGTGAACCCTCATTAACAATCTCGCCATTAACCCCACCCCATAACTGATGTTGTTTATTATTATAATTGGTGTAATTATGCATGCTACCCTTTACTAACTCAGGTGATTTATAAAGTTGAGGTAATGTAGATGAGGATGAGGATTTCTAAAGTCGAGGTAATGTAGATGAGGATGAATACATTGTGGATAATGATGATGCCATTGGGGAGGAGGGTGGTAATGATGATGATGATGAGGATGAGGATGATGATGTGCTTGAAGGTGTTGGCGTTTTAACACTTGTTGTGGGTGTGCTTGTGGTTGTGTCAGTATTGAGGGCATTTGCCTTGTGGGCAAGGATGAGTGGGAATTCATTGCGCCAAAGTTCGATGTATGCTTAAATGTTAGACCAATCTCTGATGGAGCGTATTCACACTCATTCGTTAAGAGTATATTGGATAAATGTATGCAAGAGCATATGCCGATGGTTATGCCTACACACTCACCCCCACACCACTGCTCATGCACACATACATCCTTCCAGAACCCAAACCCAGCCCCTATACAGCATTGTTGTAAAATTTGCTTACTTTTCTACACTTTTACATGAATTGGTCCGTTTATGTTGATTTGTTATCTAAGGGAGGAAACTCTCGCGCAGTTGTATAATCTCGTTAATAAAAACCTCTGCATCAGTAATAATCTTACAGGGTTTGTGGTTTAACAAAATTTTTGGCTCAATGAATGAATTATAACTAAAATGCTCTAAGAATTCCCATGGGATGATATCAACATATAGAATACTTGGTTAAAGGAATTACCCACTTACAGTTTGGGATCGGTAATTGATGAAACTTTCAAAGTAGTTGGCATCTGAGGTGGCTGAGGAATGGTTGTTGTCACCTTCATTACTTTGGAGTATTGCCAGTTCCCATAGCTGAGCGATCGTCACAGCGATTTCTGTATCTGTAGAATACAATCGCATCAGCGAGCTCAACAGCTCCTCCACTACAGGTAGCTTCTCAATATCATCGACATCAACTGTGTTATTAGCGTCAATGTCGGTCTCATAATAATATTCGAGATACTGATGGCATCTCGATGGGGACTCGAACACCCAACCATTCTCAGCTAAGTGTCTTCGCCGTTTTCAGTAGGTGAACCCCTGCCCACTCTCGATTATGATTGGGGTGCTGCGAAAATAAAATATAATAAATCGTGATTAATAATGATATGATAATAATAAAAATAAAAATAGGAAGAAGAATAGGAATAATATGAATAATAATAATAAAAATGAAAATAAGATGAATAATAGGAATAATACGAATAATAATAATAATAATAATAATAATAATAATAATAATAATAATAATAATAATATGTAATATATTGATAATACTGTAGGGGAAGTAGGACATGTTTTGGTTACAATTTTACACCCTCAGCCAGAATTAGCTTTAAAATGTGCGTTAGAATGGTTTCTTAAATAACAGATGTCAGCATTTCAGAGAGTTGAAAGTGAGAGGTAAAAAGAAAGTCTGAAAGGGAGAAGGTGAGATGGAAGGCAAGCGAGAGCCTTTTAACCAACAGATCTTTCCAGTTTATCAGTCATGATGTCAAGATTAACTATGTGGTGTGGAGACTGTCGTTATAATTTATGACATCATGATACTGAGGATAATGGTTGTTATAAGCTGATTATTGCGGTCGACCTAAATGCCTTTTCACGAATTGCATGAATTTTTTACTATTTAATAAATGGGCTGTGTTGAAATATTTTGAAACTAATTTGACAAGGCGCTCTTGACGTCATAGGAAGTAACAGCATCCAGTCAAAAATAGATTTTAATAATTCAATAGCTTACCGAATATTTTTTTCTGGAAATTGATAGTAAGAGAGTTATATAGGCAGTCAGGTAGGCATCCAACAAACCAACCAAGCTGGCAACTGGTCAGATCATTAAGCAGTCAGTCAGACAGACAGTCAGACACATGGACAAGCATAAAGACTGCATGCATGCACGCACTTGTTCGATCGCCCATAGACACCTGGTCGTGCAACCATATGGATGCAAGTTCCTCCACGCACACACACATACACGCAGTGTGTTCATAACTACTAAAAGTTACAACTTACATTGCTTATGCTCATCATCACTGTTCATCTACGTTCGTGCTCGAGCATACTAGCCCATAATTAATCGAGCGAAGTGTCCAGGCACTCATGGCCAATCTGTATTGGGTGCCTGCCAATGGCACCCAACAGGTCGCAGTTGACACACCCATTAACAGTCATCTGTGGGGTTTGAGGACCATTGTTGATGTTTTCGCCATTATCAGTGTTATTAGTATCGAAGTCGATACACGTATTAGCATCTAGAAAGATCTGTCAATGTGTCCGCTTTTATGACTACACTTTGAACCACACCCCACCCTGTTGGAAACAACTCCACACAAACTCTTTACAAACTCTATATTTTAATGCGTAATAATGCTTAGGACAATGGTTATTGCATATGGTCGGCGATGACAAGGCTCAATATCATCCTGAACTTATTTTAATTATTTCCCCTATTTTTACCGATGACTAAGTTGCCGAGATCTATATGAGGTAAACAATCTTGATGGTCGATTTGAGAGCATTTCCTCTATGTTAATTATATGCCAAAACTCGGAAGTTATCAAAACATTAAAAATGTTATCAACGTAATTAAGACTGATTCGTGAATGTGTAGTTCAACAGTTAGCATGAATATTTTGAAAGTAATTTGGCTGTAAGTGTGTACCTGTGCAAAGAATTATATTGATTTAGATATGGATGGGCTGGGATTTTAGCTTATTTCTATCTGAAACCATTGCAATGGAGTGCTAATCTATCTCTAGCTTACTTATTGTTGATCGTGGATGGAGATGAGTCTTGGGATGTGTCATAATCTGTCCATAATCTTTTAAACGATCAATGGCCATAATAGTCATTAAATGAGTACTGCCTATATGTTAATTGAATAAGATATGTTTAGACAACTAGGATCAGTTTTGGCGTTGGTTTACAACAAATGATCAAGTGATATTTAACAAGATGTATAGCATTAATTACCAACACCAACACCATCAATGTTGATCAACAGTCCTGCCCAACACTTCATGCTCCAAAGCAAGCGCTAATCTTTTGAGTGAGGAAATTATTGTTTCTTTACATATCACTATCGTGGTACACGATAAAAATGCTGACACCAACACCGACAATGTTCGCCGACACCAAAGAGCGACACCTCCTCCCCCATTCCCAACAGAACAACCCACCCCACCAAAACATCAAGCTATTCGAACTAAGGTCTGGGCCCACAGAGCTTTTGTGAAATTACAGTATTCTGAGGGGCCATTATTCAGCTTTTGTTAAAATTTGGGTCAACATGTTTCAAGATCTTTTGTGAAATTAAAGCATTTTGAGTGGCTGTTACTCAGGTGTTGCTAAAATTTGCGTCAATACTTTTCAAAATTTTTTTGTGAAATTAAAGCAGTTTGAGGAGCCATTGCTCAGGTTTTATTAAGATTTGGGTCCACACACATTTCAAAATGTGTGTGCTAACACCGGGGTGGATGTGGGTCACATGGTGGTACATTTATCAGCTGTACAATAGAGCTATTAATTATGAGTTATGAATTATGCATTATTAATATTATTATTATTATTATTATTATTATTATTATTATTATTATTATGATTATTAAGTTTGGGTTGTTTTCGTAATTCGTACCCATTTGTAATGGGTATATATGAGTTTACACCATGGGGATAGATTACCTATGTATATAAAATCAAATGTGTTTAGCATTTTACAAAGGTTTGTGGAGGGTATTTTTGAAAACGTTTTGACTGAATGACCCTTCCAAATATTTTCAGGAAAATTTACAAATCTACATAGACCCAATGCTCTAGAGCATTATTAAGCTAAGCTCATCTAGGTTCAGACATATATGGTAACTTGCATATATTCGGGTTTTAGGAGATAAAGCTCACATGGCAGTTTCTTTTGTCTCAAATCTACTCACATTGTGCTACCACTTATTAATGGTTGCGTGTGGTTGCAGCGAGTATGAGCTCGTTTAAAACTTTTAGGAATAGATAGGTTTAAGAAATGGAATGTTTACAGCATTTACAGAGGTTTATCATGTGTATCTTTGAAAATATTTGACTGAATGAGCTGTTTTTAAAATCATCATACCCAATAGCTTATAGAGGAAGAAGAAACATACTATTTTGTAATTTATGAATGGAAGAAAGTCAGCTCTATACATGAACTATACACTGCCCGACGACCTTACACCACACCCCTTTCACGGGCCATTAGGCTTATACTGGGTACTATTGAACATGTTGTACTGAAGCTAGGGTGGCGAGATAAGCAACCATGCTGATTGGCCTACAGGCATCACTTGACTTGACCATGCTCAGACCTTAGGCAATGAGCATAGTTGTCATGTGACCCGACCAGGGTGAAGAGATGGACGCATGCTAGCCCATGCCCATTTTCATGGATGATTAGGCCTGCAATGCGACAGCTGGTGTTCTATAAGTTGATCTAAGCTAGGGCGACGAGATAAGGACCCATACTGATTGGTCTACAGACGTCAAGTGACCTGGTCATACCACCCCATCCCTAAGGCCTTCGCCCCTCATTACACCTGCCCATCATCTGCATGTGCCTCATTGCACGTATTAATCATCAGAACGTGCCTACACCTATGCATCACCCAACATAGCGAAGATATAGGCGACTGTTCGATGATTGGTCGAGAGGGTGATGATGTCATTGATATTTGAATTAGGACACATACCCTTCACTCCCCCACCCACCCACCCATCCACCCACCCACCCACACAAAATATGCGAATCTAATTGGTCAAGAGAGAACAAAAGACTTTTTCTCTCGACCAATCAGATTCCTATATTTTGCGGGATAAAAGTTGGCGTGACCTAAGTCAAATATTGATGACGTCGTCACACGATCGACCAATCAGCGCAGCCGCCTATACCCTCACCCTTCTACTCACATGCCAGCCCATATACATCTCCGAAAACAGCGAAGTTATGGACGTCTATCTTATTGGTCGAGAGACTGATAACGTCATCAGTTATTGAATTAGGCCACACACCATTTTTCCCGTCACAAAATACTAGAATCTGATTGGCGGAGGTGGTGGGTGGTGGGGTGGGGCGGGGGTGGGGGTGGGGTGGGGTGGGGGTGTGTGTGTGTGTGGAAGGTGGCGTGACCTAATTCAATTATTGGTAACGTCATCATTCTCTGGCCCAATCAAATCGAGGTCCATATCGTCGCCCTTCTCTCCATCTGTAGATGGTACTGGGTACTGATATTACTTCCCCATAGCTGAAAAGGGCTTTGTGAAATCAATATTCATGCTGAGTATATGTTGTGGCAGGATCTTAACTTCTTTGACAAAGACCATTGACTTGGTGTTCGCGCGTTCTAATATGTCATGTAGATCCAGACTGATATCCTTGTCGAACTGATTGGAAGTACAGCTACAACGCCGTGACATGAGTCGAGTGATGCACACATAGCAAGATGAATACTAGTTCGCAATAGCTGCGCGCCCAGTCAACAAAATACACTGCATCTGTGACTATCTTGTCATGATGCGTGTGTTATGCATATTGTTGGCGTATAGGCAAACGTGATAAAACAATGTTACGGATGAACATAAGCATAGATCTAGTCAATAGGTAGTCTATGAATAATGTATCTCATTGAGGGTGTCCTTGGACACTCAATGCATGGACGTCCGATCCTAGATATATCAAAGAATTTAATTTGGAGTTCAAGTCAAGTTTACCCAAAAAGGCTTCAGAATGATAAGGAAAAGTTGTAAGAATATAAAAATTACATGTTTTCGCAGCACTTATTTTTTGTAATGCCAAGCATATTACTAATGAATGGTTATATGCTAGGTTAGTCAAACTCGATAGAATGAATATTATTAATTTTTTTATTTGTTAGGATTAAGCCTACATACTAAATGTTGAGTCGATGGTAGCTAGCCTGTTCCGTATTCCATGTTGTAGTGAAGGCCACACATGTTGACAGCTGTTGACGCGTACGGTAATACGTCAATAAGCGGCCTATGTGACAAACGAATTCTGGCCTACATGCATTACATGACGCATATATTTACGCCCCTCTTATCTAATGCCAGAAAGACCATTCGAGACAATTTTATCGACTGAATGGATGGAGAGAGTATAGCATATGGATCTTAATCTGCCAACGGCGACACGCTTGAATTGGCTTTAGATAATGTATGACAACCTATATCTTTGTCTGCGACGTCAATAATACAACTACGTCGGGAGTAGTCTACCCATATTGCAGTGACGTCATGGTTGGTAGAGCATAACACCATCACTAAGGTATGTAATATGGCCACCGCTCCGTCACCAATCAACCGCGCACATCTAATAATCCCACAATGTATCATTATTTACATAGAACGAACGAGGCCTGGACTCCTCGTACATGTATGTGAGTTCGTCCGTATGCCCGTTAGGCCTGAACGCCTTGTACCATACACAACTGAAAACGGTATAGTCCATAAAAAAATGTGATGCCACTCAAGGCGCTGTTATAGCAATCAGATATGATAGTGCCAGTGACAACGTATCCTGATAGATATCTTCATTAGGGGAATATGTGCGAAACAGGCTATATATGCTCATTGGACACAATGCTATGAAAAACAATATAATAACTTTGGCAACCGCAGGTGCGCCAGCATTCTGACGTTCCTGTTGCACGTGTATATATTTGGTGTGTCTGGCCTGGCAGAGAAGTTGCATGTACTTGAGAAGATGCATGGTTAGTATGGTCGCTGCAGGAATGCTGGTGTGAAAAAACGCGTAACACCAATCTCGAACTGTGGCATTACCGAAAAACGTGCACAAGTTGTTAGTAGCACGGTGATATATCGTAATTTTTGTCCATCTAAAGATGCTACCAAACCAGATTCCGGTGCACGTTTTGACCCCAAATCCTCTTGTGACATTTGCCCTGGCATGTAATGGGTAGCATAGTTGGTAGTATCTGAGACAGGAGAAGAAGGCAAGGTGGTATACACTTCCACCGACGCCAACACCGGTCGCAAACATCATTGCTCTACACGCCACCGCTGTATAACGAGCTGTGATTGTCGGATAGACCAGTCCCGCCCATCCAGCCATTCCAATACAAGATAGGAGGTCGCGATGGCGAGACTTGCAATAAACGTGAATAAAGGAGATGTGTATTTCCGTGACGCGATGATGTAGTATGAAATGAACTCGTTACATAGAGCACCGAACGAGAGAAATGAGACTAAGAACTGTTCATAGAAAGATTCTGGTATTTTATCATTACTGCTTAAAGCGAATTGATATGTTTCCTGATGTATGGCAGACGTCGTATTGTCTGTGGTCAAGTGAGCAGAGTTTCTTAATGCCATGGTAACTTTGGTGGAGGATGGACTCAGCTTGTCATGATATTTTGTTTGGACCAGCGCGAGACCGATCGGTTTGGCGTTTTCGGACATGTGTCTTTTCCCGTATTTGCACATGTGAGCATCAAAAAATATATACAAATCGCTGTAACCTGTTGAATACAAATTTCAATGGCACAAATTTGTATTTATAAATAAATTAGACACGTGTTCCATTTTGAACAGGCTGCATGTGACTAGCTTAACAGCGTCTACTCAAAATTCTGACCAAAACATTAAAAAACATCTATGGATCGAAAATCTGAGGCCATCTTCAAATCCGTATTTTTCAGAAAAATCCGGAGAGATGTTGGCCTGGAATTAGATATTGCATCAACAGAATAGGATACTTACAACAAGGGACCATTCCAGTTTTAGCTAAGCTCCACCCACACTTTGCCTCGGTGGGATCGATTGATCCCCGATTGCCCTGACTATCAATTTCCAGAAAACTATGCCGGTAAGCTGTTGAATATTTTGTAACTAATTTGACTGTGTGTTGCTGCAACAGCGCCCAGTCAAATTAGTTTCAAAGTATTCAACAGAATATGTATTAAATAGTAAAAACATACAATTCGTACAACCACCCATAGTCGGTTTTCAATTATGCGTTCTTGACGTACTTATCTACGTCATTCATGACGCGATTGATTATGATATCATTTTACACGTCACGTAGTTGTTTATGGCGTCATATGATGGATGGATAAAGCGGAAAGGACCATTACCGCTGTGTCATACTACCTAAATTCAGACGAAAATAATATCTATACTACAATCGGCCATCTGTAAGTATTAGAACCATCCTCAATCATACATATCGAGTGTGTGATTTGCCACTTAGCCCTTTAATGGCGCAGACGGCCAAAACCGGCCTCTACAATGATCTTCATGAATGGCTATTTGCAGGCCAAGAGAAGACTATTTTTGAAAACGTACCACTGGAACGACTGGCTCGAGAACCGAGCCAGTTATTCCAGTGATAGATTTTCAAATATTGTCTTCACATGGCCTGTGAATGAACATTTGATAAGGAAATAAACAGATTTTCTTGACTAGATTTAGTCTTTAAAAGGTTAAAGGCAGTCATACGGACAATCATCACAAAGATAAAAGATGGACCACTAATCACAGATGTGATAGATCACAAAAAGCGTATTGTAAACGATTGTCATATGCTTGTCCATAACGAATCCTCGCGTGTTACTCTGATAAATATCCTGATAGGGAGCAAATGTTTGAATATAGCTAAATCTGCCCATATTACACAATGAAACGTAATAAGGATTACTATAACACATACACGTGCGTTTCATTGAAACATTACTCGTAGCTCTTTCCTATCTTGTGGAAATGTTCTGTTTTATAGAATAATACAGCATTAATTATCTTTAATTTTCAAAACTGTCTATTGAGATCACACTATTTTGGACAAAGATATGGCGCACACTTTAACAATCAAGCCCTTTGCCCCTGAAATGCCACTGTTACATTTGCAAAACAAAAATACAGGAAAGCGATTGAATATTTTGAAACTAATCTGACTGAACTCGTTGCAACAACAGCCCCCGGTCAACTTAGTGTCAAAATATACAAAACAAAATATTCCTTACATCACACAGATTTAGTCTTCTATTGTCTGCAAGTGTTAAAGGGCTACTAAATTCGAAAATCTACAAATTAAATAAATATTCTGGTGAATAATTTGAAACTTATTCGCCTCAAATCTATGACACCAACGTCTTCGGTCAAAATTAATTGCAACATAGTTAGCAACTTACTTGTATTAAGGTCAAAGAAATTGAGATTTTGTGATTTCAGGATAGAACATGGGCATAAAGAATCCACATTATGTAACCTTAGCAGGCATTTGATTTTGTATGATTTGATTAATATAACTCAATCAGTGCCAGATTAAGCCTATTTGGGGCCCATGGCTAATGGAGGAGTCCGGTTTTAGTTATGCCCCTCCAACCTTTAGCTAAGCGCCACCCACGCGTCGCCAGCGCTGGGATCAACCGATAGGAGAACTACCTGATTATCAACTTCCAGAAACATATACAGGTAAGCTGTTGGATATTTTGAAACTAATTTGACTGCGTGCTGTTGCTACCCATGCCCAGGCAAATTAGTTTCAAAAATGCAACAGCATGTTTATCAATATCAAAGACATACAATTCGTACAACAACGCTTAGTCCGTCATCAATTAAGCGTTCGTAACGTAATTGATTAGGACGTAATCATATACGTAGCTTATTATAACTACTCCTACTACTACTACTCCTACTACTACTACTACTACTACTACTACTACTACTACTACTACTACTACTACTACTACTACTACTACTGCTACTACCACTACTACTACTACTACTACTACTACTACTACTACTACTGCTGCTACTGCTACTTCTGCTGCTGCTGCTGCTGTTGCTACTACTACTACTACTAATAATAATAATATTACTACGACCACTACCAGTACCACTACCAAGACTACCACTACCTCTACCACTACGACTCCTACTCCTACTACTACTACTACTACTACTACTACTACTACTACTACAACTACTACTACTGCTGCTGCTGCTGCTACTACTACTACTACTACTACTACTACTACTACTACTACTACTACTACTACTACTACTACTACTACTACTACCGACTATGATATATTCGTTACGTATGTGTCTCAAAATAATGTTGAATATCTTAAAACTTATTTGACTGAAAGGCAGCACCAGCTTCCGGTCAAATTGCTTTTAAAATAATCAACAGCTTATGTACACATCATGACTGTGAAAGGAAGAGACTGGGAAATACAGATTCAAATGGTTAAAATGCGATAATTGTTTTCATTCAGGGCCCCTTTTTACGTGAGCCCCCCCCCCCCCACCCCACCCTGATTGTAGCTCCGATAGCCCTTGCCTTAATCCGGCTCTGAACACAGGTAATCTGTGAACACTTTTCCTAATCACGCAACTTGCCAAATAGTGATTTACGATCACTTCTATCTGATTATTTCATTATATTTTACCTACGCACGAACTATTATATAATAAAATGATTAATTCACCTTATCAAGTAGGCGTGCGGATGCAGTAGTCAACGCCAGAGTGATACCAGTCTTCTTAACAAAGTTACGGAACAAGGTGGACAGATACCGTTTCCAATAGTCCTACAGACTTATTATATTCATCAATGTGTTAACTTTCTTCTGTAGTTCGGATCGACCGGTCGGATACCGGCCGTACCAGCTGAGCTGGGTACGTGCCTCCCGTCCTGGAATCGTTTCCTGAACACGCCCCTCTGGGTAGACCCATAAGCGTATATAGGCCTATGGGAGAGATAGTGTGTCGAAAAACCCCGACTAAGTTCGTTAAAACACATGATGCGCATGCGCGCTAGGACGCTGTTTATATGGAGCGTGTAGTTACGACCTAGATAGGATGGCGCTTTCAGTGTACCAAGATGGTACCCTGTAATTCTTATTGATTGTCTGTTCCCGTTAAATCTGTCATTAATCGAAACTAGAATTTAACGGGCTTTTCAAATCTGTAAACCATTTCAAAATCGGTTGAGAAATGGCTGAGTTATCCAGGAAAAACTCTTCATGGTTATCTTCAAAATATTGCCGTGACGTCATAACCACGTGGACGCAAAGCTTCTAGAATGTTCTAGAACGTTCGCCTGCGCCATTATTAGCTGCGCGCTGATTGGCTGTTGATTGGATGGAGCCTGCGCCTGTGACGTCGCGAGGAGTATAAAAGGAGAAGCGATCCAGTGACCGAGAGAATCGGTAGGCAAGAAATTTCGGCATAATCAAAGTAAACCAGATGCTGAATGGATTCGTCCTCGGATGGAACCACGCAACATA
This sequence comes from Chaetoderma sp. LZ-2023a, assembly GCA_034401795.1. Classification (NCBI taxonomy): domain Eukaryota; kingdom Metazoa; phylum Mollusca; class Caudofoveata; order Chaetodermatida; family Chaetodermatidae; genus Chaetoderma; species Chaetoderma sp. LZ-2023a. The sequence continues at coordinate 129,303,791 of CM067374.1, read as the reverse complement.
CGGATTACAAAATCAAAACATAATTGCTAGAATTAGAATCTTTCGGTATTTTCGATGGGACTATGGAGGGATGCAACCCGGATGACTGATCATCGGCCTAATCAATCAAAATCAAACAAGTGCGCGCTGGTGCCTGCTCGGATGATGGCCAGAAGAGCAAATGGGTCCCAGGACCCGAAAGACCCCATACCCCAACCTCCCCACTCCCCCCAAAGGGGCCGAGAGGTCTCTGACCTAAAGCCCCCCCCCCCTTGGGTACATCAGGTCATAAGACCGCACGCACCCCCCCCCCCCCCACGACCCAGCACCTACCCCATCCCTTCCCCAACCCCGTTAGGTCCAGGTTAGGCCCTCCCCATCCCCCACGCCCAAGCATAAGGAGCAACAGAAAAGCCATAGACAAGAACAGCAACATGAGACAAAATCGAGAGACAACGATCAATACACCCACAGAGAGACACAAGCTAATGCACAAACCGACGTCACAAGAATTCACAAGAATTCAACAGAAACCATGAAGGCCAGGCGTGAGTCTAGACCCTAGCATTGGGAACTAGCATATAAACGCCTTAAATATTACAACACACACACACACACAGTGACCGAGAGCATCCTAGGCCAGGGGCCGAACAGGTTGGAGCTGTACTAGCTACTTTCAGCGTGACAGACAATAGGCGTCTTCCTTTGCTATGACTTCAGCTTCTGTCCTCCTCCCGTAGCTACCAGTAGCCACAAATTTGCGGTGAGGCCTTTACGGCCTGAATATGTGAGTCTACAGATGTAGAGACTGGATGTTCTTTGATGGATGACTCGCCGGATCTGCCGGCCATGCCTAAAAGTGGTATTTCAATCGCCGCCACACACATCGTGTCAGTTCTTTCGACTTTCGACCGCAGCAAGTAAACTCTACCCGGTGCGTCTTCAGAGCTGGTTGACGTACCCAGCACCGTGAAGCTTTGTTTTGTATCTTCGTTTGCCTCTGACAACCCCTGCTTGTGACGGGTTGTTTACACCTTCCATCCATGCCATCGGTGTACGGGAACTTTCTTCACCACATTGTACTATCGTATCTTTTACTGACTGCTCGTTAGACATTCTATTAGGCCTACAGCACTAAGCGATGCACTCCCGCCATGAGTGTTCTTGTGGAGGTCTTGTTTGCGGAAAACAGCTTGCGGGAACCCACAAGCGGGAACTTTCCAGCTTCCGGAGAGCGCATCATTTCACGTCGACTACGGATCAACGTATCAATTTCAGTAACACGGTAGCCTAACTTAGGAATGACTACCAAGTATTCAAGTAACTATACTTCACCATTTTATTATTTCTCTATATAGGTTTTGTTAATTATATTGTATCCTCAATAACGGTCCTGATGACTAAAAGGAACCGTAACGGTCTTAGGACCTCTAGTTATAATTTCTGTATTTGTTGATAATTATTCTCATTTTCCTCAATGTGTTGCTAACCGCACTATAGTAGGTTCGTTAACCTGTACTGTTATATATATCTAAATCATTTGACACCGTATTGATTGTTCTGGTTAGATTATGTATATATATGGCCAGTGGCCATCCGTTCATATGGTTTGTTTATTCATAGAAAATATAGAACTGCAGTGCACGTAGGAAACACTATACAGCAACACTTATATATGCAACACTTTCTCCCGCCACCAACAATTTTTCACTGAGGTCGCTGTCCATGCTATAACTCTGTTTAGCCCGGCATGCTACCGACTAAACCTTTTCTATTCAGCTCAATAGGATAGGTTCGAAATGATTAGACACACTTTCTTCATTACATACTGTGTAATATACTCTTCTCTTCCCGTAGTGCGATATTCTAGCACCGCACTCCGGTAAGACTCATAAGTAAGATTTTGTCTCTCTTCGTGTTCCACTCAGCCTTGTGGCTTCTTAATTGTTTGGATGTCCCCATCCGCACCATGGGCTGATCCGACTCTGGGAAACTATTGGGATTTCCGAGCGGTGATGGCCAGGGTGTGGTGTCACATACACATTCCCGTGTATCTTCGGATACTCAGTAGTTAGCACTTTAAGCCAATGTAGGAAAGCACTGCGAAAACACATGTATTAATTATTATTTTATTTACTGAACAATCATCCCGCACCGCAGTGCAAAACTGGGCAACTTGTATATACACCTAACGATAGGTAAAATGGTTAGTTCCATAGGACCCGGTGATGGGCGAGAAACGTACCCCCACCGAAATCCGTTAAAATGTCTGGGCATGATATTTAGATCTGCCACGCCCTTGCTGGAAGGACATTTACTGTGGGTATTCGTCTCTCTTACCCCCACCATAACGATAGAACAATGGTCTAATAATGCTTTCGTGAAATGTAACCCATGTCTTGTAATGTTTTATGTGGTTACTGGGCGGGATGTCCGGATTCTTATCCAGTTCGGAAATCTTGCTACATAACATGTATGAGCGCTGTTTTTAGTATTAATGTCTTAGGGCATCTGTTCTCCGTGACAGCCGTGTCTAACAGCTAGGTAGATATCAGCCACTTGCGGCCTAACATAATTCTTGTTCTAAAAAACAGCTAAAACTGAATTAAGCAAAGCAGAAGGCCCGCATAAAGAAAGCGGCAACTACTATTTTCAGCATACCAAGAATCACATAAGACGGTAACGAGGGAATCCATCGGTAGTCTCCCGTCCCGTCTTCATGTAAAACAGTACGCACCCCTATAGTCATAATCTCACTAGGTATGGTCTTTTCTTTCTAAAGCATTTTGGTTGAAATATTAGAGTGGGCCCATTTTTGCCTACTATTCTTCTCCCGCTTTAAGCAGTGGCGACACCTTCCTAAGACGGAGGCCCGCGCGAGGCACTTGCCTCTCGCAAGGATTCAGCGACGACGGTCCACGCCAGGATAATACTCCTCACCCAAACTAGCACTAGGAGTAGTGCCCGCGTGAGGCACATCACTTTTCGTCTGATATAACCTTCTTCCTTTCAGCTTAGAGGTATAATAACTTATATTAAGTTAACTGGTTAAGTCTCGTGTACGGGAGCCTCCCTTGCGGGGACACCTCTGCGGACCTACGGGTCTGTGTGGTACCTCTGGGAGCCCCATGTTTAGAAGTTCATCTACCTGTCTCTATGTCTCGTATTTTCGTATGCTCTTATTGTAGTTTTATCTAGCATATTTTTAATTGTTTAGGTAAACTCATTGTATAGACTTATATTTTAAGTCACCAAATCAAATCTTGTAAGTTCATAGATCACGAAATTGCTAGGGACAGGCATACTGGTGACACAAACTCGTGAGATGAGACTGTTGTGTTTAACGTTCGCGACGATGGTCGCACGGCTCCACCGGAACGATTGAGTTCCACCGGCCTTAGGAGCCGGTTTTTGTTTCCCGCAGTGCAGTCTCGTACAAGGTCTGTCACCCCAAGACCAGATGCTAACCAGTGTCATCACTCGTCGTGATTTTTTTATGAAAAAAGGAAAGAAAATGAAACAACTACGCTTTGTATTTGTCAAAATAGATAACCCTAACCTATAACCATAGTTCAGGAACATCCTCATCTGTACCGCACTACGAAGCCCTCAGAATTCCGGTGAATTTTCCATCAACATGGCGGTGTGAGTACCTGGTAACATTTTGACAAAATAAAATAGAGAAAAACGTGAGTTTGAGATGTAGGGGTCTATTGTCTAATAACACAACTTACTGAGCCGATGCCGGGCCGATACTGTACCGATCAAATCCAACTGTCCCTTTTAACCATTTAACACTAATCTTTTCAAGAAAGTCTAAATTTTCTCATAGAAAATGTCCATTTACGTACCAAGAGAAGACTATTTTTGAAAATTTACCACTGGAATGACTGGCTCGATAACCGAGCCAGTCATTCCAGTGGTAAATTTTCAAAAATTGTCTTATCCTAGCCTACAAATGGACATTTCTCAAGACCACTGTGCGTGCATGTTTACATATAAGCAACCATTGTCCACGCTGCATATGTTTCCTATATCGAGTGAAGTTAAATTTCCTGCTCCATAGAGTACCAGTGGAAAACCACATTGTGTTTACTGGTACTGAAATGCGTTTGCGCTTATCTTGTTCTTCCTATTAGCCACAAAATATTTTCGTATAACAAACTCATGCCTATACGTCATTGCCATTGTGCTCTTGTCCTGTTGAACTTATGTTTGCACAAATCCTATGCATTCTGAACAATCCGAACATGTGCTGTTGAATATTTTAAAAAGTAATTTGACTGGTTGTTGTTGATGCTGCCTGTCAGCAACAACGCCCAGCTAAATTATTTTCAAAATATTCAACAGAATCTTTATTAAATAGTAAATACATACACTTCATACAAATTGATGTACCATAAAGAGTTTAAGACGGACTTCGGAGCGACAGCTTGTGACCCAATCCGTATTGTCTCCTGAACAATAAAAATCTGTTTAAATAAATAAAATAAAATAACTTAATCGCGTCATTCATGACCTAATTTTTTATGACGTCAGCCTACGTGTGGCGTAGTTGATTATGACGTCAAATGATTGACTGAGAACCTGGATTCCTCACATCCCGGAACAACTAACTCAATCACAAATACATTCCCAAATATAAAGCACATCACATTCCAATACAGAGATGACTCTCCACGGAACCAGTCAATGATCTATTATAGGCGACTATATGATGCGATGGGGTGCCAGCAGCGCCATGGGGTGGTGGTGGGGGGGGGGGGTGCTAGCAGCACCCCGGCGCATCATCTATCATCTAGTCGCCTAAGTAACTCATTGATTCGTTCAGTCCGATGCATAGACGCAGAGTGGAGATTTTCCAAGTCTCCCTATCAAATGAACACACCAATAAACATGACCGCTACATACCACGCCTAACTTCAATAAATGTGCCTAAATCTATGCCCATATTTTCAGTCATACTTAAGATTTCACTGTACCGCAATAAGCATCAGGAGGTCCATCCCTTTACCATTAACTATAAGCTGGCGAACAGTAAATATTATGCTAATAGCTTATTTTTGATAGAAAGATGTGCTGTGTAGAGATGCGCCAAGCAGATGAATGCTCCAGTGTACAAAGATACCACTGCATATACTGAGGTAGGGTTGGGTGAGGCGGGGTCATTTCAACTATTAAATATAACGCATCCATCCATGACAGAATACATAGCGTGTGATAGACCTCGAATTTGTTCACGAACATGTCGATTTTCTCATGGAAAATGTCCATTCGCAGACTAAGAAAGGACAATTTCTGAAAATTAATCATTGGACTTACTGGCTCGTTTATCGATCTAGTCATTGCAGTGGTAAATTTTCAAAAATAGTCTTCTCTTGGTCGGAAAATAGACATTTCCCAAGATCACTACAGACGCAATTTTTGCTGATATGAGTGTTAAATGTTTAAGGCCATACGTATTTTGCTCTGGACAACATTGGTTAGCAATAGGAAGATCATATATGGAGCGGCGGTAAGGCCATAGGAACGACTTAATGAACCCACGGGGTGACAGCTAAATCCGGTTTTATTTTAGCGTTGATGTTCAACGAAACAAATTTAACCCGGTTGTCTTCAATAGCTACTAAGACATGCCCTTAATAGTTCTTGTCAAACTTCATTTGGGCCACGTTTTGGCGACTGACCGCCAACGTCAGTCAACTTCACGAACCAGGTTCGTGCATGGTGCCATGTACCTTTCTTCTGGGCTCTGGATTGTATACGGCAAGGTACCAGGCACAAACCGGGTTCGTGGAACAACTGACGCGGTTAGTCTCCAAAACGGACACCAGGTGACTAAAAATGAAATTTCAATAAATGTTGTCTTCAGCAATTTGTGGCATAATAGGATTGAAGTAAGAAATATGTGTAAGTTTTATCGCATTTAATTATTATTATTATTATTATTATTATTATTATTATTATTATTATTATTATTATTATTATTACACGTGACATATGTGCGTTATCTTAGTTATCTAGGTCTATTTATTTCTGGTAATCTAGCCGGTATATAAACTAAACATGTTAATCTAACAATCAGATTAATAGATACACTTTCTGGTAGCGTTTGATAACGAGGGAGAAAATAAGATTATAGTGAGAAAAATAGAAACGGCGGGAATCCGGTCCTGCTAGTAATAGTAGGAACGGAGTGATTAGCTATCAATATAAACAAACGAAATCAACAACAACAACAACAACAACAACAACAACAACAACAACAACAACAACAACAACAACAACAACAACAGCAACAACAACGGAATAATGCAGTTTGTGTGGGTAGCCGCGACATTGGTACTGGCTCTAGCGGTGGTCATTACAGAGGCTGGTAAGTTAATTAATTATTAATTAATTAATTAATAGTGACCCCCGGAGAAGCGGCCACCTACCTTCTTGAGGGCCAACCCATTGTGGGGTGTTTAAACTCCTTAATGGCTAAATTTGTTTAAGAAAATGAAATATTTATGTATAGAATGTAGTCAAATGTAGGTCTAAAGAAGACTATTTTGGAAAATCTTCCACAGGAATGACTGACTCAGTTATTGAGCCAGTCATTCCAGTGGAAAATTTTCAAAAATAGTTTTCTTTTGGCCTGTAAAAGGACATTCCTCAAGATGACTGCAGAGGCCAGTTTTGGCCGGCTTCGTCATGAAAGGGTTAAGACAGGCTGCTTTACGACTTGTATTAAGAGACAACTCGTATTAGGCCCACATTAATACCAGATTACTTGAAAATAAAATTGTTAAAATTTTATTTTTTTAGATGTTTAAATTAATTGTTACCTTAATATAAAGAAACGAAATAATCTTGGCATATGATGATTTCCTTCCGTATAAATTGAAATAATTTTTTTAAGTTGTGAAATTGGATTATTTTATTAATTAATACGAAATGAAATCATCATATGTCAAGATTTATTTCGCTTCTTTACATTAAGGAACACAATTCACGCCTCTAATAGTAGGCTATACAATGGATCTTTCCGGATTATCCATCAATCTGATGACGACATAATCAACTATGAGGGCATGTAGGGTGACGATATAAACAATGACCTCATGAACGATGTAGATAAGTATGTCATGAACGCTTAATTGATGACACACTAGGCGTTGTTGTATGAATTGTATGTATTTACTATTTAATAAAGACGCTGTTGAATATCTAAAACCAATTTTACTGTGTGAAGTTGCTGCCTATGGCAACAACATCATCCAGTCAAATTAGTTTCAGAATATTCAACCGCTTATATATATGTATAGTTTTCTGGAAGTTGATAGTCAGACAGATCAACGATCGATCGGTCCCAACACGGCGAAGTGTGGGGTGCAACTTAGCTAAATATGGGCGGGCGTGGCTAAAATTGGAAAGGTTCATTTTAACTATTTTATGTTTAATCAGTTTGGTGTGTATGTGGGCCTTTACGACGTTGCTAATAAAGTAATTCACATAACGTCTAACTATTTGCGGCGACAACGATGTATTTATATGATAATATAAAGATAAAAAACGTTAAAGTTAATTAGAATTTTAATTTTTCTCACAAATTTACTGTGCCGCGGATGGACCATGGAAGAACAATGTTACGCATGAGTGAAATAGTAGTAGCCTATTTAAATATTTGCAATAGCGTTATATAAGCAGGGGCGTATGTATACTGCATGTAATGTAGCAATCCTATACGTATAGCATCGTGTATCTATTTGGGTTTTTTGTAGGTTTTTGCTGGACACTTTTTCTGATTTTTCTACCCGGAATAAAAAAGAAATAACTGACGGAGCGTCCTAGGTCAAGTTCGATTCACGACCATAGTTAACTATAGTTAACTATATACCTATCGAACTTAAAATTGTTAACTAGCTAGTTAATTATATAGTTAACCGACCACCTGAGCTGGGTTGAAAATAGTTAGCTCGAAATTTGGGTAAAGTTCAAAATGGCGGACAACCCTGACTTGCCAGACTTAAATGCACATAAACATGTAATTATTCCCCTAATTAATTTAAGCTTGATGGAATTATGATGCCCTGTTGTATGTCAATGTTCCCAAAGTCTACCCCCTATATCACCTATGGCCACTGATCGACGTGTTAGCGTAACAAAATACCCATTTCCATAGCCCATCAGAACAGGCGATTTTTGTGTTACTAAAGAAGGGTTAACCGAGACGGGTACCCGGGTCCAGATATTCTGCAATGGTAATTCTATAGGGAATCGGATACCAATTAAATATAGTTAATAACCATCCGTCAAACGATTCACGTAGCTAATGCACACGATTAGTAAACGAACTAACTGACTATTTTAGCGAATCGAATTTACTAGAGTATCTATGCCTCGTGCAACGCGCGACGGCAATTATGGTGCAGCTTAAATAACCCTTTAAACCATGAATGTCCTTAATCTCAATGGATCAATCCAGTTTTAGCTAATCCCAGCACATCTTTAGCTTAGAGTCGCCCACACCTCGCCTGTGTTTTGATCGATCGATCAATGAAGTCTCTGACTGTCAATTTCCAGAAAACTATACAGGTAAGCTGTTGAATATTTTGAAATTAATCTAACTGGGTGCGGCTCCTGCTGCATATGCCAGCAACAGCGCCCAGTCACATTAGTTTCAAAATATTCAAAAGCATGTTTATCAAATGGTAGACTTACAATTCGTACAACAACGCTAAGTCCGTCATGAATTAAGCGTTTGCGACGAACTTATCCGCGCCATTGTTGTTGTTGTTGTTGTTGTTGTTCGTATATCCCTCCTCTTGATAGGAGCACCCACATGTGTGTTTACGTAAACTGCAGTTTGATTTATGAACATTATATAATTGTAATTTTGGTCCGCAATTATAGATTAGCTAAATATGTTGTCCGAATACAGTTCAATAATAATAACACAAACACTGTTCAGCACCAGAGTGCATGGACAATTATATATAAATACAGTTCTGATTCAGGATATCAGTTAACAGCAGTTACTGTTGATTAATGTTGTTGTGGAAGTTGGTTAAAGAGGAAGCTTCTACCGCAATTTATGCCGTAGTTGCTTATTACGCCATTCTACACGTCGGGTGATCGATTATGACGTCATATGGTTGACTGAGAAATTGGAATTCTCCATTTCAAGGGAGCTATACAGCTAAGCTGTTGAAGCTATGGCAACTCTTCAAAATAGTCTTCCTCGGCCTGTCTATCGGTCATTCATCGAGACCACTACAGACGCCGTTTTGGCCAGCTTGCCAGCTAATTCGAATTAAGTATTGCACCAGCGTGGTTAATATGGCATATGATTTCGCTTCCGATTTGGTAATTTCTCAAAATATGTTTCAAAATTAAATTCTTTCTTTAATAATATTTATAAAATTATAACCGAATGTGATGTTCCAATATTATGATTTGCATTATAAATTCCGGTGAAGCCATATATAGGCGCTAAATAAAGTGAAATCCAGTGAATTCAGTCAATGGACATTTCCGGTTTTAGCCATGCCCCGCCCATCTCTAGCTAAGCTCCACCCACACGCTGCTCGTATTGAGATCGATCGATCTCTGAACACCCTGACCATCAATTTCCAAAAAAAATACACAGGTAAGCTGTTGAATATTTTGAAACTAATTTGACTGGGTGCTGTTGCTGCCTAGCATGTTTAATAAATAGCAAAGAATTACAAAGACAGACAATTCATATAACGTGCCGGACTCTGAGATTTGCTGACGGTCTATATGGAACCCTTTGTGATGTAATGATTGTCACGTCATCATACACCCGCTGAGCTGATTGTGACGTCATACGAGGTCAGATGATGGGTGGATACTCTGGGAAGGTGAATTGCGACAATCCAAGTGCCATTTTCTTGTTTTGCGTTTTAACGTAATAAGTGTTTGTGTGAATTATGTATTTTAATTATTTCGCCATGTATTTTTGTGAAACCACCTGTTAAAAATGGCATAGATTAAATTTTTTTAACAAAATTCAAAAAGTTCAACGTTTTATTTATTGCGCCAAGACGTCACATGAAGTAGCCTATGTGTGTGTGTGTGTGTGTGCGTGCGTGCGTGCGTGCGTGCGTGCGTGCGTGCGTGCGTGCGTGCGTGCGTGCGTGGGTGGGTGGGTGGGTGGGTGGGTGGGTGGGTGAGTGGGTGGGTGGTTGGGTGTGTGTGGGTGGGTGGGTGGGTGGGTGGGTGGTTGGGTGTGTGTGTGGGGGTGTGTGGGGGGGGGGAATTCAAAGTTACATTAACAGATTAAAAGGATTTTGCATCAAATAAGTACAGCAGAGAAGGCCTACATAATTAGATATCTACATTTACAAGAAACAAAAAACCCGTGCATCTTTATATTATCACATAAATAAAACGCCAGCGCCGCCAGCGCCGCCAACGCCACAAACGCCGCCAGCGCCGCCAACGCCGCCACGATCGCCATCACCAACAACGTCACCAACAACTTCACCACCACCGCCGACGCCACCGCAACCACCGACGCTATTATTATTATTATTATTATTATTATTATTATTATTATTATTATTATTATTATTATTATTATTATACAATTCGTGCTTTCACTATATCATTGCGATCATTGTCACTAGTTTCCGTGTCATGAAATCATTATATTATTATATAATTGCGTAATTCACCTTTCCAGAGTATCAATCCATCGTCTGACTTCGTATGCCGTCATAATCGTCTCACCGCGTGTATGATGACGTCACAATCATTACGTCACAAAGGGTTCCATATAGACCGTCACCAAATCTCAAACAGTCCGACACGTTGTATGAATTGTATGTATTTGTAATTCTTTGCTATTTAATAAACACACTGTTGCACAGCTTACCTGTGTATTTTTTTTGGAAATTGATAGTCAGGGTGTTCAGAGATCGATCAATCCCAACACGAGCGAGGTGTGGGTGGAGCTTAGCTAGAGATGGGCGGGGCATAGATAACACCGGAAAGGTCCATTATCAACATAGACTTATATCGTAGAATTATTGTTATAAAAAATAACTCCATGCATCATTTTATCATTTGAACATTAACATTATAGTTAAATAATTATATTATTAACATTATATCATTTTGATATTATATGATTTTTATTATCTAATTATCAACATAGTAAGATGCATTGCAAAATAGAGGCATCCAGTTTTAGCTTTGCCCCGCGCATCACTGGCTAAAATCCACCAACACTTCGCCCGTGTTGGGATCGATCGATCCCCGAACGCCATAACTGTCAATTTCCAGAAAACTATACAGGTAAGCTGTTGAACATTTTGAAACTAATTTGACTGGGTGCTGTTGCTGCCTAGTCAACTTAGTTTCAAAATATTCAACAGCATGTTTATTAACTATTAAAGACATACAATTCGGACAACAACTCTTAGTCCGTCATCAATTAAGCGTCCGTGACGAACCTAGCCATGCCATTCATGAGGTAATTGATTATAACGTCATCCTACCCATCGCGTAATTGATTATGACAACATATAATTGATGAATGAGCTGTCCATTGTAGCGCTATAGCACTGAAGTATTATATCAAAACACCCGGATGTTAACAGTAATTGCATAGCCTGATTCATATCACAAACACTTTCTCTTTCAACATTGCGATAAAGTTGAACTGTGTGTGCCGCCATGGCATGGTTTCTTTAAGCAATGGGTTGTTGAAGAATATAATGAAGAAACAGGCACGACACGTGCGTTAGTTATCCTATAATAACTATAGGTCGAAATAAACCCTATCCGCTTTTAATTACTGGAGCCTGATCTGTATATTTTCGACAACGGAGGAAAGAACTGACATTTCCAGTTTATCCATCCATCGCATGACGTCATGATCAACTATGTGACGTGTAGGATGAGGTAATTAATCAATGACGTCATGAATGACGTAGATAAGTACTTCACAAACGCTTAATTAGTGACTGGCTAAGCGTTGCTGTACCAATTGTATGGCTTTACTATTTAATAAAGATGCTGTTGAATATATATATATATATTTATTTATTTATTTATTTATTTATTTATGCAACAGCGCCCAGTTAAATTAGTTTCAAAATTGTCAACAGCTTGCTTGTATAGTTTTCTGGAAGCTGATAGTCAGGAAGTTCAGGGATCGGTCGATCCACCACGAGCGAAGTGTGGCTGAAGTTTAGCTATGGATGGGCGGGGCATAGCTAAAACAGGAAGGTATATTACGCATTAGTTGAATGTAGGTTACGCTGGTTAGGAGTGAGGTGGAATGAGTTACCACCATTTCGTTTGCCAGACCAGAAATACGAATAATATAGTGAAGGAGTAGCTGGTGCCGTGTGTATGTCTGTACTGTGGTCTGCGGCTGCAGTAGTTTGCAAACATCACGCAGGTGCATTTACTCCTTCGTCTTGATCACTGTTTCTTGTCCTCAGTGAGAGTCGTTAGCTCCCTCTGGTCCTGCTTCGTTGTCAGTGTACCCACTCCGGCTACTATGAGATTGGTATGTAGCGCACTTAGCAGGTTTTCCCAGTGGTGCACACTTAGCAGGTTTGCGCGGCGTCGCTCACTTAGCAGGTTTGCGCAGTGGTGCACACTTAGCAGGTTTGCGCAGTGGTGCACGCTTAACAGGTCTATGCAGCGGCCCACACTTAGCAGGATTGTGCAGTGGCGCACACTTAGCAGGTTTGTGCAGTGGCGCAAACATAGCAGGTTTGTGCAGTGTCGCAGATTTAGCAGGTTTGTACAGTGGCACAAACTTAGCAGGTTTGTGCAGCGGCGCACACTTAGCAGGTGTGTGCAGTGGCATCCTCTACGAGCTTTGAAGATATTGGCACTCAAATTCAAGTTCAAGCCCAAATTGACGAGGCTTACTGTGCAAGAGTGTTTTGTGGGAGTCGTAGAATATGGCCAAACACAGATCACCTTTGTTGGCTCACCTTCAGTGACGTGGCACTGTAACCCACATAGTCGATAACACTTTGTTGGCGAGTGTACTATCCGGCCCAGGATGTTGTGTTATAGTGTGAATGTGCATGCAGTCACAGGCATCAAATTTGTTTAGAACTGTCTTCGGAACTACCCACCTGTTAGATTTCTACAGCTTCATGAGCATACCGGCCTCGGCAGTATAGGTTTTGGCCAGATGGATCCGTGATTTACGGATCCACAGTTTCCCATATAAGGGGAAGGCGATATTTCCATTGCCGCAATATGCAGCGACGTCGTCAGTGGAGCTGCATATTAGCGAAGCAAGGATTTTGCTCGTCTTCCATTCCTCGCCGCCACGCAGCGGGATGGCTTTGTCACTGACCTCGTCTATTACAGGTAGGTAGGTGTACGCAGGTAAACCCGGTCTTGCATCCGTTCATGATGAAATTCACATTCTAGATGCGTATCTATCAGAATCTAAGCAACAAGTTCCGAGTGTTGCTCCTAGGCATAGAAGCAAAAACTGTGGGCAGTAGGGGACTTCAGCAAAGAGCAACGCTAAAATAAGAATGTTCAAAACCAAAATCCTAGAATAAGGACTAGGGTGGTGAAAACTACACCCATTGCAGACATGGAACCAATAATTGGACTGCAATCTATGTTGTAATTTTATATAGGTGTACCTAAAATCTTTAATTGTTTGATTAGATTAGAAAGAGAAAGCAAAAGGAGAATCTTACGTCAGTATCTTTGCCAGTATTTGTGTTTGCCCATGACTGCACCGGGCCGAACTTATGACTCACAGGGACCTGTGCAAAGTTTTTGAAATTCTTATCTGGGCCCTCGGAACTGCTGCTCACGTTTCGGCCGTAATATACTACTAATGCTGATGTGCCTCCTGAGGTCAGGGTGATGTGCGGTTTGGCCACACCAATCTTATACAGCACAGCTCAGAAATAGTTTAACATATTTTAAGCATAAATTTTAATAAAGAGGATACTGTTGAATATTTTGAACATAATTGGATCGGAAGACATTGCTGCCTAAGGCAGCAATGTCTTCCAAACCAATTATTTCAAAATATTCAACAGAACATTTTTTATATCGTATTCATAGTTGGTTTTCTTTTGGAATCATGTTGACTGATGCAAGAGTTGTACTGTAGGTGTGGCATCCACGCGTGTAACTTGATGTTACGCGGGGACCCCAAACATTAAATCAAAAAATAAATTTCGTGTCAGATTTGGGGGAGGGGGGACGGCTGGAAATTTGTGGGCCCTGTGCAAATGTACTTGTTGCAGACTTGCAATGCCTTAAGCTCGGCCCTGTGATTACATGATCTCTACCTCGGAAACCACAGGTACAAATTAAATTTTTCTCAAATCCCTAGTGCAGAATCGCACACCAGAATGATTGAAAGTAATATTGTTAAACTCGTGTACTTTTTATACTCGACCGCTTGAGTCCAAAAGGTCAAAACACCAAAATCCTTGACGAACTTATAAGTATTATGTTTCGTATTTTGAAACTAATTTGGCTGGGGTGTTGCTGCCTATTGCAGCGACGGGTTCATGTCAAATCAGTGTCAAAGTACGCAAGAGCGTACCTGAATAATCATTTTAGATTAAGATTTTGGGTTATCAGGGATCAAAGGATTAAATTGTGTAGGCCCTACATCAATTTAATGGAACATTTAATTTAGCATATAATGGTTTCATTCTCTATAAATTAATATATTGTTTAATTGTAAAGCTGAATCATTCAGCTATGTATCGCTAAATCAATTCCGAAACAAAATATATCTATTTCGTTAATACATTAATTTTCTACTTGGAAGGAAATCATTAAAATTAAAACTTTATTTTGTTTCCTTACATAGAAGTACGCAATTAAAGTTCCTAACACGGCAAACACGTCCGCACCATCACTGGACACCGATGGTCATACAACATAATTTCCCACGTAGCACTATATAAGATGTGTAAGACATCGCCGCTGTCCGTAAATGTCGGCCAGAAAGGATGGTCCACTTTGGCCATGTGCTAATGATACGCAGGATATCCATGTTTATTAAATAGTAAATACATACAATTCGTAACCTAACGCTTTAGTCCGTCACCAATTATGCGCTCGTGACGAACTTACCTATCTACGTCATCCATGACGTAATTGATTATGACGCCATCCTACACGTCACGTATGTGAATATGACGTCATATGATAGATAGATAAACTGGAAAGCGCCATTAATACGAGAGTGGTTAACATAAATAAGGCTGTTCCCTTAAATGAGAAATCCACACCATTGGTATTCACCCCTTGATCCCAAGAAAATTAGACAAAGAACAAAAAGTACATTCGTGTCTCGCGAGAGCACATTCGATACGAGATCGAGAAAGGAATTGTCTCGAACGAAGCCACGCCTCTATTTTTAGATAGTGCGCTCCAGGGATTGTGATTTATCTTCGAGAGATCATCAAAGCGGCATTTTTGGGCACACCTGTAGAATCACGTGGTAGCGGTTTAAGAGGTTGAGTGAGTGTGATGTTGTTTTCAAATTTATCAATGACTAAATCACATATCCTGTTCTCAGTTATGGCCACGTGACAGAGAACTGAACTCAACGACCCCGTATAGAGCATAGAGTGTCTCAAACGTATTTCCATTTCGTATCAGAAATTATCACACGAGATTAAGCAGATCTCATTTGGAACGAGCCTTAGCAACCAGCACATCCCGCCAAGAATTCTCTAGTGATTTTTCAGCCTGTTTTCACACCAGAGAGCTAGCTAATTCGAATTAAATCCAATTGATCACAACATTTCGTGTTGCTCGTGTATGCATTCACACGCACGCACGCACGCACGCACGCACACGGTATCACAAGTAAACGAATCTTTGTGATCAATCGACCTACTTTAGATTATCCCCAGGACTGAACTTAAGGCAGTGCAAAAAGTACATTTGCACACGGCCCCCAAATTTCCAAGCGCCAAACAACTGACACAAAAAATAGTATGGGGGGTCTTAATTTTGGAGGTCCGTGCGTAACTTCAAATTACACATACAGATGACACTCCTATAAGAATGCGATCAAAATTGGTCTTCTCCAGGATAAAGAGTCCTGGAGAAGACACATTCTTTTGACATAATTGTTTGCCAAAACTACTATACTGTGATACTATTATTAGGTTAATGATCCTGCTCTAGAGTGCTAGCTAACTTTAGTACCTACTACCCTTGCTTGCTGGCTGGCTGGTTGGCTGGCTAGCTGGCTGACTGACTGACTCACTGACTGACTGACTCACTGACTAACGAAAGAACAAAGCAACTAACTAACTAACTACATAACTAACTGACTAACTAACTAACTAACCAACTAACCAACTAACCAACTAACTAACTAACTAAGTACTTAACTAACTAACTACCTAACCAACTAACCAACCAACCAACCAACCAACCAACCAACCAACCAACCAACCAACCAACCAACCAACCCACCCACCCACCAACCCACCCCCCACCCACCCACCCACCCACCCACCAAACAAACAAACAAACAAACAAACAAACAAACAAACAAACAACTAACTAACTAAGGTTTATTGACCTACGACCCACTGCTAAAAAGACTAAACATACTTAACTATTTTAATGTGTTAATGTCCAATGTTATTGATAGCAGCAGCAGCAGCAGCAGCAGCAGCAGCAGTAGCAGTAGCAGTAGTAGTAGTAGTAGTAGTAGTAGTAGTAGTAGTAGTAGTAGTAGTAGTAGTAGTATTAGTAGTAGTAGTAGTAGCTGCAGCAGCAGCAGCAGCAGTAGTAGTAGTAGTAGTAGTAGTAGTAGTAGTAGTAGTAGTAGCAGTAGTAGCAGTAGTAGTAGTAGTAGTAGTAGTAGTAGTAGTAGTAGTAGTAGTAGTAGTAGTAGTAGTAGTAGTAGTAGTAGTAGTAGTAGTAGCAGCAGTAGCAGCAGTAGTAGTAGCAGCAGGAGTAATGTTTATAGTGTTGTTATTTTTAGCTATTTCAATATTCCACTGATAAATAGACATAATTTAATAGCTAGGCTGATGTTGTGGCTAGAAAGTAATTTGTAGAATTTGTAGTAATTCCGTTGGCGTGTATAATTTTTTGTCAGTATATTACATCTATCCTATTTGAAGCGGTCCCGCAGCATTTCAAATTCAAAATTAGGTTTATAATATTAAAAATAATATTGATTAAATTTGGAAATAAAGATTTCTCTTGTAATACTAAATATTTATTAAATAGTAAAAACATGCGCTTAAGACAGACTAAATCGTGTCATTCATGACGTAATTGATTATGCCATCAGCATACGCGTATCGTAGTTGATTATGACGTCATATGATTGACTGAGAAACTGGGTTTCTCCTTTGATGGAAAAGACAAGCGTATTTTTTAAAGGCTGCCACTGGAATGACTGGCTCTGTGACAGAGCCTGAGTTTTTTGTTTTTTCAACGAACCAGTGATTCCAGTGATAAATCTTCAGAACAATATTCTCTTGGTCCTGCAAATGAACATTCCTGAAGACCATGTAGGTCTTACGGCAGAAAATTGTTTTTGACGGCTTGACTCTTAAAGGGTTAAGTTGATAAACGACTAGTCTTGTTTTATTTTTGTCGAGAATAGTGTACTATGCTGCGAGTTTTTGAATGAGGATTTGACCTCAAATTCGACACAAAGATTAACTATTACTGTTTACGTTTCTCTCAGGATTATACATAGACGTATTATAGTAGGAATAGACTGGACATCGGCATACGTTCATGACGGGGCGAGTTCTCCAGACCGCTGGTGACGCGAGTTCAGTAAAAGGAACTGCGCGTGTTCGAGTATCACTGATAGACTGACACGGACGATCAGCTGCATATATAGCCTCCAAAAAGGACTTTTTTGGTAATTGAAATGAAAAATTGGAAAAATTGAACAGAAGTGAAATTATATATTTTTATTAGAAATAAAACTGTATTTGGCTATATTAATCTGACACTTTATTCGACTACGTAATAGAATTAGTAACAAAAACATACTATTTTGGAGACTATTATAAAGTAATGTACTCTGAAATCCGCCTTTGAGAGGGGCATAGCCACTCTACAGTTATTTATCTCTATAGGATAATATATCTATCCGAACACAACTCCAATAATAAAGGTTACTGTATGCTATCGCTGAAGATCAAAGAACCCCGCTGTGACCAGGTCAACGATCCCCGTTGATAATACCAGGACAGGCTGAACTTTGGTGCCCGTATACCGTGTGCACTAAAAGTACTACTATTGATGCGATGCATCAATGACTAATAGACAGGCCGATTCTTATGAGATGAAGAGAAGCTGTATGGAGGACTAATGCATAGGCGGAGTATTCAGACTAACAATACGAAACTTTCAGCGTTTCAATAGAGGAATCCAATCTGTCAGTCAACTTTATGACGTCACAATCCGATACATCATGAATGGCATAGGCCTATCTAAATCCGTCAAAAACGCTTAATCATCATCACCATCAGCATCATCATCATGGATCTCGGGACACAAGCCTATTGATGGCTTTTTATGTCCCGGTTGTAATATAGATTTTACAACTTTGTTCCGTCTTTCGGTGTAGCGGAGCAGGGCATTCTACATGTGTATTTACACATCTACAATTATTTACTATAATAATAATAATAATAATAATAATAATAATAATAATAATAATAATAATATTATTATTATTATTATTATTATTATTATTATTATTATTGTTTATTTGCATTGTAACACTACATGCTGAATATCTATAATTTGTGGCTGTTTTAATTTATGTAGTTTAAGATGTAATTTCATAAAAGCTTTCTAAACAGTTTTTGGCATGCATTTTTATGCTTTCGGGTTTGCATGTGTATTGCGTGTTACTCTGCTGTAACAATACTCGTATTGGGCACAAGGAAACACAAAGAGATAGTCATCTCAAGTACAAGATGTACAGTATTTCACGGAAGCGCTGGTCCATTATTTCACAGAAGTACTGGTCAAGTTGTAGTTTGAAAATGTCCAGCGTGTTCACATTTTCACTACTTTCTGTTCCAGTGTGTGACGATCCTGTTAGGGAAAGGTTCTACGTATGTCTTTGTTAGCCTGATATTTAAGTAGTTTCAAGATGACCTCGAGTAGGCTCCATATGTCCAGCATCAATATTCTAATAGCCATGCATGATTTTATATGTCTCTATCAAGTTTCCTTTGAACTGTCTGTAATTGAGAGGCACCAGATTCGGAGCTTTTAGCCAATCTCCGTAGCTGAGTTCTTTTAACTGCAGGACAAGTTTGACTGCTTTGCGCTGGACATATTCTATTGTTCTTGACTGGTGTATCAGGTAAGCTGACCAGACAGTATTACAGTATTCTAGTATTGGTCTTATTAGCGTTTTAAATAGAGTAGTTACAATTGTTCCATCTATATACGTGAATGATCGTTTAATAACCCCTGGTATTCTGTTGGCTTTGTTAACCGCTGTGTTGAGGTGCACGTCGAAGGTTAGCTTGTTGGCAATAAGTATCTGAGGTCTTTTTCACTGACAGTTGCTGAGATTTGAGGATGGGTCTTCTCGTCCGTCATGAAGTACTGCGTCTTAGGGTTATTACTACTGACATGTAATACATGGATCTTTGTCGAATTGAACCTTAGTTGCCCATCTAGTGACCATTTACAAGTGTTGTTTATATTGTTTTGAAAGTTAGAACTAGTTGGATTGTCAATCAGTGTGGTGTCATCGGAAAAGATGTTGCAGCAACAAGGTGTTGAGTTTGACAGGTCATTGATAAATATTAGGAACATCGCTGGTCCGAGTACACTTCCTTCTGTTTTTGATTAGACAAGAAACTTTTATCCAGTTACCTAATTGCCCTCCAATACTGTACGCCCTGTGTTTCACTAGCAGTCGTTCGTGTGCTACAGT
The DNA here is from genome assembly GCA_034401795.1 of Chaetoderma sp. LZ-2023a. Classification (NCBI taxonomy): domain Eukaryota; kingdom Metazoa; phylum Mollusca; class Caudofoveata; order Chaetodermatida; family Chaetodermatidae; genus Chaetoderma; species Chaetoderma sp. LZ-2023a. The sequence goes on along the minus strand of CM067374.1, from coordinate 129,283,888 downwards.
ATCAAACGCTTGTTTTTAAATCGAGGTGTATTACATGCAGGTTCTTTTCTATCAAGCATATTGGTTATTGTTTCTAGGTATTCCAGTAATTGTGTTTTACTGGACAACTTTGTTCTGAAACCATGAACTGACATATGCTAAACCCTGATAACGCAGCTTACTGGGCCGATAATAGGCTGATACCGGACTAATTTAGTATCGACACTGTATCGGCTCACCATCGGGCCAGTCAGCTGCGCTATCTGGGAATAGTCTACGTTCTCCTATGTAATTCATGCTGGTCTCTCGTGCAAAAATTCCAGTCCGTTGCAGAAAATGGACCGTTCCATTTTTAGCTATGCCCCCGCTCGTCGCTAACTAAGCTCCACCCATACCTCGCCGTGTTGGGATTGATCGATCCCCGAATGCCCTAGCTATCAATTTCCTGAAAACTATACAGGGAAGCTGTTGAATATTTTGTAACTAATTTGACTGGGTGATGTTGCTGCCTATGGCAGCAACAGCGCCCAGTCAAACTAGTTTCAAAATATTTAACAGAATATTTATTAAATAGTAAAAGCAAACAATTTGTACAACAACGCATAGACCGTCTTCAAATATGCGTTCGTGACGTACTTATCGACGTCATTCATGACGTCATTCATTATGATGTCATTGTATACATCACGCAGTTCATTATGACGTCATATGATGGGTGGTTACTCTGGAAAGGTGAATTAGACTCACTGGACGATAATTCACTGGATCATGTTCAGGACCTTTTTTAAAATACGTGTGGCATTTATTGTCTTCCATATATCAGGAATTTCTCCTTCTTCCAGAGACGTATTGAAGAGAATGTTAAGCGGTGTACTAAGTTGATCTCCTACTTCTAATAGCATGCTGGATTGTATAGATTCGGCACCACAGCTTTTATTGGGATTTAGCGACTTTAGTCTTTTCGCTATGGCTGCGGGTGTTATAAATAGGTCTGCCAGCTGGGCTTCATCATTCCGAAGCGGGAACTCTGGCACTGGGTCCAGATTCTCTTTAGTGAATACTCTTGCAAAGAAAGTGTTGAGTACTTGAGCTTTCTCACTGATTGCCTTAGCAGTCGTTTCGCTACCAACTTCTCCTAATTTCCCCCAATTGATTCCTTTATTTGGGTCTTTGACTTCAGGTACTTCCAAAAAGCTATATTTCTTTCAAAAAGTGTTTCGCTTTCTTATAGTGGCGCCTCGTGGCTGATTCCTGAGATCATGTCCTCATCATTGGTAATGAGTAAATCCAATATGTTTGATGTCTGGTGTGGTCTGTATCTTGTTGATTGAGAAAGTTGTTCTGGGTTGTTGGAACAATTGCTTCCCCATTCGAAGCTAATGAAGGTCCAGTTTCCTAGTTTTTCTTCAGGAAGTTAAAAACTCAGACCACGCCCACGCTACGCCACTGATTGATAGTCACAGAGTTCAGGGATCGACCGATCCCAACACGAACGAGGTGTGGGGGAGCTTAATTGGTCTCAAATTTCCGACTGGTGCATATAATTTCTATCAGGTGGGCCTGTCGGATGGATAAACTGGAATGGATAAACTGGAAAAGGTCTATTTATCCAATCAGATATCGACAACAAACTCGTGACACATCCACTCTCGTGATGACGTCATTTGGCTTCAATTGATCACGTGCCACTGTTGTAATTGTAAGGGTGTCTGAAAATCAAAACACCGACATAAATATATCAGCTTGAGATTAGATAGCACTGTCCTTGATCTAGATTATTTTTATATCAGATCTATGATCTCAAGTTTATGTTCATATAATCTGAAGTAGGCCTACCTATTTCCATTATTTTGCATGGTGTCCAATCTGAAAGCTGCTTCTGTCTAGGACACCAACATATTTGAGAAATTCTGTTTTTCGCATTAGACACCAATCTTTCATGTATGACGAAATTTCGAACACATACCCGTAACAATGAAAGTGGGTGGACGCCCAAGCCTTCTTAATGAACTTGAGTCAACTTGAGTTGATATCACTGCGGCCTATCCTGCATAGGGATACGTCGTTTGGCCACGAAAATCTAACAATCAGTTGATACGCGATCAATTTAATTCCCGCCATTGTCCCTTTCATCCGGCAAAACATCGACAATATCTGACGTCATTTAGTTAACAAGTTGTACAGTACAGTTGAGAAATAACTTAGTGCGTTTCCAAAACAATTTAAAACGTGCTCTTGAATAATTTATGCTTAATTTGATTAGAAGCCATCGCTGCCTAAAGCAGCAATGTCTTCCAATCTAATCAAGACCGTGTTCTCACTAGAGAGTTAATCCGGAATAACGCCATACTGAAGTATGGCGTTATTCCGGATTAACTCTCTAGTGAGAGCACGGCTTAAGTCTAGAAGTATTCAACAGAACACCTATTTAACATCGTGTTCAAGATTGTAGCCTACTAACTAACGTGTATCTGTTTTTGCTTAGGAAACGTATTGACATATTTATTAGCTGTAGGCCTATGCATATTCGAACAATTATGGCACGTACCCTATGTATGTACCAATGATTTTCCTTCATTCATTCCACAGGTCCGCGCAATCATCTATTGAGATTTCGTGATGGTACTTCATCGGATGATAACAGCGACGGCCACGGCGGCGCTACACATCAGAAAAGACGTAGACATTATTTCCTTAAAACACTGGCAGCTCGGATTTTGGGGAAAACAAACTCTTTTGCTACCGAAAGACGACGTCGTCACAAAAGAAGTTTCAATGATCAGCTGATCAGCGTGGCTTGTAGGACGCGCCTGATATGCTCCAATAACAACGAATGTCAGAGTCGGTACGGACGTGGGATTTGCGTTGCAACGATTTGTGGAACCCAATGCAGAGATGGCGCCGTGCTCATTGCTTAGTAAGTATAATATATCAGATAGAAATTTAGATGCTTTCAGTGTTCTGGATGTAGACCTAATAACTATATATATATATATGACTCGAAAGTATATGGGCGGTGGGTGCCCACCGGACCAACTGCAGGGGTATCGTGCACACCAAATGAGAGTGTCCAGGGAAGGGTGTGGGGTCGGGCCCTCGGGTAAATTTAGAAAATTTATTCTGCGCTATTTCATAAGTTTCGCTTTACCTGCTCCAACGCACGGCCAATGGACCTTTCCGGTTTTAGCTATGCGCCGCCTATCTCTAGGTAAGCTCCCCCGCCGCCCCCCCCCCCCCACACCTCGCTCGTATTGGGATCGATAGAGCTCTGAACAACCTGACTATCGATTTCCAAAAAACTACACAGGTAAGCTGTTGAATATTTTGAAACTAATTTGGCTGTGTGCTGTTGCTGCCTAACAGCAACAGTGCCTAGTTAAATTAGTTTCAAAATATTCAACAGCATGTTTATTGAATAGCAAAGAATTACAAAGCCATACAGTTCATACAACGTGTCGGAGTACTTTAGATTTGATTACGGTCTATATGGAACCCTTTGTGATGTAATGATTGTGACCTCACCATACACGCTCTGAGCGGATTATGACGTCATGCGAGGTCAGATGATGGTTGGATACTCTGGAAAGGTGAATTCCTACGCGACAGAGAGATAGATTCATGGAGGTCCTCTACGCAGAGGATTTCTAAATTAATTAAACATTGTCCAGGGTCCTCTGCCTGGAGACTGTAAGTTTTGTCAGATATTCGTGGATATACTGACCATACCTCGGTTTGTTTTGGGAAAAGATTTAAGCACTTGGCTTTTCAAGGGGGTTTAGATGAAGAAATTAACTCTCTGGTGAGTTGTCTTTACAAATGGGAGAATGACAAATTCAATGCATATATACATCTACATCGCCCTGCATGTTGTGAAATTCTCTTCACGAATTGCACTGAAATTTCCTAGAGCTTCATTTAACAAATGTCAACCAAGCTCTTTCGGCCATCTTTTGATTTGTGGACATCATATGATCGGCATGCGTCACAGAGAGTGTGTGCTGCTTGGTTGAGTTCATTCGTTAATGCTCCTTCTGATACTTCAAATTCACCAACTGGTCAAACAAAACTTAGAATATGATACGGTGGACAGTAGGCGCATATTTCATGCACATGTTGAACTGTTGGTGATCCATCAATATCAATCAGCTTCAACACCTGCATCATAGATTAAACTTCCATCGATGGAACTACAATAGACCTTTCCACTCTATCGACCCATCATATGACGTCATGAGTAACAACGTGGCATGTAGAATGACATCATAATTAATGACGTCATGAATGACGTAGATAATGCGTTGTTGTACGAATTGTATGTCTTTACTATTTAATAAAGATTCTGTTGAATATTTCGAAAATAATTTGACTAGACAGCACCCAGTCAAATTAGTTTCAAAATATTTAACAGCCTATCTGTATAGTTTTCTGGAAATTGATAGGCAGGGAGTTCAGGGATCGATCGATACCAACACAAGCGATGTATGGATGGAGCTTAGCTAGATGTGGGCGGAGCTTAGCAAAAACCGGAAAGGTCCATTGCCCTCAAGGAACATACAATTCGTACAACTAACGGACCATTCAATGTTCTTGACGGATATAGATAGCTACGTCGTTCATTATGAATTTTGACTGTGACGGCATCACACACATACTTGCTACATGTTTATCGAAAAAATATCAAATACGTGTACAATAATTGTGCCAACGCATCTTTGGCCCCACCACCCCATAAAACCGATATACGGTTCAAACCGGTTTGAAAATTGACATCATCACCGGTTTCACATTATGCCAACCCGCGGAGCCTTGCATATGTGGTTATTGATTATGACGTCATATAATTAACTGAATGATCGGATGATCATCCATTGCGGGGCCTTGGTCAAGTTCGACTCGCTAACCATAGTCAGTTTCACGGTTGACTGATCATGCGCAGTTGCTATGCCCAGTCGAACTTGATCGTAGTCGACGATAGTTCGTTGGTACCCGGTTCCTTATTGAATTACTATTGCAGAAAATTTGGAGCCGGGTACCAGTCTCCATTAACCCTTTCTGTCGTCTGTTTTGATGACCTACGAAAATGGGTTAGTTTTGTCCGCTAAGACGTCAAAAAGCGTCCATATGGCATAAAGCGGGAGGGAATATGAGCTTGGGAACATTGACATACAGTGGGAAAGCATAATTTCATCAAACCTACGTGATTTAGTGAAATATTTACACTTTTATATGCATTTATTCGTGGCAAGCGATCGGTGTCTGCCATTTTGAACTTTACGCAAATATCGCACTAACCATCTGAACCGAGGTCGGGTGCTCGGTTGACTATAGTTGACTAGCTCGTTAACTATTTGAAGTTCGACTGGTATTCTAGTAATCTATAGCTAACTATGGTTAGGAGTCGAACTTGACCCTGCTCGCGATGTAAGGTATATAGTAGCAACACGTTTTATTAACAGGCGAGCTGTTGAATACCGCGCTCTGAAATTTGGTCAGTAACATGTATATATTAATAAAAGATATGTTATTTTCCCCTGCAGGTTCCGTTTGTTTGGAGAGTCAAGACGGTGTAAAAAAAAGTTCCTTAGATTAGTCGCAGATGAAATTGTATGGCTGTCGATTCATGTCTTACGCGCAATAAATTTTCCTAGCAATCATAATATCAATGCGTTGATTTTTTAAATAATTAGATAGTAGTATACAACTGATGTAATAATCAGCAAAGTAAATATAACTGCCATCTTGCATAGACTGTATGCCTACACGCGTAGATTTTCGATTTCATGATTTTGCGATTGCATACCCATGTGCATGCATGTGTTGTGAAAATTATAATTTAGCGATTCATAATTCAACTTTCCAGAGTACCCACCCATCATATGACGTCATAATGAACTGCGTGATGTGTAGAATGACATCATAATGAATGACGTCATGAATGACGTCGATAAGTACGTCACGAACGCATATTTGAAGACGGTCTATGCGTTGTTGTACAAATTGTTTGCTTTTACTATTTAATAAATATTCTGTTAAATATTTTGAAACTAATTTGACTGGGCGCTGTTGCTGCCATAGGCAGCAACAGCACCCAGTCAAATTAGTTACAAAATATTCAACAGCTTCCCTGTATAGTTTTCAGGAAATTGATAGCTAGGGCATTCGGGGATCGATCAATCCCAACACGGCGAGGTATGAAGACGGTCAATGCGTTGTTGTACAAATTGCTTGCTTTTATTACTTAATAAACATTCTGTTGAATATTGAAACTAATTTGACTGGGCGCTGTTGCTACCATAGGCAGCAACATCACCCAGTCAAATTAGTTACAAAATATTCTACAGCTTCCCTGTATAGTTTTCAGGAAATTGATCAATCCCAACACAGTGAGGTGTGGCTTAGCTAGTGATAGGCGGGGCATAGCTAAAAATCGAAAGGTCCATTAGTATAGGACATTAGAGACAGAAATAAATTTAAAATGCATAAAGTATTAAAAATTAATTTGAATAAAAGTTGCTGAGCTGCTGGGTATGATAATAACCGGCTTTATTATATGCATGTATAACATGGCCAATGAAATCACCGCATTTCTACCACATGACCATCCAATAAGAAAACTGTATTAGATTGAAAAGTCTCTAGTCAAATTAGTTTACAAAACTCAACAGCATGTTTGTTAAATAGTACATGCAATTCGTTCAACAACGCATAGTCCATCGTCAATTATGCGTTCGTGACGAACTTTGCTACGCCATTCATGACGTAATTGATTATATGATTGACTGAGAAACTGGAATCCTCAGATGCGAGTCGCAAATCAAAAAAGCTTAATGAAATCAGTCTGTCTACAACTAGCATTGTACTTTCGCGACTACTGTTATGTTATAAACATAGTGTATTGTGATGCTTTATAGTATCGTTTGTAGTAGCATTGTTACATCATGTAAATGTTACGTCATAGGGCATTTACCCCTTTCATGGGTGATCTATATCATTTGATTGTGATGTCAGATCATTGGGCGGCAGATTGATATACCAATTTATGTGGGTGCATTCTGAGAAAGGATAGTAAGTGTGAAACAGAGATATAGATGGATAGTGCCCATTATGGAGCAGACATGGAGACCATGGAGATGTTTCAGAAAGGATACTGTCATCGGCAATACGTAAAGATGAGAGTGCGAACTCATATTCCAATATCTGCTGGGAATTAGTGTCTTCTTAGTGAGAACTAGAGCGTAAGGGTAATCTCAGTGTGTAAAACTGTATTTGGTCTCAGTACGTTTTTTCCTACAGTTGCTACCTCGGATTGAAAGACGTTTGCGATATTGGCTTATAAAGTTGCAATATAACTCTCTTGTCATTGACTAAGGTCGTGTTCTCCCGGAGAGTTAATCGGGAGTAACGCCATATCGCAGTATTGCGTTACGCAGGTTAAGTCTTTAGTAAGACCGTGTTCTCATATATCCACTATTTCGGTAAATACCAGCTATATCGGCTAGCGTTCTCATTGGACCGGCTCTTGTACCGGAATAAATAACATTTATTTCGAAATTTAATCCCACAAAATCGGCGATTTATCTTCCGATATATCGCTATTGCGAACGCAACCTATTCCCTCAAAATTGGCGAGATAGCGTTACCGTGAGCTTTGTCTCTCACTGTCTGGCAGGTGGCGCTACGGCCAGCATTTTATCTCACTCTCCACCAGGTAGCACCACCGTCCAGTCCGTGACTATCTTCTAGCAGTGTGAATATAAACCGATATATCGGCTAATTATTAACCTACACAGTACACGAAATAGTTTAACAGGATTAGGCAATGAGAAAGAGGTCTAAGTCAGTGCAGAACGTACTGGCATAACATCTGAAGTAACGTGTACTTTTCAATGGAACAAAGTAGCTAGTGATATGCTCTCAGCACCTATCAAAATGTCCTCTGCCCTCCACGTTCGAATGTTCTCTCCTGGCAATATTCTATGTTTTGGTTACCGCCTTATTCCGTTATTCTTCACTCCCTTCTGACTCGTTTTCTACCATAGCTTATTCACTCAGAGCTCCAAGCTCTCTCTCTCGCTCTCTCTCTCTCTCTCTCTCTCTCTCTCTCTCTCTCTCTCTCTCTCTCTCTCTCTCTCTCTCTCTCCTGGTGGTCAGCTGCCAAGCTTCTCCAAGCTCTCTCTCTCTCGCTCGCGCGCGCTCTCTCCTTCCTCTCCCTCTCTCTCTCCCCCTCTCCCCACCCCCCCCCCCCTCTCTCTCCCCTGGTGGTCAGCTGCTAAGCTGCTCCAAGCTCTCTCTCTCTCTCTCTCTCTCTCTCTCTCTCTCTCTCTCTCTCTCTCTCTCTCTCTCTCTCTCTCTCTCTCTCTCTCTCCCACTCCCTCCCTCCCTCCCTCCCCCCCTCCCTCCCTCTCTCTCGATTTAGTCCGTCAGACACGTTATACAAATTGTATGTTTTTACTATTTAATAAATATTCTGTCGAATATTTTGAAGCTAATTTGACTGGGTGCTGTTGGTGCCATATGAAGCAACAGCACCAATCAAATTAGTTTCAAATTATTCCATATCTAAGCTTTATAGTTTTCTGGAAATAGAGATTCAGAGAGTGCATCAATCGATTAATCCCAAGTTTTCCATCACGGGCAAAGCGTGGGTGGAGCCTAACTAGAGATGGGCGAGGCATAGCTAAAACTGGATTCCGCCATTATCAATATGAACCAATTGTTTCGGTTACACAAATTCCCCGCTTCTTTCAATAATGTACATGCATTTATCTGGAACAACGTTCCATGAAATAAATAAACACTGATCCAGCAAATATGCTAGATTTTGTCGATCCTTCATGTCGGAGGTGTTAGCGCTGAATATTCTATTTAGCACTTTGTCGAAGCTTTTAGTCCTTCTTTTTCTCAACCTACTAACGCAGAGGAAATAGCTGTCATAATAACCAGCCTCAAGCCAGCAAAGAGTGCTGGTATGGATAACTTCAAATGACGATGTTTTAAGCGCCGCAAAACAGAAATACTGGTGCCTCTATATCATATCTGTACCCGTCACTTGCGTAGGGAGTTTTTACATCCAAATTAATACTTGCTCGAGTTACACTAATTTATAAAGCAAAGAATGGACCTTTCCATTTTAACTATGCCCCGCCCATCTCTAGCTAAGCTCCACCCACACGTCGCTCGTGTTGGATCGATCGATCTCTGAACTCCCTGACTATCAATTTCCAGAAAAACTATACAGGTAAGCTGTTGAATATTTTGAAATTAATTTGACTTGACGCTGTTGCTGCCATTGGCAGCAACAATGCCTAGTCAAATTATTTTCAAAATATTCAACAGCATGTTTCTTAAATAGCAAAAACATACAATTCAGACCACGTGTCAGACTATTAAGCGCTAAAGACCGGCTTAATCGAATCATTCATGACGTCTGCATATACGTCGCGTAGTTGATTATGACATCATCTGATTGAGTGAGGAAATGGATTCATTATTTCCTTCAACTTTAGCAACTACAGGCCTGTCTCAATATGCCCACTTTTTTCAAACTACTTAAACGATTTTATGTGCAACCAACCGACTAATAAATTACCTGGACAAAATGTCAATTATTTACGTATCACAACATGGATTTAGGGGGAAATAGTGGATCATGCTTGATTTAATTGACATGATGGGGGAAATTATAGAATAAATGGAAAAGAAATGGAAAATTATAAACATTTTGGACCTTTCAAATGCACAATCAACCATGTCATGTTATTTAAAAAGATGCCACACTAAGTAGTTCCTGAGATATATATCCGAAAGAAAACAATATGTACAGTTTAATTGAATTTGTTCTGGAACTATGAATTTAATATGTGGTGTTTTTCAGAGATCTATTCTTCTGTTATTCCCTCTATTCATGAATGATTTACTTAATATATGCAATGCTTTTTGCTGCAACGAAAATATAGAAACACTATACGAAAATGTTAATGAAGAAAGGGAAAAATTTACAAATTGGTTTTTGTTAAATAAATTATCGCTAAATGTTGACAATTATATGTTGTTTAATAAGTCAAAAGACGTCAAATAAAGAATAAATACCAAAAATGTATATAAACAGAGAAGAAATCAAAGACGCCTCTTCTGCAAATGTCTTTAGACATTTGCCTCAACAAGAACCTAACATGCCAAAAAATCATATTGAGATAATAGCATCTAAAGTAGCAAGAATCATTTGTGTCATTCAGAGACTTAAAACATATATGACACATGACACAATGGAGGAATCCAGTTTTAGCCATGCCCCGCCCAAATTTAGCTAAGCTCCACCTACACCTCACCATGTTGATTTAATTGACATGATGGGGAAAATTATAGAATAAATGGAAAAAAAATGGAAAATTATAAACATTTTGGACCTTTCAAATGCACAATCAACCATGTCATGTTATTTAAAAAGATGCCACACTAAGTAGTTCCTGAGATATATATCTGAAAGAAAACAATATGTACAGTTTAATTGAATTTGTTCTGGAACTATGAATTTAATATGTGGTGTTTTTCAGAGATCTATTCTTCTGCTATTCCCTCTATTCATGAATGATTTACTTAATATATGCAAGGCTTTTTGCTGCAACGAAAATATAGAAACACTATACGAAAATGTTAATGAAGAAAGGGGAAAATTTACAAATTGGTTTTTGTTAAATAAATTATCGCTAAATGTTGACAATTATATGTTGTTTAATAAGTCAAACGACATCAAATAAAGAATAAATACCAAAAATGTATATAAACAGAGAAGAAATCAAAGACGCCTTTTCTGCAAATGTCTTTAGACATTTGCCTCAACAAGAACCTAACTTGCCAAAAAATCATATTGAGATAATAGCATCTAAAGTAGCAAGAATCATTTGTGTCATTCAGAGACTTAAACCATATATGACACATGACACAATGGAGGAATCCAGTTTTAGCCATGCCCCACCCATATTTAGCTAAGCTCCACCTACACCTCACCATGTTGGAATCTATCGATCCCTGAACTGCCTGACTATCAAATTCCATAAAACTATACAGGTAAGGTGTTGCATTTCGTTGACAACATGTTTTAAACTGTCAAAATCAACAACATACAGTGATACAAAGAATTTTGTATTTTGTTCTTAGTCATCGTAATGAACCAGATTTTAATCATTAGATAAACTTTTCTTTATTTTCCCTTGTTGACTTATATAACATATATGAAATTGAAAAGAGCAATTGAACAAATATCATGAGTGTCCATTTGGCGCACATCATTATTTAAATGCGATATTAGTTCTGTTCATTTCAGTTTTTACTTTCACATAATTGCATTTTCAACAAATTTAGATTTTGTCTGTTGTTATAGCAACAGCATTCAATGAAATACATTAACGTTAGCATTAACAATTCGGGTGCAGACCCCTCCTGTGTCAACCTGCGCCTCTAATTGGTCAAAATACTAGCTTTATCAATGAACTCTTTAATTTGTCAAGATTTTTCACGAAAATTTAAATTTTAGCTCGGTGAATGGACATTTGCTGGTCAAGAATATGATCTCGTTGCAAATTTACCACTGGTTACCGAGCCAGTCATTCGAGTGGTAAGATTTTTAAAATAGTCTTCTCTTGGCCTGCAAATGAACATTCCTCAAGCCCACTGCAGTTGCCATTTTTGGCCGACTTAATCTTTAAAGGAGTACATTAACATAGGAAGGGTTAAGCTAAGACGACTACATTTTTCATACGCAAGGCGTGTCATATTACAAGCAATAGGTTTTTGACAACCGGTAACATAAATCCTCAATTCACCTTTCCAGAGTATCCATTCATCATCAGACCCCGTATGACGTCATAATCAGCTCAGCGCGTGTATGATGACGTCATAATCATTACGTCGCAAAGGGTTCCATATAGACCGTCACCAAATCTCAAATGGTCCGACACGTTGTATGAATTGCATGTCTTTGTAATTCTTTGTTATTTAATAAACATGCTGTTGAATATTTTGAAACTAATTTGACTGGGCTCTGTAGCTGCCTTAGGCAGCAACAGCACCCAGTCAAATTAGTTCCAAAATATTCAGCAGCTTATCTGTGTAGTTTTTTTGGAAATTGATAGTCAGGGTGTTCAGAGATCGATCGATCCCAACACGAACGAGGTGTGGGTGGAGCTTAGCTAAAGATGGGCGGGGAATAGCTTAAACCGGAAAGGTCCATTGAATGATTGGTTTGTATAAAACATTTATCAAATGGTAGAGGACAACATTTTGTGTGATCGTTTATTAATAATAAATAAGAACAGATGATTGCTTTCCAAATTTTTCTTTATCCATCCCCATAAAATGGCAGCTTTTGATGACAATGGTGTGTTTGTATGCCTAGAAAATAAAGATCATGATTAGTTTTTCTGGGAATATGTAGGAGCCTACATATATGTTATATAGAAGTTAATAATAAGGGTTAAAATTAATTACAAAATAATGTCGGCGGCGAATGCTGAAGTAGAGCGAGTGACTAGGTGCATGTCTCCTGGCATAGTCTTCATATACCATAGAATTTTAAATTATGGGTAAAAATCTATGACAGATACATTTATGGTCAAGTTCGATTCTTCACAAAAAAACAGTCAGTTAGTCTGTTTACTGATCATGCGCATAAGCTATGTGTGAATCGAAAAATGGATGGTTAACTAGAGTTAGTTGGTACCTGATTCCCTATTGAATTATCATTACAGAATATTTGGAACAAGCTACCGGTCTCAGTTAACAGTTCCTTGGCTGTTTTGATTAACTACGATGATGAGTATTTTGGTATGGCCGTATGCCAAAAAATTTAAACCAATGATAATATGTATACGATAAAGTGGGAAAGGAACATTGACAATCGACCTTTCCAGTTTTAGCTATGCCCCGCCCATCTCTAGCTAAGCTCCACCTACACCTCATTCGTGTAGGGATCGATTGATCCATGAACTCCGTGACTATCAATTTCCATAAAACTATACAGATAAACTGTTAAATATTTTGAAACTAATTTGACTGGGTGTTGTTGCTGCCCGCAACAGCGGCAGTCAAATTAGTTTCAAAATATTCAACAGAATGTTTACTAAAGACATACAATTCGTACAACGTATCACACTATTAAGCGTTACGAGTCATTCATGCCACACTATGACGTCATCCTACACGTCACTTAATTGATTATGACGTCATATGACTTCTGACCGTAACATAATGGCTTAATGGATGAGTTATCCTTCTTGAGTGTGCTAACTAGTCAATGAAAGAGTTGCCTCCCTTACAAGGTAACACCGCTCTAAGCCTTATCAATATATATATATATATATATATATATTTATATATATATATATATATATATATATATATATATATATATATATATATATATATATATATATATATATATATATATATATGGTCGAGTTGCTTAAATTCGTGAGTACTGAAATTCGTAAATTTGTTTTTATTGCTCTCGTTCTATGATGTAACGTTACGTTGCATGGAACGCATCTACACAGTAGCCACGTTTTGATTGACAGTTCTGAAGCTTTTGATAAAGTTTTGAGCAAAATACGGTCAAAACAAGAAACTGTTCATACAATAACTGATAGTAGTGATAAAAATTGCAAGCTTCCTTAATGCACTTTCTAAGATTACTTACTTGCGCTTATTTAGCACCTAAAATGAGCAATTTTTACAATCCAAAGTTACAACCTGCTTTGGTTAAATTTTCTCGCCACTTCGGATTAGCCTGATTGACGGGAGCGCGTCTAAATTTTATTGGAGAGGCTCTAGAGGAAGGGGTGGGTGCTTATTAATCATTTACCAAAGTGTCAAAATTGACATAAAGTGCACACATGGTTTTTTTAACGATAGAAATCTTTTTTATTCTTTCCTTTATGCCTGCTGAACATGTTTTAAAGACCCTAGCGTTAGCTCATTTCTTCAGCTCATTAATATTGGTGAATTTCATGTGACGTCACTACCTAACGAAAGCGGCATCCATTTGAGGTTTTTTCTACTCTTCAAATGTATCAACTGCTTTTTCAGTTTATACATTCATTTGTAGGACTAATTTATCGGTTAAAACGGGCAAAATTAGCAGTTGAAATATTCAACAAACTACTACAGTGATATTTAAGGATTTACAAGCATGTACCAGACAGCTGAAGATGCATAATCACCAATTCACGAAATTCGGTACCGCTATTTCACACATAACCTGGCGAGGTGGGTCAGTTCAAATGCTTTGGATTTGTTTAAAAATTTAAATTTTGTACTGAAACTTTTTTGCTTGTATTCGGAAGTGGTATTTCACATTGTGTTAAATTCTTGCGCAGATCTGTTTAAGAGTTTTCTTTCACGAGTGCATTACTTGCTTAGATTCACGAACTTCGGTACCCATAGTATATATATGCTAAGCATGTGAATAAAAGCCAGTCTCATTATCGGCCATATTGGAGTCAAGTTGTTATTTTTCATGGTGCCAGGTAGTAAACAACGGATTAACGCAAACATGGACCAGTTAAATCCTCCAGGTTCGTTGGCAATGAACAGCAATGTGTCTGAACAATGGAAAAGGTGGAAACAAAGATTTGAATTGTTCAAAATCGGTTCTGGACTGAAGGAAACGTCGCAGCAAGTACAGTTTTCAACCTTTCTACACATAATAGGTGAGGAAGCTTCGGATATATATATATATATATATATATATATATATATATATATATATATATATATATATTTATATATATATATATATATAGGCTATAAGACTTAAGTTCGAAAATTAAGATGATCGCGAAAAGTTGGATGTATTATGCAAGAAATTTCATAATTACTGTAATCCCAAGAAAAATATAACTTGGGAAAGAAATAACTTTTTCATGCGAAGCCAAAGTTTTGTGGAAACAATTGACCAATATGTGACGGATCTTCGAGCCAAATCCAGGAGCTGCGAATTCGGACAGCTTCGTGACACATTAACACGTGATCGGATTGTTTGTGGAATATTGGATAATACCGTTCGAAGCAGACTCCTGAGAGATTATGATTTAACCCTTGAAAAGGCAGTTGACATTTGTAGGGCAGCTGAGATAAGCTGCAAGCAACTTAAAACTCTACACTGCGAGGATAATTCTGTGCATAGTGTGCTGAAATCCCGAAAAACTGTCAAAACTAGGTACAGTGGTAAACCAAGCCAAAATCGTAGATTTACTCAGAAACAATCAGTTCAGTGCAAATGTTGCGGAAATGCCCATGGACCATGTAAGTACCTAGCATATGGATAAACTTGTTTGCATTGTAATCGGAAAAACCATTTCGCTAAACTATGTTTCTCGAGGATTAAGCAAACACACCAGAAAAATGTGTATGGATTATCTGAAAGTATGGATTCAGAAGGAAAGGCGTTTCTTCATTGGAACTGTGGAAAAGACAATTCTGGTAAACAAACTGAATGGAGCGCACACTTAGAAGTGAACAATGTTATTGAAAAGTTCCAAATTGACACTAGTGCGGAATGCAATATTATGTCAAAGACAATATTTCGCCGTCTTGGATGTAAAACATTGAAATCTGCAAACGTCAAACTTGTAACATTTGATGAACATATGCTATAGACATATACATCTAACAAGCGAAGATGCTCACCTTTCCGTAGGTTGCCCTGCATAGCACTTACCTCCGAAAGATAGCGTGTGTACATGTTACAGAGCAATAATTCCCGAAGCAAATAACGATCCGGTCACCATGGCCCGGCAACCACATATAACATCACTAGGACAAGTTTACGGCTCACGAAAGCAATTTTAGAAAGTGCTATATCATTTATGGTGGGGAGAAAGAGACGGATATCCATCGCCAGTGTCAGTACGTGAGGGCATGGTGGGTGCTAAGACCTCACTCAGACACTACAACGAATTGGATGGAGATCCGCATCTTATCCGTCACCGCATGGAATTAACATTTTACCTGTCATTAGGGTTGAGTTCCAGAATGCCCAGAGATGCACTGTAGGTCGATATTACAACATAATTAATTTCTGTTCGCAGTGCTTCCTACATTGGCAAGGGAATCTATCTAACTAGTATCCGCAGATACAGGGGGCGGTGTCTGATAGTTTCTTAGAGTCGGATCCTGCTAGCGCATCGATGGGAGTCCAAACAATTATTAAGCCTTGCAGCTGGTGGATCGTGGAAAGAGACAATAACTCGAAATTAATAAGAGGCCCTAAGGTAACTGGCCAACTGTACACAACCTAGCCGGTGCGTGGTGCTACATTTCTACGACAACCAGAAAAGAGGTGTACACTATGCATCTCTTGAGGAGAAATTGTCCCTAACCACTTTAAACCTATCCAATCGAGCTAGAATCGCCAGGTTTAGTCGGTAACATGTCAGGCGCAAGCAATTAGAGCATGATCAGCGACCTCAGTGTAAAATTGATGCTGGGGGAATATAGTGATGGGGATAAAATGTTGCTGTATAGTATAGCCTAGCGTACTGCGTCGTAGAGTTTTAATAAATAAACAAAACATATTAACTAGGATGGCTACTAGCCATATACACAACTAACTAATACAGTGCGAACGATATATATCATAGGTCATAGGACCTTACGGTGCTGTTAGTTGAGACCACCCACAGAAAATAAGGATAATATATACAATATGAAACAGAAAGTATAAAAACGCGGTCTTAGGACCGGAACGGCACCTCTTAGTCATCAGTGCCTATTACAGAGATAATTAAATGAATAATAGTATAGCTACTTGAGTATCTATTGGTCATCAGTACAATAAGAGTTCATAAGTCTCTGAAATTGATATGCTAATATGAAATAGCGCAAGATGGCATGATGAAGTTTTCCGCAAGCAGGTTTCCGCAGGCAGACTGTCCACTAGATAGTCAATTTAACTGATACATGATTTAAACAGTTTGTTGTAAAGGTACCGTCCGGGGACGGTAGTTTGAAAGTTGAGAGTTGCCCATTAACAGAGAGGACTACTAATATGAATAACTATGCATGCACAATAACTGGGTACACCGTGCGGGATATGTCGCATAGCTCTTGCGGTGTACCGAGCAAAGTCCCACCAGACAGTGGTCTAAAAGTTAATTATCACATGCGACATGCAGCGTGGCATTATGGATCCACTTTTCAGCATGGTCAGAAGATCCGGCGAGTTATCCACCAAGAATCACCATCAGCTCTACATTCTGTAGAATCACATCAGGCCCGCAAGACCCTTCCGCAGGAAATTCCTCTAGGAAATGTTCCGGAAAGGGACTTCTTACATTAATTAAATTCTTGCCCCCGGATGGCCGTCCGGGAGCATCCAAAATTCTTGTATCACAGAAAGTGACTGTAAGACTGCCCACTGGCGCAGGAGATCCCAATTCTGAATGGCACTGCTGCTATGTAGGCACCACAGTCAGTTAGCAGTTCTCCCGTGTCTAGCACCGCACTGGTCCAGCAGTCTTGTTGAATGGTCGGCTTCCACAGCGATGATGCTCTCGATCTTCGATTTTTCGTCCCTTTTATACTACGTGTGACGTCAAAGACAGGCACCCCAGCCAATCAGTGAGCGAGCAGTAGCCAATCAGCGTGCAGCCAGAAGTGGTGACGTGGCTATCACGTGGACAGCACATTCCCCATTCAGTTAATGCATACACGCGATTACGACGTCAAAAGCAATATTTTGAAAGTAATTTAACGGGAGTTTTAATGATAACTCGCCCCTTTCTGCTCCGATTTTAATCAAGTGAACAGTTCTGAAACCCTCGTTTCATTCTGGTCCTGATCGGTACCAAGAACGACGAGAAGGATGCGAGTTAAGAAAATCACGAGTACCAACTCGGTACACTATAAGCACACACTCTCTCCCAATCCTGACACATGTTGCCAGGGAAGCTCTGACACACGCACATGCGCTCTACACACTCTTATGGACTTAGCCGTTTTTAACGAAAACCTCTCTCATAGGGCTAATACATGTGTACTATCCTATGCAGGCAGCTGGGGGCGAGCTTGGAGCGAATCCAGAATGGCCGTCCCATACCCAGCTTAGCTGGGATGGTTCGTACCTGTCCGGTCTATCTGTGCTACACCACTCCCTCCTAGTTTGACACCCGTGACAAACGATCAATGCTTCGCGGATCGAATGCACAGGAGCATGCTAGGCAGGAATTATAGACTTCCTGAGTAGGCGCATAGCTAAGAGGAGTAGGGATGCGAGAGACGTGTGGTTATGAGAGAAAAGCACATAGCGGTGTGAAAGAGTTTGGGAGGGAGGCATACTTTTAGTTTTCATTTTTGGCCTGGAATTATTTTTCCAGGTCTTTTCTTTTTTTTTTGGTTTTGTTTTATTATGTGGTGCTTGCTGTATCTTTACTTAATACCATGATTAGGCTAAACAATAGCTCGAATTGGCGTTCTCTTGGGTGCGGATAATTATTTTTCTGCAGAGAACGCCCAAGCTCCAACGTGCCTCAATCATTTATAACATAAGAAAAATAAAAGAAAAGTATATATATAAGATATGTTGAAACAGTTAAAATGTAAAGATTACGTATGCATTCCAGATAAATGAGGGAATGCATACAGTGCAGCCCGTTTTTCTGAGTCCGCATGGATAGCCCTCACTATCCACAATCCATCCCGACGTACTAACGCGTGAAGAAAAATAATAAGAAAAATAATACATAATAAAGTAAAAAGGCTGGTTCATCAGGCAGCCCCAGTGTAGCTAGTACGGCATGAAGGGAATAAGACATATTCGCTATGGTGTGTTGTGTACTATGTCGCACACAACATGTTTACAACACAGGTATCCGCAGTGATTATTTGTATGAGACATAGCTACGCAAGAATATTGCGCAGCTATGTAGGATGACCGTAGTCAGCCTAGGGACTGGGTGTCAATTATAAAATTATATATAATAAGAAGAAAAATATTTCAAAAATAATAAAATAATAATTTCCATTTTTCCGCACACCTACTTATAAATTCTGCCACAACCATGACATAGTGTCCTTAAACGTCCACAGAGAAATTTCCCCAGCGAGTCTGGGTTCCATGACTCGTGGTGGTCAGACGTGGTGGATGGACCTCTGATGCCGAAATATCACTATTTATAATGTCAAGGTCGGTAATACTAAAACTGGAGGAAGGTGCTGAAGTGCCCATAGATGCGCTAGTGGTGGTGATGATGATGACGGGTATCGTACTGACTGGAGGCAGTGTGAATACTGCGGACATCACTGTTGTCGTGGAGGTTGTGTTGATGGTGCGGGCTGGAGGTTGGCTGAATGCGGTGATGATGCGTGGTGGGTTTGCTGCAGCGGTGCTTGCAGATAATGTCCTTATTTTTACAGCCATCAATAACTTGCTGGCGGTCATCCTAGGAATTGCATGGATATCCGAAGGCTGGTGGGCTATTCTTCGTTTCCCTGAATACGGACGATCTGGTGTAGTTATTTTATGTACAGCAGGATCTACTGGAATACTGATGATGTGCGTGTGTGCCGGTGTGCTGGTCTGTGCTGTGGTGGTGATGGTTACTGGTGACTGCTTCCGTGAGGCTGATCTCCTCATCTATAATTAAACTACATGGAGAAATAGATCTTTTGGAAATGTCCTGTAGACCGGGTTTAGAGATTGTCACAGGTGTAGAAATTTCATGACTGAAATGGGCTGGCCGATTACAGATGTGGTGATGATGCTGCGTGTGGTCAGTGGTGTCACTACGGGTGCTGCTAGTGCGGAAATCACAATTGGTGTTGATACTGATGTTGCAAACACTGCTGGTGCTGTTCGTGCTGGTGCTGTCGATGTGGATGCTGGGATGCTGCTGTGAGATGGTTGTGTTGCGGATGCTGTTCTTCTTATGTAATGCAGAAAGTCAGTTTGTCGCTGTTTAGTATGTTTTGTTTTCGCCATCTTTCTCGTTGGAAGCACAGTAACTGGTAATCGCCTTTCGAAACAGGGAGTGAGAATATCTATGTCCTCATTTTGTTCAGCAGGTGCTAACATTACTACTAACACACGATGTTTGAAACTTAAAGTGTGTGTCACACCGTACCGAGTAGCTGAATACAGGTACTTGCAGTCCGCACAAAAGGCACATTGTAAAAGATGGTCGTGATTGACATAAAGCATCAGCTCCGACTTTCTGGAGAATGCACGCTTAGAAGGCTGTCCGTTAGGCTGTAATGCTGTATACGGATACTTCTTCCCAAGATGAACTGATGCTGACCCCTCAGAGCTGTCGGACAAGGTGAGAGCTTCTGCAAGCGACATCTCATTTCCGCATGATGGTAATGTGCGGAACCGCCTAACCTAATCTAAATTACCTACGCTTCATACTTTTCCTGACCAAATATAATAGTAATAAAATAATAAGTAAAACAGCAAAATATGGTTTACGACACGAAATTAGCCTAATGCTCGATCTTCCCTTGTGTCAAGTTTTGACGGGAAGATGAAGTTTCAGCGCGCGCTTTCCTCCTTTTATACCTTTTGGTGATGTCACAGAAGGGCGGATGACCACACCCGAAAGTTTTAGGGTGAGTCGGTCGGGCCCTATTTGGAAAGTTTTAATTTTAATTCTCCTGGAGTCGGATCAAATATTTCCTCCATAGAAAGGAAGTAAATATAAATATAAAAAGGAAGGTGAGTCGCTTTCATCCCCACTCGGCGAAATATTGAGTCGCCAATCAACAAGAAAATCCGGAACTACTTATTCCCGTGGAAGCTCACCTTTTAATTAGCATGAAGCAGTTGTCCCGATTGGATGCTTATAAACTCGCCTGTTCAGATTTCATGCTGGAACACCCGACGGGATGTGGGAGAGGGCAATGACGTCAGCGGCCTTGACTCACCACCTCTCGCCTCCTCCATCACGCTGTTGTAGATACGCATTGGCCGGTTTTTGTGTTTAAAGCCTTTAATCCAATTTACTGGAAATTAGAGGTGCTGATCACGTGGTTCTTGTTTTGGAAAGCACGTGGTTGATCGGAAACCTAGGCATATGTATGTAATGGTGAAGTTTTAATTCTGCTGACTATATGTAGTTGATGTGAAAAATGGAAATACATGTTTTCAAATTCTGTTCCTCAGAACAGCATCCATGGATATGCACATGATTTTATAAATGCGCCGCTTCTTGTCTGTAATTGATTTATACCAGCCCGTGTTGATTAGTGACTGGAATATGTAGGTAAGAGAATATTTGAAATCCTCCATTATGTTATACTGTCGAAGTTTTGATGCTGCTTCACCAGCCCACACACTAATGATTTGTATACGTGGCAGAACAGTCATGTTCTTAATCAAAATTAGGACAGTTATAGCTGACTGTAATTTATTGTTTGGTTTAAACAGCTCCATGTCTTGCGGAAATCAATTCTACTGATCCCGCGAAGCTGGATTGTGTTTTGCGGGTGGGTGGGCTGCCAAGCATCCTCCCCTGTGGGTAGGACTAGCCTCATCCCTACCTAGACCAAACTTAATTATCACAATACAGCTCGAAAAATGCATGCCACAGTTTTACAATTACAATACAGTCGTATGGAGATTGTGAATACAGTCATCCTGAGTATTTGTGTCTCTGTCATGTTGATGAATTTCATTGATACGCGTGACTGCTTATCTGTGGATGATACGTGTGCTGTTGTGATGTCTGACGTTTCTATGGCAGCAGGGGTGGGGGGGGGGGGGGTAGCTGCATGTGGGTGGTGTCAACTTTATTGGACATGATGTATTTCGTTCTGTAATGGCCGAGCCCGGAGGTGGGACGGAGTTACTTTAGAGTGCGGATGACCAAGAAGGGTACTGTCATAACTTGAATCAATCCATTATCGAATTCACGTTCAGTAGCAAAATCCTACTTATGGATGACAGACTGCGGGCATCTTGCTCTCTTAATAATAGTGACTTATTACATGTGATTGTCATGTGATAGTTTAGCTGTTTACATATGACGATTCGGAGGTGGGGGTAGTGGTAGTGGGGGAATCCCCCGTAGTGTGTACTGTAGATGGCTGCAGTGTTGTTCCTCCTTTACGTATGATCAGTTTTCTGTAAACCGGATAAGAATGTGTTTGCGGAAAATGTTGACTCGTGTTGTTGATGGTGGTGATCTGTTGTAGGGAAGTCGGGGTCGCTGTGTGACACTGGCGTAATGCGAATTGGTCATATCCAGGTTTTCAAGCTGGTGAATGCCGAGTCTGTTGATATTGCAGAAATATGGTGGTGCGGGATGCCACCTCCTCTGTAGCAGCGGACTTTCTCATATCTGACGATTGACAGTCAACAGACAACGAGTGGAGTGTGGAATGGACAGGGCCGATGATGTCCGAACTTGGTGCATAGACGATGGACACGAATTGGAGTGAGGGGTGGTGGTGCTATAGGATGGGGTGCACCTTGGTATGGGATTTGTCTCACAATTTGCGGGGGTGGAGAGGTACACCGAGTTGTGCAGTTTGCTGTTCTTCAAAACAAGCCAGGGTCTCATCAAGCCTCTTCACTTCCATGCTATTCATTACATGTTCCACTCCACAAGAAGCATGGCCCGGGGAAACCTCAGCTTCTGCTCGTGGTAATTCTATAATTGCGGTAATAGCATGAAGTGGGTGGGAATGCGAAGAGGTCGGTGGAACAACTTTTCCGTCATTCCCATTGGACAGCACAAAGGAGAAAGTCTTCAGATACGACTTCCCAGATCTTGTAGACCCGGCCTGAGGATGGAGAGGGCGAATACGTATCTCGTCATCATCCCAAGCGTTAGTCATATGTTCACTGCACGCCTGTCTTGGTAGGAGAGGGGTCAAACTGGCACCGTGGTACTCGGGACTAACGTTGGGAATACTTGTTTCCATAGGAACATCTTTCTGGGTACCGGTGTCACGTGGAATGCCCAGCCCGAGCTCTGGCACTGGGTTATCACTGACACAAGGTCTAAGTCGATCAAAGTGGATGACTGAGGTCAGGCCATCCGAGGCGCGGATGCAGTAGGTCACATCCGACTTCTAACCTACTACCACATAGGGGCCTTTCCACTGGTAACTCAGTTTACTTGTCACATTTGCCGAACATCACGAATCGTGAATCCAAAGCAGCTTTCCTGCCTCACATGGGTTTCCATACACTCGCCGGTCATGCCACATTTTCTGACGCCGGTGTGCAGTGGATAAAGTTGCTCTCACTAGCTCATGGATCTGTTCTATCCACTGCCGCATGAGCTCTACGTAGAGAGATAATGAATTTTTCTCTCCCGGAATTATGGGTATGGCCAGATCCAGGGGTAAGGCAATTCACGGCCTAACATTAACCAAGCAGGGTATAGCCCGTGCTGGAATGTATTGAAGTGTGGTATGCCATGAGCCCATATGGGAGTCGTAAATCCCAATCTCGACAATCAAGGCATGTTTCCTTTGTCAACATTTCAGTGAGAGTACGATTAAATCTCTCCACCATCCCATCACTCCATGGATGATACGGGGTGGTGCGGGTTTTGATGATATGAAACAATTTGCAGAGCTCGGAGATCAGCCGGCTCTCAAAATTACTTCCTTGGTCAGAGTGCAGCTCATAGGGCATACCGCATCGGCAGAACAAATTGCTTGTCAGAACCTCTGCCACAGTGGATGCCTCTTGGTCTGGCAAAGCAAATGTTTCTACCCACTTCGTAATATAATCTTGTAATACGAGGATGTACTTATTTCTTTCATCAGTCATATTCAAGGGTCCGAGCACATCAATAACCACTCGCTCCCATGGTATACCAACAATTTTAACTTGTAAAGTTGCGGAATGGTGCTGGCCATCAGCGCGTCTTTGACATGGACACATTTTGTGACCCATGCCTTTACACTATCGCATATCCCGATCCAGTGGTATCTTTGTTTTATCCACATGATGGTCCGTTCGATGGCTAGCTGTCCAGCATTATTGTGTAGTTGTTGTAAAATAGTTTCACGATAACTATGCGGTTATTAATGTAGATAACGTTGTTCTGTATGTGGCATTCTCCAAACTACTGATAATAGTATTTTACTGTTGCGCAAAGTGGTGTAACAGATTCCTTAGGAGGACGTATTCCGTCCTGGAGCCACGCATATATGTTTCGCGTTTGCGCATCTGTTGCTTGTTCATGAGCGACTGTCTCCATGTTCCACTCTGCGCACCATAATTCAGGAAATACCAGAGATGGCTGTGTAGTATGTGTCATGGTGTTGGCCACTTCTTGTTCATCCTCGAGCCCGATTCTGCTAAAGGCATCAGCATTTCCATGCAGTTTGCTGGGTCTATGAAAAACATTGAAGTTGAAGGCGTGCAGTGATTCCAGCCACCTCGCTACCTGGCTCTTCCAATTTTTTAGGTTTCTGAGCCAGCGTAGTAAGGCGTGATCTGCACGGAGGGTAAATGGGCACCCATACAGAAAGTGTTTGTAATACTTGACGAAATGGATCACAGCTAACAATTCTCGTTTTGTGGTCGCACAATGTTTCTCTGTCTTATTCAGAGTATGTGAACCATAACCTAGTACCTTCTCTGCTCCATCTTCTGTGACCTGAGATAGAACTGCGCCAATGGCATAAGCCGATGCATCAGTGTCTAAGATGAAATCAAGGTTATGGTTAGGATGAGAAAGAATTGGAGTGGTCGTCAAGAGTTCCTTCAGTGCCCTGAAGACACCTTCACACTCACTCGTCCACTCGAATGGTCAATCCTTCTCAGTGATCCTGAATATGGGTGATCGGTAGGACAAGTACCTACTCAGGTGTATGCCGATCCATCTGGAACAGAAATCAATAATAACGATCAAACTAACCTGACTGGCATTGCTGAAGAAACCATTCCAAAGGAAGCATACGTGCGTTCACCAGCAGTAGTTGCTAGCAGGCCATCTCAGAAACCATTAGATGATGAGAATATAGTACGAGCAGCTGAGCTGCAAAGAGAAGATGCTGAATAGTAAAGAGAAAACGCCTCGGGATCTTGAACAGAAAGTTGCTACCCATGAATTAGAACAAGCTGGAACAGAACTCATACTCTCATTCATTTATAGCATTGTTAGAAATTAAAATTACTGAACTCAAGACGAGTAATCATACTTTACTGCTAAAGCTAGCAGTTATGTCTGAGCAGCCACTGCATCCAAAGAGTTCTCTGCCAAACAATCAGGCCAAACTTAGTTCATCTCTTAACAATCAGTTTAATAACAGTGTGGCGCAGCATGATGCATCAGTATGCAACTGTTCTCTCCAAAAATTGAGGTCAAGAGTATCAGACCTTGAGTTGAAGCTGTTTGAAAACCGAGTCAGTCATTTAGAAAGGGAGATAGTGAAAGAAAGAAGTGAGCAACATCAACTTGCAGTAGTCAAAGAGCGCAACATTCAACCTCAATTACCAAATACATACTACCATCAGGAAAACTCCAGGCCTCAGCATGACCCTCCAGTTCCTATACATCAGATTCCAAACTCTAAGGTGTCAGAAAGCCCTCAACATACAGCTTATGAAAACATATTTGTTCCACCTTTGCGCCAATCTGATGTCAATCGCCAAAACTCGCAGCAATCCTACCGACAACAGCAGCATCGTTTTTTAGAGAATGGCATCGGAAAAGGGAAAATAGAAGGTGGAGAAACACACAGTGGAGAAACACACAGAGGGCTGCAACCAACATCAGTCAATCCACAAATGATTATACCACATGTAAAACAAATGCATCCACCGCAGTCAAACATACCATATCAGTCTCAGTTATTCCAACAAAACAGACCAATCATACCAGATCATGTAGCGGATATGCAATATCCATTTCATCAACTCGATCATCCTCTACTTGCGAGGCCTCAACAACAACAGTTCCAAACGCCAAGTCACAACCACCAAACTTCATTCCAACCACATTATCAACTTCACCCACCTTACCATCAGTCACAAATCAACAAGTTGCCACCACGGTTGAGAAGGCTGTGATTGACACCACCTCATCAGACTCGAATACAGTACAGCAGCAGAGTTTAACCTGGGCCAAACGTTTGGAATTGAAGATGACAATGCTAAATACAAAGAATGCAGAAACAAATAAGAACTACCTCCAGTTTCTCTCCAAGCAAAATTCAATTGTTCTATAAGAGTGGTAAGCAACCCAAATCTTCATGTAAAATGCAGTGATGATGAGAATCCCATCCCCCGTTACAAGCACCTTTGGGCTACAGTGGAACTGGTATCACCTGGTCAAACGATCTAGACATGAATGTTACTAAAATTTCAGATGGTTGCAACAGATTACTAACCATAGAGCTCGGTGCAGACACTATATGCCGGATCAATGTCTACATTCCAGTATAGAACACTTCTCAAGCAGAAGAAGAGTACACTACTGTGCTCGACGAACTGCATGAAATGATTGAGAAGTATAAACAATCCCATTACATCTTAATTGTGGAAGATCTAAATGCGGCACTGCACAGAAATCAAGGTTTCTCTAGAGATAATATACGTAGGAGATTTATGGCAGAGCATGACTTAGAACTTTCTTGTAACTACCCTTCTCAGCCAACATTCGGTTCAGGGAGTGGAAGAGCAAACTCCCAAATTGACTACTGGATGTATACTAGTAAATCAAAAGATCTGGTTCAACAAGTCAACATAGCTGACAAACATTTATCTAAATCAATCAGATGACACTGATGTGGGAATAACAATTTCAGTAAAATTACAGCCACCGTTGGCAGAGTACAGTAAAAGCAATGTAAATAACCTGATATCAACAGTTGTATGACGAAATAAATGTGATACAAGACTTTACAAAAACCTACTGATTGTTTCTCTAAAAGAAGACACTCCTAAGATTAGTCAACCCTTGCTGCTGATCTACTTGTCTGGAAACTTTCAACTTGCCTCAATCACAGCAACTGGTCAGTCGAGAAATCAAAAGAAATCAAGAAAGGGCATCAAAACATGGACTCAACATATAGCTAGTTTAATACACAAGAGTAAGAAGGCACAGTACCTATGGGACATTAATGGTAGACCTAACGGTAACAACAGCAATATCAATAATAACCGCAATGAAGCTCGTCAGAGGCTGAGACCAGCAGTGTGACTACTAAACAGTGATACGAGAACATCATTTCATAACAAGATCATGGAGGCTCATGAAAATGACAAGCAGACATTGTTCATGTTGATAGCAAAGCAGCGCATAACTCGTCAAAGAGGGGCGCATCAGCTTATCATTGATGGTAAAATATGCAATGATGATGCTGGCATCTTGAGCGGATTCAAGAACCATTTTGGTTCACTCGCCATCCCCCTGGTAGACCAAGCCTTCAATGAAGAGCACAAGAGAATTGTGGAACTCGATGTCCAGATAATTGAAGACGTGTGTAACAATCATACTACTGGGACAGAATGTGAATCAGTAACCGAAGCAGAGATCCGAAAGATCATTGCAGGATTTAAGAATAACAAATCAGCAGATCTGCATGGGCTAACAGCAGAACACTTACAGCATGCACCAACTGTGGTAACACATTATCTCCTAAAGCTAATGAACTATATAATCAGTACAGGCTACATTCCATCTGATATGAAGCAAGGAATATTTTAACTCCAATATTAAAGAAGGGTAAGGATGATAAACAGCCTAGCAACTACAGAGGAATAACAGTCCTTTTAATTGTAGGCAAGATCTTGGAAAAAGTAATTTTACAACGGACAAAGCAACAGCTTAATAACGTTCAGTCAAAGCTTCAAAGAGGTTTCACTGAAAGGTCATCATCAGTAAACACAGCACTTATTATTTCAGAAGTGATCAATGAAGATAAAGACAATCATCAGCAGCTCAGTATGTTAACATTAGATGCTTGCAAAGCATTTGATGTAGTGTGGCATGTGTCCTTACTCCGAAAGATCTACAACATTGGGATCATTATGGCGAACCATCAAAGAGATATATACTGATGCTCAATCTTCCATCAAGATGAATAGAACCCTCTCAGACTCACTTGTGATATGCAAAGGAGTACGCCAAGGTGGAATTCTCTCAACGATCCATTACAAACTCTTCAATAACAACCTTCTCAAAATATGTGAATATTGGTGCTAAAATTGGGCACATTAACTGCAGTGCTCCAACATGTGCGGATGACATAGCGCTATTAGATAAGGACACTGATCACATACAGGAGCTCCTAAACATAGTTCATCTATTGATGAACTGTGTTTAGGAGCTCCTGTATGTGATCAGTGTAACACACTTCAAGAGCACTACAATATAAACCCTGGAAAAGTGCATTGATTTCTCTAAACAAGCGAACTAAATCTGCTCCAGTTATTCATCTAGGAAGAATTTAGATTTGAATCTAAAGGTGAAACTCTCTTAGGTATAGAACGTTCAACAAATCGGAAAAGCAATGTAGAAAGACGCATTCAAGCAACAAGAAGAACAGTCTATTCGCTGATGGGAGCTGGCCTTCATGGAAATGGTGGGCTTTCCCCGTTAACTTCAGTTCAGTATATGGAAAATCTACTGTCTTCCAAGATTACTGTTTGGTCTAGAGGTCATTCAGATGACAAAGGCTGAGATTAGTGCATTGGAACTATTCCAACTGTCAATTCTTATACAATTACAGTCCCTTCCAAAGAATACAGCATCATCAGCAACACTATGCCTGCTAGGAATAAGACCCATCCAAGCACTGCTAGACTCCAGAAAACTAAAACTGCTAGGAAACATCCTCAGAAATGACGATACTGTAGCATTCCAGATAGCAGCCAAGTACCAAGTACCAAGTACAACTTGCTGTAAAGAATATTAAGAGCAATAGTTGGTTTATGAAATGCCAAGAAACGCTTCATAAGTGTCGGCTCCCAAGTGTCTACCAACTAATTAACAGTATGCCAGCAAAGTTAGCATGGAAGGCGCAAGTAGAGTAGCACATCAACTGTGCTGTACACACCGTCTGGAAAGAAGACTTTGTCATGAAGACATCAACAAAATACTTAAATGTCAATGTATGAACTGTAAACAACGTTCACCACTGTTGGAACTCACTTGATAACACAACCAGTGATGTTAGATGAGCGGTAATACAGGCAAAGATTCTGACTGGCTCATACATCTTGCAAGCAGATCGTTCCTGTTTCAATCAATATGTTGTCTCTGACAAGTGTTTACTTTGCCATTCAGTACCTGAGGACAGGAATCACTTCATTACAATGTGTACAGCATTGGCGGAGTCAAGAAAATCATATTTGAAGAGTATTCTCACCACCATGTACCTAGAAAATGACCCAGTCATCATCAACACGTTATTAGCTGATCCTGAAAATAAAACTCAGCCAATACTTGATCATACAATGATGATATCCAGATTGAACATTAAGCTGTCCCCAGCAAATTCTCTCAAAATTGCGAAAACTACACGTTTTCTCTGCTATGCCATGAACCTCATACGTACACAATTGATTGAGGCAATTATGTCTGTATAAATACCTCAATGAACACTAATCAAAGTAAATCAGACACATTCTAAATTTACCTATTCTTCTACAAGTTATAAATGTTACTAACAAAACTTTCTTATTAGGGTGTGAATGAAAAACCCTGCAATAAATTTGACAGTAATTAATTTAATCCTACTCAGTCAGAGCAAATTTCGTGTATTCGTGTATTTAAGACTTTGTGTTATATGGACATTTTGAAGAGCCATTCGTACCCTACGGAATAGGGGTGAGCCCATCGAGGCTGGATTTCCACATACAGATACAGATACAGAATGAAGAAAAGATGTCAAAAGCGTGAAGAACCTTTTACGCCATGGCAGGAACTGGACTTCATTTGGTTCAATGGCTTAGCTCCAAAGATATGCTTTCATATATATGTCATGCACATTTTTCCAATACTCTATATGGCCTGGAAATATTTGTACTATCATTAAAAGAAGTAGAGACCTTAGAGAGCTTTCACCTCAACATGCTGAGAAAGATACTTGCATTACCGGTTTGCACAACTAGATGTGGTATTCTCCTACTAATTTGGTGCCAAACCCCTTGTAGCAGAACTTGACTTCCGGCAACTCACACTCCTGGGTGGAATCATTGGGAGTGGAAATATTACACTACACCTTATAATGGAGCGACAATTGGCTATAGGTTCTATTACATCCAAATCGCAAAGCTGGTTTATCTATATACAGACTATTCTCTAAAAATAAAATCTTCCAAAAGTGAAAGACCTACGAAATCAGTCTCCCAGCAAACAGCAATGGTAGAAAATGATCAAAGGTGCCGTTGATAAATGGTGGCCACACAAGCTACGTCAACAATGATTTACAAAGAAAACACTGTTTTACTGCCATACCACAGGACTTTATATTGGAAGACCTCATTTGTCCATCAGCAGCATTCAGAATGAAGTCAAAGATGTACGAAGATCTAGCATAAACAGTAACATATCTCATCCAGCCTACCATAGCCAGGTTTAACAAAATGTAAATAGATCCAGCATGCCCGTTATGTCAACAGCAACCAGAAGACTATCTGCATATGCTCATTACTTGCTGTACCTTACTCACTCACAGAAAGACAAGCTTGTTGAAACTTAAAGACTCTCATTGAACAACAATTAGGCGGTTACACATGGATGCTGCTTTGTGGAGATGTCCGTCTGTTAGCCAAATTGATCATGGATTCAGGAATAATCCCAGATATTCCAGATCTCTGGCATCAAATTGAGATTATCTCTAGGCAACTCTGCTATGATGTTCACTGTGGTAGAACATATATGCTTAATTCTCACAATAGCATGCGTTACTGGCAATAATTTGCAAAAGTTATACAGACAGAGACTGTATGCATTATGTATTAATAGGAATCATTGACATTTTGATTTGTTTCACTATGATAATTTGCAATTTAGAAGAACTTTCAAAGTTTATATTTTATATTTACCACACGTTGTTGTGGATGCGCCAATCAAGCGGAAGATGATACATACAGAACAAGAAGAAATCAGACAATTAAAGTATAAATTTCACAGAGTGCAAAGACAGGACAATGCACTCCGCAGGAATGACCTTTACCAAGACATCAAATCAGCCGTGGATGGTTCGCTCTTCGCAAAACTAGTAGCAAAGCAAAGAAAGTCAAGAGCCACCATGACAGAGAGGATCACTCACAATGGGACAGACCACACAACACCAGAGACCATTGCAGAAGCATATGCTAATTACTACCAGGAGGTTATGACACCGCAATCTAACCCAGACTTTAATGATGACTTCAAAGACCTGATAGATCATGATATCGCTAATATCCGCCAGCTGAGTGACTGCAGTTCTATTGTGCCACTGCCCATTACTTCCGATGAGGTGAGGTCGGCTGCAAAGAAGCTTCATTGTTGCAAGGCGCCAGACCAGATTGGACTTTGTGCAGAGCATATCATTTACAGCCTTGATGAGCTGATACCAGTCCTTTGCACCCTTTATAATTCCATCCTCCAGTTAAAGTATCTTCCTGCAATTTGTCAAGGTGGGAACCTTAGCGCCGATACTGAAGAAGGCAAACTCCAAGCATGTTCCAGGTAGCTACCATGGCATCATGGTGTGTTCCATTGTTGGGAAGCTTCTGGAGATCATTATAGCGACCAGACTAAAACTTTTCTTTAATCCTGTTCAGAGTAAGCTCCAAGCCAGTTTTACTGAGGGTGCCAGTTGCCTGTTTACTTCTCTTCTTGTGACCGAAGCAATTGCAGAACATGAGCAGAACAATCAAGACATGGTAATGGTTCTGATGGATGCGGAAAAAGCATTTGATGTTGTGTGGCATGACTCCCTGATGGTGAAACTGTACAAACTTGGGATTCCACTATCACTATGGACCATCATGGATGAATGGTACAAAGGGCTGTCTGCCAGAGTGAAATAGGGTCACCAACTAGCCACACCTTTCCCAATTCAGCAGGGTACTGGCCAGGGCAGAACCTTCTCCACACTCAACTACAATGTCTTTAACAATCCACTGCTCCTGCAGATAGATGAGTCCGGCATCGGTGCTCATATTGGTGACATCCTAGTACCGGCTCCAACAACAGCGGATGATATCACAGCCCTTGCACTGTATAACAGTCCAGATTCCCAATCAGGTGTTTCACTTATGGCTACATATGCTGCAGACAACCGCTATACTATGGGAATGCCAAAGAGCAATGTAATCATTTACTGTGATAGTAAGACCGATCTACAGAAATCTGCCATCACTTATAACAGCTACGAACTTGACATTGTTGATCATGCAACCCATCTCGGCATTATCCAGGGATCTGTTCATAACATTATGCAACAGAGGCTTGAAGCTAATATTTCCACAGCCAGAAAGACAGCCTACAGGCTCTTTGGGGCCGGCTTTCATGGTAAGAACAGCTCAAATACAGCAGTGTCTTGCAAAATTTGGATCACTTACATTCAGCCTCATCTCCTACCCAGAACAGAAATCTGGATGTGTTCTGAGAGGGAGTGTCCATCACTAGAGCGTTTCGCGCATGAGCTGTTGTGGCAACTACAGAGTCTCCCTGATAAAGTAAGAATTCCAGCTATTTATGCCCTACATGGTGTGATGCCAGTAACAGCCAAGATGCACAGACGAGCCCTAGTTTTCTTCCGCAATGTCATCAGCGACCAAGCACGAAGGGAATTTGAACTCGCACTTCGACAACTTTCACTAAAAACTGTAGATGACAGATGCTGGTTCTCCTGGATATCAAACATTTTGTGGAAATATAACCTACCATCCAGACATGAACTTCTAGCAGCAGCACCTAGCAAAGAGGACTGGGAAAACGTGTTAACCGTGCCATCACACTCTTTTGGTCTGAACGCTTACAATGTGAAGCAAAAGAGCTCAGTTCGCTGTGTTATCTGTCTGGGGGCCACTTTGGCCTGTCATCAATATCCCCAGTCTGGTTAACTGTGCTGATGTCTACTCATGAAACAAAGAAAGACACATATAAGGCCAGGATTTTAACTGACACTCTGCGTCTACAGACATCTTATGGTGGTCGCAACCAGTATCCGTGTGACCCAACGTGCCTGCTGTGTATGGATGCGGCTGAAACCAGAACACACTTCCTGCTTCAGTGCTGATTGCTTGATGAGGATCGTGTCACTCACTACAGAAGGTTTTGCCAAATCCTAGGTCAAGTTCGACTCGCTAACTATAGTCAGTTTGCTGGTTTACTGATCATGCGCAGTTGCTATGCCCAGTCGAACTTGATCGTAGTCGTCTATAGTTCGTTGGTACCCAGTCCACTATTGAATTACTATTGCAGAAAATTTGGAACAGAGTACCAGTCTCCATTAACCCTTTCTGTCGTTTATTTTGATGACCTACGAAAACAGGTTATTTTTGTCCGCAAAGACGTCAAAAAGCGTCCATGTGGCATAAAGTGGGAAGGAATATGGGCTTGGGAACATTGACGTACAATGGGAAAGCATAATTTCAGCAAACCTAAGTTATTTAGTGAAATATTTACACTTTTGTATGCATTTATTCGTGGCAAGCGATCGATATCCGCCAATTTGAAATTTACGCAAATATTGGACTAGCCATCTGAACCGATGTCGGGTGCTCGGTTGACTACAGTTGACTAGCTAGTTCACTATTTGAAGTTCGGCTGGTACCCTAGTTAGCTATGGTTAGGAGTCGAACTTGACCCTATCTGACCTTGGTGTCAAGGATCTACTCTAGACTTTATGGTTCAAGTTTTGCTGGACCCACTTTTCCTGATCCATCCCTCTGATCCACTTGTCAATGAAATTGAGCAAATAGCTAGAGACTGGATATGCTTTACATATTGTTTCGGACTGAGACTGCTGAAGACTCGTGGTCCCCTGTTTATCTAGACTGACAACAACATTTAGATGCTTGTTCGATGTGCGCCTTGAAGAGGCGGGATCTACATTATCAAGAAGAAGAAGAATGGCCTCAGCAGAAAATTTGCCAGAGCACACTGGCACTGATGATGGGCCTTCTACAGGAGACGTAGTAGTCTCAAAGGATAGAGAAAGTGCATTCACAGAATTCTATTCAGAGGTACTACTGTTTAAAAGTAAACCGAAATGCATAGCTGTAGATTGTGTTTGATACCAGTTTTCGTTTTGCTATCCTTCAAAATAATTAAGATTATTCGGTTTTTGAAAAGAATCCTCTTTATGACAATGACGTCATATCTCCCATAATATAGCAGTTACACCTCCTTGGCTGGTAACAAGCCAACAAACGTGCGGTATTACCCATAATGACCAAAATCATCAACATCTCGTTAGAATCCGGATCCGTGCCTGATAGTTTAAGTTTTAAATCTGCATACTTAATGCCATTGTTAAAGAAACCGTCCCTAGATCAGAACGTGCTTGGTAACTATCGACCCGTTTCTAACCTATCTTACATCTCGAAGCTACTAGAAAAGACTGTCGCTGACCGCCTTACTCACTACCTTGATATTAATAATCTGCTTGAACCATATCAAAGTGCATATCGGAAGGTTCATAGTACGGAAACTGCGTTACTCCGAGTGCAAAACGACATCCTCTGCTCTATGGATAACCGCATGTGTGTTCTACTGGTGCTTCTCGACCTGTCTGCTGCGTTTGATACGATCGACCACAACATCATGTTATTACGGCTGCAAGAACTGGGTATATCCGGCACAGCTCTTGCTTGGTTCAAGTCGTACCTCACGTGTCGTCATCAGACCGTCATCATCAACAATTCCAGGTCACCCGAGCGCAGTTTACACTCGGGGGTACCACAAGGATCCGTCTTGGGGCCCCTTGTTGTTCACCATATACACAGCACCGTTAGGTCAGTTGTTACGCTCGCTTGGAGTCGAGTACCACTTCTACGCAGATGATGCGCAACTATACCTTGCCTTTTATCCATCTGATCAATTAAACGCGAGTGAAACTTTAGAACATGTCATTCATGAAGTTAAGTTGTGGATGCTAAACAACCTCCTACAGCTTAACGATAAGAAGACAGAGATACTGGCAATCACATCACGTCACCTGCGACCTCAGCTTAAAATAGAATCTCTTCAGATTGGCGAGGACAATATTTCATTTAGCTCAACTGCCCGTAACATCGGCATAATCTTTGATGACACCATGTCAATGAAAAATCAAGTAACCTCTATATGTAAATCTGTTTATTTTAACTTACGGCACATTAACAAGATCAGAAAGCTATTGGATGATAATGCTATAAAAACGCTTGTACACGCGACCATAACTTCGAGACTGGATTACGGGAATTCTTTGCTAGCTGGCATATCAACAGAACAGCTTACCAGTCTTCAGAGGGCTCAGAACACTGCGGCCAGATTACTATCACGGACTAAGCCATATGAACACATTACACCTGTTTTGAAAGATCTTCATTGGCTACCAGTTAAACAGCGCATAAATTACAAACTTGCACTACTGGTTTTCAAATGTCTTAATAATCTTGCCCCGCCATATCTAACATCGTTGATCGTACAGATGACAGGGCTCTCCGATCAAGTAGTCGTTTACTCTGTGTAGTGCCACCATCCAATCTACTAATCGGCCAACGCGCGTTCTCTAGAGCTGGCCCCAAGCTTTGGAACAGTCTTCCACCACATATACAAAATGGTTTCGCCAAGTGTTATGCTTTGACCATTTTCATTCATGCTGTAAGGCTGTTTCTTATTGCATCTACCCAAGTGCATGGTTTTGCACTTGGATGCGTTAAAGCATAGTTGCCAAGTATTTGCCCAGTCTTTTAGATTGTTGAGATCTGTCTGTAGCTGCTGATGGTCCTCTTCTGAAGCTATCTTTGAGTAGAGCTTAGTATCATCTGCAAAGAGCTTTATCATACTGCTTACTACTTCGGGCATGTCATTAATGTAGCAGACGAATAATGCCGGTCCCAGCACACTGCCTTGTGGGATTCCACTGAGGACTGGAGCCCAATTTGAGCTAGAGCCATTAACGACAACTTTCTGCCTTCTGTTACTCAAAAAGTCTTGAATCCAGCCCAAGGCATCTCCACTGACACCGTAGCTCTTTAATTTGCTTTGCAATCTCTGGTGTGGGACGGTATCAAACGCTTTAGCGAAGTCAAGGTATATCACGTCGACTGCTCCTCCTTGATCTACGATGTCAGTACAATAATCTAAGGTTTCTAACAATTGTGTGATACAGGATCATCCACTTAGGAAGCCATGCTGACAGTCAGAAATAGAGTTTGACATATGATTCATAAGCTTATCTCTAATGAACCGCTCCATGACTTTACATACAACTGAAGTCAGGCTTACAGGTCTGTAATTGCTGGCTGATGATTTACTGCCTTTCTTGAAAATAGGGGTTACTTGACCATTTTTCCATTCCTGAGGGAGGGTTCTATCGCGTAAAGATCTGTTGAACAGTATCGCTAGTGGCCGGGCAATACAATGGCTCATTTCCTTCAGGACTCTTGGATGAAGCCCATCGGGTCCTTGTGACTTTGACACTAGCAGGCTATCCAACCTTTTCTTGATATCCTCTTCCTTGATGATGAAATTGCTTAATGTACTGCTGGGATCTCTACTGTTGAGCTGGGGTATTGTGGTTAGGTCTTCACGTGTAAATACACTGGCAAAGTAGATGTTGAGTTCTTCTGCCTTTTCTGCATCCGTTCTGGTGATTGTACAATCTTCACGTTTCAAATCTGCGATACCTGATGATGTTTTTAACTTGGAATTTACGTAGGAATTTACGTAGGTGAAGAATGCTTTAGGATTAATTTTGGACTTCCTAGCGATGTCTCTTTCAAAATTCCGCTTTGCTTTCCTTACTTCCCATTTTAGCTGGTTTCTGTACTTTGCATATTCATTATAGTGAGTTTCATCACGTGTCTTTCTAAACCGGTCGAATGCTTGGCGCTTACTTTTTCTTTCTCTTGGATACTGGTGCTCATCCAAGCACTTCTCTGTTTGCGTCTAGGAGAGTTGATGATTTTCTTACTGGGAATGCAGTCGTTAACCGAGTCGAGAATTTTCGTCTTAATTAGTGTCCATGAATCTTCAATGTTCTTTCCATTTAGCTCAGCATCCCAGTCTATTCCATTCAATGCACTTCTCATCTTGTCATAATTGCCTCTGTTGTATGATAATTTCCGTGTTATACTTGCATATAGCAATTCAATGTGAACAGCAGGGCAATATGGTGGCTCTTGCCTAGTGGGGGTAGGTATTGCAGTTCACCTATCATATTTTCTTCATTAGTACTAGATCAAGTATGTTTGGGTGTTGGTTGCCTCTATAGTGCGTTGGGAAGAGCACATGCTGGTGGAGAAAACAGTCTCTCACTGAGTCGAGGAAACGGCTTGCAGGATGTGTAATATCTGATGGCGATGTGCAGTCATTCCAATTTATTTCTGGGTGGTTGAAGTCCCCAGCCACTAAAATGTGGCTGTGATGCGATTCATATGCTAGTTTCATCATATCTCTAATATTACTGTCATTCGTAATTGTGCTGTTGGGCGATCTGTATATACAACCGATTAATATGCTGTCATTATTCCTGAGTTGTGCTTCTATCCATATGGATTCCTGTGCTGATACGGACTCGAAAGTGAACTCTCTGAAGTTGAAAGCTTGTTTTGTATAAATACAAACGCCTCTGGAAGCTAAATTTATGTTGCTAAAGATATCATAGCCATCTAAGTTTAATTCTGATATGGAAACTGGATCTTTCGTATTTTTTGGTAGCAACTCAGTAATTGTAATTATGTCAGGATTCTGTTCTTGTATAAGAACATGAAGTTCATTACGCTTGTTCATTAGAGAGTCTGCATTAATTGAAATGCATATCAGGCCTGTGTAGTTAATGCTGTTGAACGTATTCACAAAATTATTGAACTTATTCACATCTGTACTCTTAATCTCTTCTACTTGGTCTCTGTGGATCTGCGTGAGCGGACTATCCGTCCGTCCTGTGTGATGCTGCTGTTGTCGCTTTTTGATAGGTTCTTGGCATGCTTTAGTAACTCATTTTTTGATGCCAGATCATCAGTAGACACACGCAGTAGCCTAGGCTTCGCATCAGTTAGGTTTTTACCCAAGCGTACCGGCTTCGTTACCACGATGTTATGCGCTAACTGTAAGCTTGTACGGAGATCTTTTACTGCTTTTATGTCATTCTTTCTTGTGTCTGGGTCTTCCGTCGCACTTTCTATTACATTGAAGAGTATAAGGTTATGTTTTCTTCTCTCCCTTTCTTCAAGCTCAGTGATGCTATCTCTCAGAATCACACCTCTATCCTCGTCTATGACCTCTTTGACCTGGCTCTTAATACTATTGATCTGGTCCAATTCTGTTACTAATGGCATTGAACTAGCATTTGCTTCTAATACTATTAGTCTGTCCTCTTTATTATCTATTTCATTTTGCAGTTTTTCAACCACTCTGTCATCTGATCATCGTTTATGGTCTTCTCGTGTACTGCTACTGTCTGCTTAATACTATCAATAGCCCTACAGTCCATCTTCATAGATATTTTGTTGATCAAGTGGAGCATATTTGTTGGCCCTCTATTGCAGTGGCTGCAGTACCAATGGATTTGATCTGATATGTTCCTGTTGAAATTTTCATAAACTGGCAAGGGTACATTTTGACAGTTGGGTCCTATATGGAACCAACTGGTACAAATATCACATTCAAGGGCCTCCTCATCTTCGCTAACTTCACACTTACAATCTCTGCATAACGTGTTGATGTCATCATTATCCACGGAAACAGAAGAAAAAACGTCTCTTACTTTGGGATCTTTACTTTGAACGGCTATTTTCGGATTTATCTCACTTTTGTTTAAGTCCTTTGGGTCTTTCGTAGATCCAGCTCTAGTTTTCTTGGCGGCCATTACTTTTAGGACGATGGTTACCCGGATGTAAACTGGTTGACGTTTCCGCTGCGGTGGCTGTTGCTATGGACGCTGTCTGACATAAAGTAGTGCTAAAAATTTAATGATTCGAAAATTCCTACTTGTGCATTCTGATGAATGTTAATTAAAGAAATCCAGTAAGATGTGCATAATCTCAATGTGATCTGATTGTTATTTATGTTATGTTGAGTCTAGATTGCTGAAATTAGTTTCAAAAATTCTCTTCCCCATCAAAACACATCCGCTCCCATATTTCTTCTTGTTGTACATATGGGGGAAATTGCACTTGCAGTAGTAGTAGTCTAATACCAACCTTTCGTGTTATTTTTGGTTTAAAAATAAAATTCAATGTTTTTTATTGTTGAAATATGGATCTTCCTCCATTATTAACGACTATAAGTCATTGGCAGGGAAGAATGACGATCAATATAGGAATGCTTCCAGCAAATAATCTATAGTATATACTACATGTAATCATGTTTCTCCCCCATCTTGAACAAGCATTTGGTCAATATAGATCTACGCCATATTGTATTGCATTTCGGAAGTCCCTCCTGACACTGTATTATGAGCACCGCCCAGACTGACAGTGTCACTGCTCAGTGAGGTTCCTGGTCACATATCCACACCCCTTGGGGTGTTTCTACTTTTATTTGTAACGTATTTACGGACAATCTAGATAGTGAACCAGGGAGCCACCGACAGCGTTGCTGAGAGCTGTGACGTAGGTTGGATTTAGAGTAGGCTGGCAGTTATGTCGCACAGTGATGTCTGG
This sequence comes from Chaetoderma sp. LZ-2023a, assembly GCA_034401795.1. Classification (NCBI taxonomy): domain Eukaryota; kingdom Metazoa; phylum Mollusca; class Caudofoveata; order Chaetodermatida; family Chaetodermatidae; genus Chaetoderma; species Chaetoderma sp. LZ-2023a. Next base: position 129,244,134 of record CM067374.1, on the reverse strand, counting down.
TCTGCACACATCTGCACCACTCTCTTTTTTTAGATAGGCGTCTTAGAGACTTCAGTAATGTCATCTTGGACGCACTGATGGCAGGGCTGACATCCGACATCTACTATTTACACTATCAGACCATATTCACAACTGAGCTCCCAATACAGGGTCTGACACTCAGAGTGAGTTCTTTTATGTCCCCCGTGGCACAGGCACCACACGAGACAGGACCGACGGCTTTACGTCCCCTCCAAAGGACGTGCCATTTGAATGTCGTATTGAAGGGTGTTGGTTTTTTTATGCCTTGGTCACATGCCTGAATGCGGGATCAAACCCGGCTCTTTGGATTGGTATTCCAAGCATGTGCGGCGAATGGTTTTGCCAACCGAGCCAATGCACCGCCACCATACAGAAAATTCTGCATGTTAAATATTAAAATCAGATCAGAACATACTTAATTACAGTTCAGAATCCAAACCTTGAAACTGATAATAATCAATAGTTGAACCCGTCCTATATATACTAATGGTGTTTTTCCCCAATCAGAATTAATAAAATTGATACTTTAATAAACTGTTGTTATTTACCATGCTGCTTTTTCATATGTCATGCCTGATTGCGCCATACTCGAGCATAGTTCAGAATGTCACTCGGTGTTAGAATGCTATTAACTACGATCTAGATATAAATTCAATTTCTCCCCCATCAGAAAAATGATATAGACCTATTCTTAAAACCAGCAAAACAATTATTTTTATAGCGTTTGGTTAATATAGATACATCACACGAAAAACAGCTGCACGTTGAAATATATGTTTATTCCTCCAGAATTAACAATTTCATAAATCCTGCACATGGAAGAATGACGATCATTATAAGAAGATTTCTTCTAGCTACAATCTGTCTATTAATCATATTTTTCCCCCATCAGAAAATTGATATATTATTAAAATTCTACCCCCAAAATACTTCCTAGCCCCATTTTTCTGTCTCTTGCCCCTTGCAATTTCGTTATATATACTAATCGTGTTTCTACTGCATCAGTATATTGATATATATATATATATATATATATATATATATATGTTTAAAATACTGCCCGCAAAATAATTCCTAACCCCTTTTTCTATCTCTTACCCCCAAGGAAAACCCCTTCCTACCTGTCCTAGACAGACCAAGCATTTTAGCAATCATATTAGACAATTCTGTTATATACACTAATGATGTTTCTTCCCCATCAGTATATTGATATATTCTTAAAATTCTCCCCCCCCCAAACCCCCCCCCCAACAACAACAAACCTTCCTAGCCCCCTTTTCTATTTCTTTCCCCCAAGGAAAAAACCCTTCATTGAACAAACAAGCCCTTTAACAGTCATTTGGTCAACCTGTCCTGTATACTAATCGTGTTTCTCCCAGTCAGAATCATTGCAATTGACAATTTAATAAACTGCCATTGTTTAACATTCCGCTTTTTTCATATGTCTTATCTGACAATAATCGATTACATATTTATGAATTGAACTAATTATAACTAGATTGATCAGTCGATGACATGTCATCGAAAATCCCCACGTTCACCGCTTTGAACTTTTGACATGCCCCACAACCCATCCCCGTGGGGCCGGAGCCAAATGTAAATGTCATTTTGCACTCCGCGATCATATGGGTAACTCGCCTACCAAATTTGGTTGAATTCCATCCAACAGTGTCAGAGGAGTTGCATTACAATCAATTTCATGACCTTTTGACCCCCATCCCCCCACCCCAGGAGGCAGGACCAAATGTAAATGTGCTCCTATACTCCACATTGATATGGGTAACTGACATGCTAAATTTGGTTGAATTCCGTCCAACAGTGTCAGAGGGGTGGCATTACAATCAATTTTTTTTCACCTTTTGACCCCCATCCCTAACACACCCCTGGGGATGGGGCCAAATGTAAATGCGCTCCACATTGATATGGGTAATCCATAGACCAATTTTGGTTGAATTCTGTCCAACGGTTTCGGAGGAGATGTGTTACAATCAATTTCTGCAGGTTAAATTTTGACCTTTTGACCCCTCCCCCACACGTTGGGGGCGAAGCCAAATCTAAATGGCCTCTTGCACTCCGCAATCATATAGGTAACTCAGATATCAAATTTAGTTGAGTTCCGTCTAACGATTTCAGAGGAGTTACGTTACAACTGATTTGACCTTTTGACTCATGCCATGCCCCCCTTGGGGCGGAGCCAAATCTAAATATCGTCTTGCAAAGAGGAATCATATGAGTAATCCACATAACAAATTTGATTTAATTTCACCCAATGGTTTGGGAGGAGATAGCGGGACAGATGGATAGAGGCGATTACAATATCACCGACGTGGGGATAATAATGATATCAGCTACGATTTATATATTAATCAGGTTTCTCTAGTGTCAAAAATATGTATTTCGTCCTCAGCTAAAACGTAGTTTTAACAATCATCGGGACATGATGTGCTATATATTAATCGTGTTTCTCCCGCATCGCAATCAAAGATATAATTCATAAATTTACATCATTTTATCTTATTTAAAAAATTTAACTGGAAAAAACTTGGATCAGCATTCTCCCCTGTATGTCTCTCATGCAGGGAAGACAAATGATAATGCCCTAGACGATATAAATGTTTCCCAGAAAAACATGTCTTATGCATTAATCATTACTCATTACGTTATTCATGATTGTTGCTGATTAGTATATTTCATTTTAACGCTGGTGATATAAAAACACGAAAATATGTTCATATTCAGATTTTTTTATATTTATATTTTATAAGCGGTTTGAAACCGTCAATGAGTGATATCAGTTTTCAATATGGTATCTATATCTGTATAATATCCAGGGAATATTTTGTTGGGAAAAAATTGCGTAGCAGTCACTGCTAAACAAATTGAATAATGCATAGCAGTTCATAGCACTTGCATAGCAAACAAACTGTGTTGAATGGTATTTCATTGGATGTTCAGTTTTGTTTGTTGTGGTGTTTCTTTAGCAGTTAGAGGACTATGTTCCTTATGCATAGGTTGCCAACTTACAAAAAAATGTATGCAAAATACGTCACTAGATGATATTTACTAATGCTTGTCAGGCTTCCTAAGCAAGATAAACATCCATGAGGTGAAATATATAAATTTGTCACCTGATATTTGAGTATTTTCCCAGTATTTCTCAATATCTCCTGGTACATGTACATGTATTTCCCAGTATTTCCCACTGCCCTGGGAAAACTAGTATTTCCCGGGAAATTGCCAACCCTGTATTAAAGATATTATTAAACTGAACTCTTTCAAATGACACCAACAGTGTTGAAAATGAAGAATTTCCTGTTTTACATGTATGTCCCTGATTTCACTTCTCATGGAATTGCTCTGTTTTGAATAAAGGTGGTGATAGTCCATCTGTCAATTTGCCTATGGTGCATGTATGGGGCAGAATGTCAGGTTGGCAGAATTCAATCAAATTTAGTACATGTACATGCATGGTGTGAGCTAGTTGTATAGTTATGGAATGCATGTTGACGTTGTGTATTAGGCTCCCCACTCCACGCATGCCATGCTGATGGTGTGTGCAGAACATTAAAATTGGCCAAATTCAATGCAAATTTATTACACAGTGAGTTACCCATATTGTTGCAGATTATGAGGCAACATTATTAGTTCACCTGGCCTGATAGGCCAAGTGAACTTATGTCGTGGCGACCATCCGTCCAGTGTCTGTCCATCGTCCGTCAACTTTTCCTTTAAAAGACTTCTTCTCAAGAACCGCTGGGCCAATTTCAATTATTTTTGACAGGAAGCATCCTTAGGGCATAGGGATCCAAGTTTGTTCAAATGAAGCCGATCGACCAATTAGGCCGGTGGCCATCTTTGATTTTGTCCGTTTTTTAGAAATGTCTTTAAAAATCTTCCCCGAAACCGCTTGAGTGATTGAAGGAAACCTCATGAAATATGATCTATGGTAAGCGCTGAATCAAGTTTGTTCAAGGGAACTTGATTGACCAAATGGTTCAGTGGCCATCTTGGATGACCTAGTTTTCACAAAAACGGCTTCTTCCCCAGAACCGCTGAAGTGATCAGGCCGAAATTTGTGATATATAATTAGAAACTAAGGGCGATTAATGGTTGTTCAAGAGAAGTTTATTCGTCAAAAACATGGCCGTGGTAGACCAATCAAAATGTAGTGTGTTTGGCAGCAATATTGGATTTTTTTATTTGATGGATTTTGAGGCTGAAATTCGTTTTATTTAGGTTTTTTGGGTATTCTGATCTCAAATTTGCAATATTCGAAACTGTCAGATAAACGGTTTGGCAGCCACCTTGGATCATTTTCCCGCCAAAAGCTCCCATACTAAAGCAATGGGAAATTTAAAATGTCTTCTCGAGAACTACTGGGCCGATTTGAATTATATTTGGCAGGAAGCATCCTTATAGCATAGAGATTTCATTTTGTTCAAACGAAGCCGATCGGCCAATTTGTTCATTTTGGATTTCGGCCAATTTCAGGAAATGTCTTTAAAAATCTTCTCCGAAACCACTTGGGGAATCTTCATCTAGGCCAAGAGTTAAACCAAGTTTGTTCAAGAGGACTTGATTGACCAAATGGTTCGGCGACCGTCTTGGATGACCTGGTTTTCACGAAAAGACTCCTCCAGAACCGCTGAAGGGATCAGGCCGAAATTTGGTCCATTAAAATTTGTTCAAAGGAAGTTGATCCATCAAAAAAACATGGGCACCATGGGGCAATCAAAATGTAATGTGTTTGGCGGCCATATTGCCCTTGCATAAATGTCCACAAACTCATTTAAAAGAATGCTAATCCGCCCACCAACAATTTTGACAAAAATTGATGGTGCTCCAGGTGAGCGACACAGGCCCCATGGGCCTCTTGTATAAAATTAGGCTCTGCGGGTGTTGTGATGGGACTAGGGTAGGCATGTTACAGAACATAAAAGTTTGTTGTTGGGATTTGTAATGGTACATTTTCGACTGCACGTTGTCGTTTGTATGCTTTAGATAAGGTAATGTGATTCCTGAACCCACTTCAAGCTTTACTGTACCTGTAATGGGTTGTAACAAAAACATGTAACTTTCTTTGTTCACAGGTGAAGCAAATTGAGAAGCGTGATTCTGTGTTGACGTCCAAGCAACAGATCGAGCGACTGAACCGGCCAGGCTCCACATATTTTAATCTGAATCCTTTTGAAGTAAGAATATAATATAATTCAATAACTTAACACTTTAATTCATATTTCCAGCGTACCCACCCATCATGTGATGTCATAATGAACTGTGTACAATGACATCATAATGAATGACGTCGATAAGTACGTCACGAACGCATATTTGAAGACGGTCTATGCGTTGTTGTACAAATTGTTTGCTTTTACTATTTAATAAATGTTCTGTTAAATATTTTGAAACTAATTTGACTGGCCGCTGTTGCTGCCATAGGCAGCAACAGCACTCAGTCAAATTAGTTACAAAATATTCAACAGCTTCCCTGTATGGTTTTCAGGAAATTGATGGCTAGGGCATTTGGGGATCGATCAATCCCAACACGGCCAGGTGTGGGTGGAGCTTAGCTAGTAAGGGGCGGGGCATAGCTAAAAATGGAAAGGTCCATTGTCAAACCGGCCAAACCCTTCCTCTCCAGTGGTATTGAAGAATGTCTGTTTGCAGGACAAGTAAGACTTTTAGAAATTTATCATTGGAATGACTGGCTGAAAATCGAGACAGTCATTTCAGTGAAGCGTTTTCACAAAATAGTCTTATCTTAGTGTGCAAATGGGCATATGTTGACTGAGCAAAATGTCACTTTTACGTGGAGCAACCCGATTGCTTTAAAGAGTATTTAAACGGTAGGTTTTGAAATATTGTATGCAGTATGCCAGTAGAAATTATTCACGATTATTACAAATTTTATTTGACTTTTAATCATATAAATTCACCATTTAAAAAATAATCACAATTTTTTTATTTAATCACATAATTGCGTAAGCCTATCCGGTCATGCATGTTCAATATTTTGAACATAACATGTAATTCGATTGTAAGACATTACTACCTAGGCTAGCAATGTCTTCCAATCCATTTATGATCAAAGTATTCAACAGAACATTTACTATATCATGTTCAAAATTGTACTTTAGCTAACATGTTTTTGTTTTGGAAACCTATTTATGAGATGTACTGTAACTAATCTTGTGCCATTTATTAAGCAAAGCACCAGCATTCAAAACTATGTATTAATAGGCCGTTTTCAGTTTATCCATCAATCATACGACGTCATAATCAACGTTGTTGTACGAATTGTATGTCTTTACTATTTAATAAGCATGCTGTTGAATATTTTGAAACTAATTTGACTGGGTGGGGCACTATGGCAGCAACAGCACCCAGTAAAATTAGTTTCAAAATGTTCAACAGCTTACCTGTATAGTTTTCTTGAAATTGATAGTCAGGGAGTTCAGGGATCGATCGATCTCAACACGGTCAAAATGTGGGTGGAGCTTAGCTAGAGATGGGCGGGGAATAGCTAAACCTGGCTCTCTCCATTACCACACAATAACAGGTATCTTAGCAGTTTTGTTAGACATGTATACATGTATGTGTGTTTCACGTGTGTTTTCATGTATTTTCAGGTGCTACAAGTCGATCCAGATTTGCCACTTGCTGAAATTAAGAGACGCTACAGACAGGTACACAAATCTTTTACATTCCTGGAACCAAGAATACATTTTGTACATGTACATTGTATACATTAAAATTATATTAACCTATTATCTCTCGAATTTGTCCATTTGCAGACTATTCTTGAAAATTTATCACTGGAATGACTGGCTAGGTTATCGAGCCAGTCATTCCAGTGGTACATTTTCAAAAATAGTCTTCTTGGTCTGCAAGTGGACATTTCTCATGACCACTGCAGGTGTTTTTGGCTGATATGAGTGTTAAAGGGTCCCCCTCATTTGTCACGGGATCAAACTGATATCTTTGTGGATTATAATGTGCATGTTACATACATCATGTATACATGTGTAAATTTATTTATATCCTCACAGTTGTTCTACATGTATTTCTAATTTATATGAGACCAAATGTTGTTTAACTGGCTGTCTGCTTTTGCAGATGACACATTCCAAGGGTTATATTGCTGGACCTGCTAAATATTATGAAAATAATTTGACTGAAAGTTGTTGGTGGCTAAGCCACCAACAACTTTCAGTCAAACTGTTTTCAAAATATTCAACAGGTTCAGAGTTGTTGCTCATTGAAATTATTGTCGGGTGGCTTGCAGCGGCGAGACAGTTTACTAATGATTTCCATTTTAGTCAGATTTACATTCCACTATTATCTAGAAAATTTTGAACCATTTACAATATAAAGTCCTTTCCCTCTGAATGTTTGAATTTATTTTTCAAATCTTTTGTGATTTTAGAATTAAATAGAGTGATCATTTCTAACTATGTCCTGATCCATTTCTAGCTAATGTACATGTATGTTCTGTTCTTTAAAAACTGAATTTGCAGAATCAAAATTTCAAGTTAACTATGCAAGGTACATTACATGTAAGCTGTTAAATATTTCCAAACTAATTTGATTATTTTTTACTTCAAGCTTCTGCTGCTTATGATAGCAGCAGGTGCCAGTCAAATTACTTTCAAAATATTCCACAGAATGTTTATTATTAAATTTTACATTTAATAATCAAAGGCATGTATACAATTCAGACACTTTCGTGACATGCCGTACTACTTTTTTTGACAGACCTACACCATTTTGATTGTCACAGCTACATTTAACAAGTGCTGTATTTGATTTTGATCTCACATACACTTGAGCAAAAGATACATTATAGGATCCATCCATTGAACCTTACAGTACAGCTATGATATAATCTAACATGTTTCCAAAACAAAGTAAAATGTACTGTTGAATATTTTGAACAGAATTGGGTTGGAACACATTACCTTAGGCAATTCTTACTAACAAGCAACATGTATTTTGAAAATAGACAGCAACAACAACTTTTTGTTTTAGAAACATTCTAGGTTATGTATGAGTTGTACTGTTTCTCCTTCGATCAATACTCACCATTCTGTTACTTCTGATATACAGCTGGCCTTGACAGCGGCTCTAGGATTATAGACTTAGAAAGCTTTACCGACTCCTGGGAACCGGGTACCCGGCTCCCCACTGCCGAGTACCCGTTTACCATAGAGCTCATTCTTGTTTGCATAGCAACAAGTGCAATACATGCTTTTCGCATTAAGGATTTTAGTGTTTTTTAAAAGAATCTAAGTCTTTAATCAGTGATAGTTTGTGTGTTCTGAAAGGATAACTAAGGACTATGGAGAATACCGCCCAAGACAGCCAGGTTGTATTGTTCTTTATATCCATAGTTAAAAGACTTAGGTCTCTAAATTTCGTTGTGCTGCATGTTCCAATTTCTGACCCCATAGAATCTGGGACGTGTGCTAGCAACGATATATGCCAGACGATCGCCTTCTTTAAACCCCAACAGGCGATCGGCAGATATGAAAATAGGTGTTTGCTACGGTATTTCTAACACGAATATCGGCTGACGTCGTTCTCCGTAGAATCCGAGCGGGTGACGTCACACCCGGTCGCTCGGATGTTTATGTGAAGAAAAATTTTTTCATTAATTCGCGCATCTTGTTCTGGGTGCTGCGTACTAAAAAATGGTACCGGAAACTTTAGAATGATCAAGTTTACGTGCGATCACGATCGGTTTGCAATGATCGGTGGTTTCAAAATTCTTGAGTAGATGTGTGGTCTGCGGTTTTACCGTGTGAGACAGCAGTTGTTATACATTTTGTTGTTTTCTTCACATATCGTGCTGCGTTCGTTAGGAGTATAATTTATATTGATTAGTAAATATACCCTGAATGCTATGCGATATGATTCCTGGAGCCGTTACACATCCTGTAGGATCTATTATGGGTGTGTTGTGCCCGCCGCGTTCTTGTCGTCATAATCAATGCGATCGTTGTTGTAACGTGGCGGGGTGGGGTGCGGGAGGTTACGGTTAATTTATGAGTCAAAATATTTGAAAATTAATTGTCTGCCTTCCATCCGTGTCTCGTTCCGCTTGTTTATTGTAGGTTTGTGCTTATTTTATAGGCCAAGCCAGCCCCGCCATCATGTGACGACTGCCATAAGTTTGTCCGTGTAATGTTCAAGGACCATGTCTGTTTTAGGTGTGCCCTGTGTAATATAGATCATAGGTGTAATGTTTGTGCAGTGTGGTCCGTCGAAACGATGGTTAAGTTCCTTGCCCAGAAGGACTTGGCTGGGTCTGACGCGGGGTCAGGCGGTCCGAGAGGAAATCGTGGAGCGCCCGGTTCGGCCGGTGGGGGTGCTCCACGTCCCCAGCTGGAGGTGGCGGAGATGGCACCGCCGGCGTGGTTTGGTCCGGCTATGCAGGGTTTTCTGCATAGCGTTCTGCCCACGCTGGTGTCGTCCCTGCTACCAAAGGTTGGGGGGCAGTTTCTCCCCATGCCTGGTACGGATCCTGTCTTCGGACAGGATTCTGGACTGATTACCGAGAGGGGCCGTCTCGTACGGCCCCCTGGCGGGCCCGTCTGGCTTCGGCCAGACGGGTTCTGTCTCTCTGCGGCCACCTCCGGGTGGTCCAGTAGCGGTGGCCGGTCCGTCAGGTGTGGGAGCCGTCCGCCAGGACGGCTCCACGGTTTATTCGTCTAGTGACGGCTCTTCGGAGTCTGAAGACGATGAGGCCGAGGAGGAGAGGTTGCTGCGGCCCGTGAAGCCGCAGGTGGAGAATATGGAGGTTGATTCCGTCCTGGACGGAACCGGCCTCCATTTGTCTGGTTTGGCGCAAGCCAGGTCAGCGGCTCCACCTGCGGCTGAGGCCAATCCGTTACCGTGCACCGGTTCCGCGCGGCTTGGTTTGTCACCAGCCGTCAGGGGAACGGGTGTGCCGGGCCAGGCGTGGTACTCACCTATCTCGCCTGGTCCGGCAGCCGGACATGGGGTGCCGTTGGCGCCCGTGGCCGGCTATGGTTCCGCGACGGTTACGGGTCCGTACGGTTTTCCGTGCGGACCTACCCCATGGACCGGAGTGGCGGCGGAACCATGTGGTAGCGGAGTGCCTGGCGTGGCTCCTGGCCGGGAGGCCATGGCTGGCAGACACGTAAGCATGTCAACGGGTGACGTGTTTGCGGGGGTATCTTCTTCGGAGTTAGATTGGTCTGATGCTCTGGCGCGGCTAGCCAGAGTTGACCCGTCTGTGGTTTCGGCCACGGCCGATGAAGATACGCCCCGTCCGTCGGTTGCGTCGATTAGGACGGGGATTTTGCCCGCGGCCCGGATCCAGTCAGTGGGACTGGATCCACGGTTCATTGATTTGTTGGATGCTATTTATAGTAAACAACTAATGACCAAGGGTCAGCTCCCTGCGGCCTCCAGGGAGGTGCGGGCAAGGTGTCGTATTCCGCGGGGTGAATACGACAGGTATGGTGTAGTCCCGTCGGTCACGGAGGATGACCGATGGGTACTGGGCGTCCAGAGTGCCGGGTCGGGTGGTCCCGGTCCGGCACTAGTGGATAAGGCCCAGGTACACCAGGAAGAAGTCCTGGCCCTATGCGATGAGGGTGTGAGGGCAGCCATGAGCGCTGTCAATCACTCCTATCGTCTACTTCAGTCGGTGTGGGCTGAAGCGGGGGCTGGCCACCCTGTGCCACCTGTGGCGCTATCGTGCGTTAATGACGGCTTGGTGCTGTCAATGGACGCATTGGCAAGGGTGCAAGCGCGTGTGACGAAGTCCAGGAGGCAAATGGTCATTGACCATATGCGTCCGGCTACGGCAGTCAGGGAGCGTCTTCTTGGGACGCCCCTGACAGGGCCTAGCATCTTTGGTGGCCAAGCGCGGGCCATCTTAGAGGACACCGCCAGAAATGCGCAGAATCGGTTAGCGGTAAATCTACAGCTAGAGCTGGTGCGGCAAGCGCACGCACTAGGGGCTGTGGGCAAGCCGCTAACCGGACAGCCTTCAAAGAAACAGAAAAAGCATAAGGGCAAGGCGAAAGCCAGGCCTATTGCGACGTCTGTTTCGGCTGGGTTCTCGGAGCCGCCGCCGGCGAAGAAACCCAGGAAGGCTGTAGAGGCGCCTACCCTCCCCAATGTTGCTCCTGACCGCCCTAGAGGTGGTAAGGGCAAGGGTACGGGTAAGGCCTCAAAGGGCGGACAGAAGGGGCCGAAGCGTACCTGAGGGTACGCAAGCTCCCTTCATATCCGCCTGGACCGCACCTGTGCGACAGGAACAGCGGTGCCAGTTATACCCGTCGTACCTAGAACGAAATGGTTCTCACTCTCTCTCTCGTTAAGAAAGGGGGGCGGGGGGCGGACTGCGAGCCGGACAACCCCGTTAGACGTCGAGGCGTCTATGGTGGGTGGAAGGCTCATGCGTTTCGGCGAGGTTTGGCGAGGTGTGACGTCAGACAGTCTGGTCCTGGGATGGTTATCCCAGGGTTACATGCCGGAGTGGTGGGACTTTCCGCCACAAAATCTGTCTTTGGCACCAGTCTGGACACCCGTACCAAGGGAGCCAGACAAGTTAGAAGCCGTTCAAAAGGAAGTGTCGGGTTTGCTTCTGAAGGGAGCAATAAAACCAGCAAACCGGAACACTCCAGGCTTCTATTCAAACATGTTCCTTGTCCCCAAGAGCACGGGGGGATGGAGACCCATACTCAATCTCAGGCCATTAAATTGGTTTATCCATACGCCTCGGTTCCAGATGGAAACACCGAGGTCGGTAATGGCGTGATTGAGGAAAGGAATGTGGTGTGTATCGATCGATCTGAAAGATGCATATTTCCACATTCCGATCAATCGGAGTTGGCACAGGTTTCTGAGATTTGCGTTTCAGAATCAAGTATGGGAGTTTACAGTTCTCCCGTTTGGCCTGTCGACAGCTCCGAGGGTTTTCACAAGAGTGGTCCTTGCGGTGACAGCGTTTCTCAGAAAAGAGAACGTGGCGCTACACACCTACATAGACGACTGGCTGCTCATGGCAGACTCGGCAGCCAGGTTGAACGTGGATACTGCTCTGACTCTGAAGTTACTTTCAGATCTAGGCTGGATAGTCAACGAGGAGAAATCCGAGTTGACACCCACTCAACATTTTGTTTATTTGGGGATGCGATTCGACCTCGAGGAGGGCAGGGTTTACCCGTCAGAGCCCAGAGTGGTGTCTCTGTTAGCCATCCTCAGGAGTTTTCGAGTGGGAAACCACATTCAGGCAAGGCGGTTCCTTCAGATGCTGGGCATGATGGTCTCCATGGAGCAGGTTATCCCGTACGCTGCTCTAATGCGAAGACCTATCCAGTTGTATCTGATGTCTCTGTGGAAACAGAGAACAGAACCCCTGTCAAAACTGGTGCCAGTTTTGGAGCCGATAATATCGCATCTTCTATGGTGGAAACAGCGTCAGAATCTCCTAATAGGGGTTTCGCTGCACCTACCCCACCCCCAGCTGTCCGTTTACACGGATGCATCGCTGGAAGGGTGGGGTGCCTGCCTGGGAGAACACCAGGTCTCGGGCACATGGACTCTCCCGGAGAGTCAGCTGCATATCAATCTGTTGGAAATGATGGCAGTGGAACTGGCGTTGGAAGAGTTCCTTCCGATGATCAGGGGCAAGGTGATATTGATACGGTCGGACAATTCGACAGTAGTATCATATATAAATCGCCAAGGAGGGACCAGGTCGCCCACCCTGTGCATCAGGGTGTGGCACTTGATTCAATGGTGCAGGAATTACTCGGTTGTTTTGAAAGCAGCTCATATTCCTGGCCGATTGAACATTCTGGCGGATGCTTTGTCTCGCAGACAGAGAATCCTGCCAACAGAATGGTCCCTCAACCCTCCAGTTCTGCGACGGATCTTCGAGCATTGGGGCAAACCCAACGTGGACTTGTTCGCCACAAAGGAAAATGCTCAAATCATGACATATGTCTCGCCGATTCCAGATCCAAATGCCGTCGATACAGACGCTCTGGCGATAAGCTGGAGAGGGATGCACGCTTACGCGTATCCACCCACCATTCTTCTACCGAAGGTATTGGTGAAGGTCAGGGAGGAACCGTGTCTGGTCCTGCTAATAGCGCCGTATTGGCCGAGCAGGGCGTGGTTCACGGATCTTCTAGATCTGCTGGTGGAAAATCCTGTGCAGTTGCCCGAGATTCCGAACATAATCTCCCAGGCCAAGGGACGCTTCCTACACGAGCGTCCCGAAATGTTCAAATTGACTGCGTGGATGTTGTCAAACAACGTTCCATGTCGGAAGGCTTTTCTCGACAGGCTGCTGATTTCATCGCGGCTGCGAGAAGGAGGTCAACCTTCAAGTCATATAACAACAAGGTTAACAGATTTGCAGACTGGTGTGAAGAAAAGGGTATTGATACCTTTCAATCCACTATTCAGCAAATAGCAGACTTTCTCTGTGAGCTGTTCTTTACAGGACTAGCTCCCGTCACAATTGCTGGATACAAGTCAGCTTTGGCATCAGTTATCCCTTGTCTAGCCAACAGGGATAGTCCAGAGGTGGCCTATTTAAACGTGATGTTGAAGGGAATGAGCAATCTCCGCCCGAGACAACCGGTAGTCATTCCAGCCTGGAGTCTATCTTTAGTGCTTAATGTACTGGCCAAGCACCCATTCGAACCGTTGCGTTCGGCTAGTCTAAAGCATTTGACTCTAAAGGCGGTCTTTCTATTGGCAGCTTCCTCAGCTAGAAGGCGCAGTGAGATCCATGCGCTTTCGGCAGAGAGGAACCGATTTATTGTTTCTGGAGAAGGTCTGCGTCTTTTGCCAAGAGCAGAATTTATGTCAAAGAACCAATCTTTGAGATATCCCGGCAAACCGATCATTATACCGAAGTTAACCAGGTTTGATCGTGATGCCAGTGTCTGGTGCCCGGTCCGTGCTTTGACTAAGTACAAGAAACGGACTGACTCGTTACGGTCGAACGATAGACATCTGTGGATCTGCCATAAAAAGCCTTATGGCGCCGCATCCATGGATACTATCTCTCGTTGGGTGGTCGAATGCATTCAGACTACTCATGAGATGGCGACTGGGCACCAGGTGCAGGGCGTAAGGGCACACGATGTTAGAGGAATAGCATATGTATATGTATCATGTTCATTCATCTTATATATTCATGCTCATTCCCAGGCTAATACAAGCGATATGCAGGGAGTAGTTAACCCTCTTGGCATATTGGTGTTTTCAGGCGAGATACATGTTCGTTAGTTCTCTCCCTTTTCTTAGGAGGAAAAAGGGGGGGGGGGGCTGTGACGCGAATGTGATTCGGTTCCGTGAACTTGACGGTCCTTTTAGGTCTCCGTTAGTCAAGTTTGAAGTCTAAAATCTTTCTCCAAGGGGCAAAATTAGCATGTATGGCTTGCCCCTTCCCACCAGGTTACTGATCAAATCTGGTGTATATCAGAAGTAACAGAATGGTGAGTATTGATCGAAGGAGAATGCAGGAAATGTCAATTTCCCTTTCTCCGAGATCTAACAATACTCACCATTCTGTTACGGACCCAGCCTCCCAGCCCCACGGAGGCAAGCCATAGTTTTCTCTTGTTTGGTGGCTATGCAAACAATATGAGCTCTATGGTAAACGGGTACTCGGCAGTGGGGAGCCGGGTACCCGGTTCCCAGGAGTCGGTAAAGCTTTCTAAGTCTATAATCCTAGAGCCGCTGTCAAGGCCAGCTGTATATCAGAAGTAACAGAATGGTGAGTATTGTTAGATCTCGGAGAAAGGGAAATTGACATTTCCTGCAATGCTTGTATGTATGTTTCAGATGTCAATCTTGGTGCATCCTGACAAGAACCAAGACAATGTTGAGATTGCACAGAAAAGCTTTGACGGTATGTACTACGAGTGATGTATTTGATAGTCATCCGGTCATCCGAAAAAACTCATTATAAAGTCTTAAAAATATTACTACAATGATCAGTGTTTCTTGTTATTTTGTAATTGATTGACCCTTTAACCCTCGAATTTGTTCTAGAAAATGTGAATTTTCTCATAGAAAATGTCCAGTTGCAGATCAAGAGAAGACCAATTTTGAAAAGTTATCGAGCCAGTCATTCCAGTATTAAGTTTTCAAAAATAGTCTTCTCTCAGTCTGCAAATGGACGTTTTTTATGAGAAAGTCAAAATTTTCTTGAACAAATTCGAGGGTTAAAGTGTTATTAATGTTTCACCAATGCATAATGTATTGCTATTTTTGATTGACAGCTATAAACAAGGCATATAAGACATTGGAAAATGAAGAGGGTTTCAAGAAATGCAAAGAAATTGTCGACGAGGCAAAGTTCAGGACAGATGAAATGGTGAGATATTTGGTTGAAATGTACAATTTATTGTTTTGATGTTTAGGTATTTTATCTCTGAGCTGAACAAAGTAAATCAGGTGAGTGTTTTGAATATAGACAACAATAACAACACTACAGTATGTGTATGAACATTTTGTTTGCAAGTGGCGCACTACATCTAATAGAGGGATCCATTTCTAGCAATGATTAGCTAATTTCTAGCTATGCCTAGCCAATTTCTAGCTATCCATAGCCCATTTCTAGCTACACCTAGCCCATTTCTAGCTACACCCAGCCCATTTCTAGCTACACCCAGCCCATTTCTAGCTACACCTAGCCCATTTCTAGCTATGCCTAGCCCATTTATAGCTACACCCAGCCCATTTATAGCTATGCTGAGCCCATTTCTAGCTATGCCTAGCCCATTTATAGCTACACCCAGCCCATTTATAGCTATGCTGAGCCCATTTCTAAGTATGCCTGGCCAATTTCTAGCTGTGCCTAGGTAATTTTTAGCTACACCTATCCCATTTCTACCTATGCCTAGCCCATTTCTATCTATGCCTAGGTAATTTTAGCTACACCTAGCCCATTTCTAGCTATGCTATGCCTAGCCCATTTCTAGCTACACCTACATGTATCCCATTTCTAGCTATGCCTAGCCCATTTCTAGCTACACCTAGCCCATTTCTAGCTACACCTAGCCCATTTCTAGCCAAGCCTAGCCCATTTCTAGCTACACCTACCCCATTTCTAGCTAAGCCTATCCCATTTCTAGCTACACCTAGCCCATTTCTAGCTATGCCTAGGTAATTTTTAGCTACACCTAGCCCATTTCTAGCGATGCCTAGCCCATTTGTATCTACACCTAGCCCATTTCTAGCTACACCTAGCCCATTTCTAGCTATGCATAGCCCATTTCTAGTTACACCTGACCCATTTCTAGCTACACCTAGCTTATTTCTAGCTACGCCTTGCCTATTTCTACCTACGCCTAGCCCATTTCTAGCTAGCCTCTTCCCGATCTTTATTCGTGTTGGAGTCGATTTGTATCATAGACTTTCCAGAATCTAAATTTCATTGTAAATGTGCAGACTGATGTTGAATATTGTGAAAATGACTGGGTAGGGGGGGGGGGGTGTTTGGCTGTTGCTGCTTATAGTCAAATATAGTTTCAAAATAGTCAACAGAAGGTTTATACATGTATGTACATCCATCAAAGACATACATGTACTATATATAAATTGTACACTTAAGGGATTTCTCCATTGCTACCTACAGTGTAGGTGATGTGGGGACTTAAGGTTGTGTCTCAGTAAAATTGGCGTGTCTGATAGGATGGTCCTGTAGGGGAGGTGTGTTCACTAAATCTTTTAACCCTTTTACTGTCTGCCTGCTGAATTTCTGCAGACTAGATTTTCCATGGGATTTAACTCTGGAAATGCTAAATATTTTGAAAACTATTTGACTGAAAGTTATCGGTGGCTAAGTCGCTGACAACTTTCAGTCAAATCGTTTTTCAAAAGATTCAGCATGTCCGGAGTTATGTCCCATTGAAATTATTGTTCCGTGACTTGCAGCAATCAGGCAGTTAACAGTCAAATTCGGTCAATAACATTAAAATTTTCTTATATAAAATCGCCATTGTCAGGCCAAGAAGACTATCTTTGAAAATTTACTACTAGAATGACTTGCTCAGTTGTCCAGCCAGTCATTGCAATGATAAATTTTAAAAAATCCTCTCTTGGCTAGGAAATTATTGGTATTACTCAAGACCACTGCAGAGGCTGGTTTTGGACAGGATTGCACCTCACAAAATCGTTCCATATTTGACAGTGTTATAATCACCAAAAATTATCAAAGACAAAAATCATTGATTATCACAACCGTTTAATTGTCAAGATTAGTCAATAAAAATAAAACATATGCTTGGAGAATGTCCATTTTGATGTCATTTTAGTGGCGAATTAAAAAAAATACTGTTGCTCTACAAATGCACTTTTCTCAAAGCCACTACAGAGGTCAGTTTTTCTCGGCTTGAACATTAAATTGGTACAATTTTATACACAGATGATACCGTGTGCATTTGTCCAGGAGTTGATATCTTTAAAATTGTGGCAGGTAGAATTGTGTTTTACCTGTCATGTTCAGCATAGTAGCTGTTCGGCAACATTGGTGTATAGTGCAGGCCACAGATGACCGTTATCTCAATTTCAAGGCAACAGCATTGGGGGAGTTGTTGAATATTTTGAGAATAATTTGACAGCATTGGCTTCCATGCAAATTATTCTCAAAATATGTAACAGATCTGCAGTCATTGCATGTCTGTCTGTCTCGTTACATTGAAAGGGTCAATTAGAGAATCGAGCCAGGCATTCCAGTGCTACATTTTCGAAAATAATCTCTTGGCCTACAAATCGACCTTTCTCAACATCATTGCAGCTTTCGTCATTGATATGCTTTTTTGCTGTTATAACTGAGCAATTTGTACTCAAGCTGATTAATCGAGTAATCGCGATTATTATTAAATAATCAATCGTGATTACTGAAAGCAATAATCGCTCAAGCCTAGGGTCAATAAAGTGTACAATTCATTCTAACAGTACTGATTTAAAGGACAACAATTGATTTCTGTTTCATACATGAAATGTAGTACATGTACATATTTCAGCCTTTGGAACCTACTACATGTACGAAGGGAGTTCCTTCTGTTCAACTTACATGTAGTTGATTTTATGATGTTCATTGTTGTACGGTAACCCTGTTTGTTTCACACAGATCCAGAAGAAGAGAAAACAACAGAAAAAAGATGGAAAGTCACCTGAAGTTCCTGAAGATGATCATGATCAGGTACAGCTTCATCTTTAAGCGCTCTTCACCAAAACATTTTATGTAACTACATACATGTACATGCATGCACACACATACACACGCATGCACACACGCACCTGCATACACACACATATCATACGCACACACACACACATCTATATCTGATGTTCAGTAATTAAAAACTAATCAATGACACGCTTTTAGTTGATAATGTATAAAAAGTTGCTATTAACTTTCATAAATACAGGTAAAACCAGTCTTCTAGGTGAGTGCTAGCAATTTATATCTACTGCCAGGCATGGCAGGTGCTCTCTTAGTAACATGTGGGACATGGTATTTACATGGAGGATATGTGCTTTTAGCGGCAAAATATGGTGGATCACATTAGGCTTGTGTGATTATTGGTTTAAGTGATCACGATCGATGATTTAAAAATAATCGCATTTACTCGATTAATCAGTCTAGGTACCAATTACCCAGATATAACAACAAAGACATATCAATCATGAAATATGTTTATAAATGGTCATTTGCAGGCCAAGAGAAGACTTTTTGAAAATATGTAGCAATGGAATGCCTGCTCGATGCTCAGGCCATTCATTCCAGTGACAGATTTTCAAAAATAGTCTTGTCCTGCAAATGGGCATACAATCGCTGAACAAAATGTTAGCTTTGATAACAACACATTAAAGAGTAATTAGAAGGTACATTCAGAAATATTTTAAACAGTAGAAATTAATTACGATTATTCGATTACAATGTATTAATTTTTAATCATATAAATTCACGATTTAAAACATAATCATGATTTTTTATTTAATCACATAGTCGCCCAAGGCTAGATCACATCCTTAACACTTTTATGGTTAAAGCTGTTAAAGGCATTTCTGCTCAGTCAATGTCCATTTGCAGGCCAAGAGAAGACTTTTTTTGAAATTGTACCACTTGAATGACTGGCAAAAATAGTCTGCTCTTGACCTGCAAATTGACATTCTTCAAAACCACTGCAAAGGTCGTTAATACGAGCCCTTTAATTGTCAAACCAGTCAAAAATATCTGTAATTGTCTCGGTGACGGATACCAAACTAATCATTCCATTGATAAATTTACTGCAATGGACGTGTTCTATGAGAAATTTTGTTTACGTTAAGATAAGTTGTCATAGATGTATTATGGCTCCAGAAGCCTGGTTATTGCTTGATTCATGAGGCGGTGGTCGGTTGATCATGGATGGTGACTACAGTGCAGTTAAGAAATGAACATTTACCATGAATACTTTATCTTGCAGTATAACCATGCCGTGTACGTCCAGACATGTAAGCTGTTTGCAGATTTGGAGCGAATGAGACAAGAGCGTGACACCAAAGATATGCATGAACGGTAAACTTCTATATCCTGTACATTACAGTACAGTACAGGTCAGAAATAAACTCGTGTTTCCAAAATAAAATTAACCGTTTCAATGTTTTGGACGTAATGGAGGAGTGCAGTTTTAGCTTTTTACACCCACTGGTGTACTTGAATATCCACCCGCTCCCTGACTAGCAATTTCCAGAGAACTATACAGGTAAGCCGATGGCAGCAACAGCGCCAGTCAAATTAGTTTCAAAATATTCAACAGCATGTTTGTTAAATATTAGACATACAATTCATCCAACAATGCTTAGTCACAGCCATGACAACCATTGTCATTTAATCAAGATTAAGTTTTGTTAGTTTATTGACTATCCCTGTTTTTTACATCAGAAATGGTTTTGTGGCCAGCTGATTAATTAAGAATTTAGACTGGCACTTGAAAATGATTGGTAAATCAGGTTGTTCAAATGAAGCTAATTAGTCGAATTGATATTTTAGATATGGGCTATTCTAGAAACACATTTTAAAATTCTCCAAGTTGCTTGTCTGTTTGATGTGAAACTCAAGCGACATCGATTTGAGTAATAATTCAATTTATTCTGTACAAGAGAACCCGAGACAGCTCTAAAGCAGTAATCACACCTGTATGTAGACATTGACAGGTAAAGAAAACCCCACCTTGTGACAAATATATTTTGAAATATTTTGAACCCTTGTCATCATTCTCAATCTACATGTTTCAGAAACATATATACTGAGTGCCAATGAAAACGCAACACCTAATTTTTTCAAATATTTTGTAGAAAATAGAATTCTGCTTAACATAACTGTTGTTTATTGGTTTAAAACTGAGCAAGGATTCTTTAGACAATTTCAATTTTTTTTAATCTCACCATTATACCCATACAAATGCACGGGTATTTCGTTTTGGTGCGAATCTCCACACTATCGAGAAAGGCCTCCTTAGATCATACCCCAAACTTCATGCCGCTGGTTGCTGGAAAACTGGGCCATAAATTTTGGAACTCTTGATGGGATCACTTTAGTTATCCTTTACAAAACAAGTCTTTTGAAAATCAATCGTGCAGAGATTCGCGCCAAAACGAAATAGGCCTACCCGTGCATTCATATGGATATAACGGTGAATAGAGAGTTTTAAAAAAGCAGTGGTCTGTGACCTTGTCGAAAGAAACCTTGCTCAGTTTTAAACCAATAAACAATGGTTACGTTAAGTACTGTAGAATTCTATTTTTTACAAAATATTAGAAAAAATTAGGTGTTGCGTTTTCATTGGCACTCAGTATATCTTAGATTTAATTTGCAAGCATCGCTCAAAGGGATTTGTAGTAAATTTAAATCAACAGATTATTTAATTTTCAATGTTTTAGAAAAAGAAAAGCAGAAGAGGAGGCGGATCAAGAGGAGAATGAGAAGCTAGAAAAAATATGGAAGAAAAATTTTGAGGTAAGATAATTCATTTTGTGTCAACATACATGATATAGAGTCAAACCTGCCTGATGTGACCACCTTATCAAGATCATATAATAAATCATACATGTAATTAGGCTTGGGTCCAAGTGCAGGGTATTGCATTTAAATGCAAATGTTTGTAAATGATTCAAATGCAACCTAGCGCCATTGCATTTAAATGCAAATGTTTGCAACTCATTCAAAAGCAAGTGCAAATGCAAATGCGTTTGAATATTTGGGTGCACGTCTGGTACAGAAATTCTGAGTGCATTAGCCATCTACGTATCTGCTGGTAGTGACTATTTTTAGTAAAACATTTTGCAGACCAAGAGCAGACTATTTTTGAAATTTTACCACGAATGACTGTTGCTTATTGAACCAGTCAATCCAGTGTAATATTTTCAAAAATAGTCTGCTCTTTATCTGCACATGGAACTTTACTATGAAAAAATAATACTTATTTCACCATTAATGGGTGACCGTTAAAGCATTGAATTTTCGGAATCCTGAAAAGTATGTTGTCTATTTTGAGGGTAATTTCATTGATAGTCGTTGCAACATATGCAACCAACATGTGTCAGTCAAATTACTTTAAAAATAATTATCAAATATTATGTTCAATATTTAGAATGGAATTTGATTGATAGCTGCTACAGCGCCTATGGCAGCAACAGGTTTCTGTCAAAATACATTCAAAATAGTTTTCAGCTTATGCAATATATCTGTATGAATTAAACAAATATTCTGTTGAATATTTTGAAGATAATTGGACTGACAGCTGTGGGTCAAAGTTTCCAGTCAAATTTGTTTCAAAATGTTCAAGACATGAACTAAGATTCTGGGACTTCAAGATTCAAAGGTGTAAACGTTAACTTTGTCTGAGATCATCTTAGTCACACATGGCTTAGTATGTGCTAATAGTCAGACTGAATGACAGGCGCTTATAATCACAATGGGCGAAAAGTAAGTTAATCCATGTCAACAGAATTGTCAGCATCCATTATTTATTGATCTTGGTAAATGTCTATTTGCATTCCAAGAAGATAATCTTTGAAAATTTTCCACTGGAATGACTGACTCGAATACCAAGCCAGTCATTTCAGTCATAAATTTAAAAAAATTGCATTCTCTTATAATGCAAATGGACTTTCAAAAAGCCAATCGTCATAACTAACGGATTAAGAGATTTCTGAATGAATGGAGTCAACAACACACTACCCTATTCATAGATTGGGCAACGAGAGATATATTACTAAGCTCATGCTGATTACTTTGAAAGGATCTTGACAAAGAATATAGAGAGTACTGTTTGAGTAGATTGTACCGTAGTCAAAAGTGCTCTACTGACCACATATGTTTTGGGGCCAAAAGATTTCGGTTCTTAAGCACAGATGATCATATGAATATTATTAAATTTTCTTGAAAATCAACGTATTGACTAAAGCAGCAACAACGTTTAGTCAAATTGTTTCATTAACCTTTTGGTGTCCAAAGCGGGCAAAACCAGCTTTTGCCGTGGTCTTTACAAATAGCCATTTGCAGGCCAGGAGAAGACAATCACTGAGCCAATTTTTCCATAGTAACCACCCATCATATGATGTCATAATGAACTACGTGATGTGTACAATGACATCATAATGAATGACGTCGATAAGTACGTCACGAACGCATATTTGAAGACGGTCTATGCGTTGTTGTACAAATTGTTTGCTTTTACTATTTAATAAATATTCTTTTGAATATTTTGAAATTAATTTGACTGGGCGCTGTTGTTGCCATAGGCAGCAACAGCATCCAGTCAAATTAGTTATAAAATATTCAACAACTTCCCTGTGTAGTTTTCAGGAAATTGATAGCTAGGGCATTTGAGGATCGATTAATCCCAACACGGCGAGGTTTGGGTGGAGCTTAGCTAGTGATGGGCGAGGCATAGCTAAAAATGGAAAGGTCCATTATTTCAGTGGTCTTGTATGTAATGGTTAAAGAGTTAACGTGTTGCACAAGAGAATTGAGGCACCCATTCCTTACTATTTATAAGGTGATCATATTTATTCTACTCTAGGGATACATTACATTGCTGTAGATTATCTCACAAATAAATGAACTAAAATTTGTTGGCTTGCTAAGATCTCAACTGACTTAAGTCAAACTAATTAAAAAATATACATGATTTTGCATATTTACATGTAGGTACATGTATATTGATGGCTGAGAGCTACATGATAAGAAATTCATAGTGAAATGGGTTAATAAATCACAGAGAATTAAATTTCAAATTTCTAGCAACCGAAATGCCATTTTTATGATTTAACAAATAATTAGGTTAATTTTTTTAAATTAATTTGGCTGGGTACTGTGGCTGCTATTTACAACAGCAGCAAGTTCCAATCACTTGAAAGAAATGCAAAATGAGAAAAGTAGTGCTTTTGAGAAAAATAAATGCATTTGATAACTCAAATGCAACCCTTTTCATGCAAATGCAAATAAATGCATGCGATTCAAATGCATGGTGCAGATGCAAATTCATCAGAAATTTCATAATTGCATTTAAATGCAAGTGCAAATGCATTTAAATGCAAATGCAAACACATTTTCACTTGTGTCCAAGCTTGCGTGTAATAGACAGCTAAGCCTTTAAAACCTGAAAGTCCAGGATTACAAGACAACTACATGTATATTGGTAAGCTGTTAAAGGTGCATATTCACACCAAAAATGCTTGAAAAATTGTTAAAATTACATACTTTTAGAGGCTTAAATTCTGTGCACCAAATGAATGTAATGAAACAAAATAAATCTTAACATATAATGATTTCATTCCATATAAATTAATTTAATGGAATGAAATCATCATATGTTAAGATTTATTTCACTTCATGATATCTAGGCAGATAATGTAAGCATCTAAAAAGTATAAATTTTTAGCAATTTTATTTTCAGACATTCTGCCGTGAATATGCACCTTTAAATATTTTGAAACAAATTTGACTGGAACCTGTTGCTGCCAGAGGCGCCAACAGTTCCCAGCCAAAGTAGTTTCAAAATATTCAACATACGTGTAATTTTCCTTATATCAAAAGAAATTTTTTATTGTGGTATGTGATGGTTAAAGGGCCGTATGGAGTAAATTGTTAGTGTGTCCAGGACAAAAACAGAAACATGGTAGTTTTGAACATAATGTAAGAAATGTTCTGTTGAATATTTTGGCCTTAATCTTATTGGAAGCCATTGCTTAGGCAGCAGCACTGGCTTCCGATCAAATTAAGTCCAAAATATTCAACTGTACATACATTTTATTTTGTTTTGAAAACATGTTAATTTATATCAGAGCTGTACTGTGAAATGTGTACTTATTGAATGTCCATTTGTCAGCCAAGAGAAAACCTTTTGAGACCCTTAGCCACTAACAACTTGGTCACATTGTTTTCAAAATATTCAGCGTATCCAGTTAACTCTTTAACACTCATATCAGCAAAAAACAGCTTCTGCAGTGGTCTTGAGAAATGTCTATTTGCAGACCAAGAGAGGACAATTTTTAAAAATTCATCACTGGAATCACTGGCTTGTTAACCGAGCCAATCATTCCACTGGCAAATTTTCAAAAATGGAAAAACTATAAAATGGAAAATTTACCACTGGAATAACTGGCTCGATAATAGTCTTTTCTTCAAATGGAAATTTGAGTGTTATGCGTGTTAAAGGGTTAACTCGGGATATGATGAATATTTTGGAAACAACTTGACTGAAAGTTGTTAGTGGCTACGGGTCTCAAAATGTCTTCTCTTGGCCGACAAATGGACATTCAATAAGGACACATTTTACAGTACAGTCTGCAAATGGACATTTGCTATGACAGAATTGAGATTTTTTCGAGGGGTAAAGGGTTAAATAAATCCCATGGCGAACAAACAGTTAACATTTGTTATTCTTTGTAGGAAACACGAACTGATCGCGTAGACAGCTGGAGAAGCTGGAAGAAATCAACGGGAAAGAAACATAAAGGCTCGTTCCGTCCTCCAAAGATTAAACAAGAGTCGAGATAGTTCCCTCCATTACTGAACTGTTACTTTCAAATGTATATACACGTATCTGGAATGCACAGAAAATTATGTGCCATGTTCAAAATGGGGTAGCCCTGCTACTTTAAATATTCTCTCACTTAAATGGAGGTAACTAGCTGTGCATTAAACACACTTGAGAAGTATAATGTGTAAACTTAACAGGGGTATTGTTGGTCCAATAGTCTAGCGGCAAAGATGCCATTTATAAATTTTGGAGAAAAAATGTGCTTTTCATCTCAGGAATAAAGGACTGGTAGAAAATCTCTGAAATGTATTCTATAGAATCTATGTACCAGAATCTATCAAGGCAATGTAATGATATCGCTATCCTAACGGTAGCTTCAGGAACATGGGGCCTGGAGTGACAAATTATAATAAGGAATATTCTGTTGAATATTTTGAAGCTAATTTTGACTGGGAGCTGTTGTTACTTATAGCTGCAGCTTTCATTGAAATAAGTTCCAAAATATTCAACAGCTTCCCTTCATAAGTGTCTTAAATTTGAGATTCTGGAAGTGTACCGGGCTGTGAAGGGACTGTGGTCGGGATTTACTAACTCTCGCTGCTGCCACCAGACAATTATTTTAATGAGCAAAACCTTTTAACTTGCTGAATATTTTGAAAACAATTTGACTGAAAGTTGTTGGTGGCTAATCCACCACAACAACTTAGTCAAATTGTTTTCAAAATATTTAACAGGATCAGAGATATAACCACTGAAAAATGTCGTTTGCAAAAAGTCGGCAGTCAGACGGTTAATACTAAATTCAAAAATTGTTTTATTTCTATAAGTTTAAAATTTGTTTATCTCTTGTTCACGATTTAGATATCAACTCCGCATGAGATTGGTGTTACCCGTACATGAGTAACATGACCAATATTTTATGAGCCGTCGTATTAATTTATTCTCCATTTGTATTTAACTCTTACAACTCTGATGTCATTGATGTCAAAATATTTAATTTTCAAATTAAAGTATGAACTGATGTTCATTTTTAAACAAATTTGGTGGTAGATGGAGCTGTCATAGACAGTAACTTCATCCAGCAAAATTATTTAAAATTGTACACCAATTTCTTTGCTACTGACACAATAAAAAGATAGAATATTAGCATCAGAGGGACAAGGGTTAAATGTTAAATATATCTGATTTCTTTATTTAGACGCTTGCATTTTAACCCTTTCACCAACAAATCCCTGAAATAATATATTATTTACGATATTAGAATATTTTGAAATTAATTTAACCGGAGGATGTGGCTGCCTATGGCTTCCAGTCAGATTAATTGAAATTAATTTAACCGGAAGACGTGGCTGCCTACGGCTTCCAGTCAAATTAATTTCAAAATATTCAACGGTTCAGTTTGGTAGTGTTGAAAATGAGATATAGGGAATTTAGCAGTGAAAGGATTAACCGGTGCATACATGTATATCTGTCATGTTCTTCATTTCTTCCAATGTATTTGATTCACATGACAACGATTATCTATATGTATATAATTATTGGATTTAAAACCTGTTCTAAGAGACTTAATCCTTTCAATGACATAGACAAAGTACATTTCACTTTAAGAGTATACTTACCTCCCTAACACTCTGATATTCCTAAATATCGACTTTCACTCAATAAACACGTAGATTAAAAAAGTTAGGTGCCCCTACTGGCCAGGTAGTCAGATGACAGTCCGGCGGATGCCAGCCCCAACCTCGCGCATGCGCGGACTAGCACTTCCTCTTTTCCAATTTATTGGCAAAGAGATACACATGCAATTGAAAGTTTTTGCTAAATTTTCTGCTTGTCGTAAGATCTCACTGCCCTCTTGGTCCATTTCCCTTTCATGTGATCGGGTAGTATGTCTATGTTCAAGAAGCAGGTATTCTAGTGTTATTATATTAGGCACTTCAAACTATTTAGAAATATTTCTGAAATCTGTTACCAATTTTTATCACTGTTTATCTGATGTTTACATAGCTTGTATCACTATCCTTTCCAGTTTTTATGGTCTTGATTTTGAATACAATTCATCCTTACACCTGGATGTTGTTTTCCAGTTGGATTGTCTTCTTATTTTTGAAGATATGACGTCGTACTCAGCCTTGCACTTTTTATTAACAAAATGTTTTGTCAACGCTGGTTTATCTAAAGAAATTTTTTGTAATGGTCTTTATGGCCATTGGTCCTCTCCTGTTTATTTTGGGTTGAGTTTTGCTAATTCATTAACTAAAATACTCATTGTCTTTGTCTTGTGGCCTTTCAGAAACCTGGTTGTCCCAACTGAGGTCGCTTCATTAAGCGTAGATTCCCCCCTCATCCATGTTTTTCATGCAGTTCTTGTGGGCCTCTGTTAAACTGTGATGTAAAGGGTAAGAGGAAGGCTTCGTCCACCATGGATATGGAAGCCTTCCGTCTAGAGATGTTGGGAGAGATGTAAAAGACCATTAAGGATTTGGTTCCAGAGATGCTTCACGGCATGCTCCCTGGGCCAAATCCTTCTTTGTCTCCTCCGGAGCAAATAATCCGCACCTATGAATCGAGTTTTCATTATCAGTTTTTGCCCAAGATTCAGAGGTGGTCCCTTTTGAAGAGACAGAAGCTCACTATAAGAACACTGGCAGCAGGCTTGCCACGCTGGTCGTTCGTGGGCAAGTGTCGCTGGAGCCTAGTTCCCGCTTATCGTGTTCCCAGGATTATCCGCACCCTATAGGTACCACTACCTCTTACGGTACCTTTCCTGGCCAGTCCGGGTTAGCATTTCTCGCTGGCCCGGAGTCTAATCTTTCTGGCCAGGAAGAGGAGGATTATTTGCTGGGCTCGCCTTCTGGTGTCGTGGACATGGAAACTGACGAACTTGTACCCCTCACGGGGAACACGGATGACTTTTCCCATGGGTCTACTCACACAGGAGTAGCATTCACGGCGCAGAAGCTAGCCCGGGTTGTGGCCGATGGCCAGCATTACCGCATACCTCGGCTTGCCGATGGTATAGCTGGTTCTGGCCAGGGCCGTGGTGTGACGAGTAATTATACCCCACGCAATGCCACGGCGCCTGTGCCTGGTCAAGCTAGTTTTGGCATGCCTGTTCTATTGGGCCCGCATGCTTTCACTGGTTTGCCAGGAGTATCGGTACCTCCAGCCACGCAATCACCTGTGAATGTTCTAGAGGATGATGAAGGCCCACGCCTAGTCGAGCATGCACAAGTAGCCACAGAGAAAGAGAGGTCTGACTCTTGTCATTGTCTAATCAGTGTCAGGCCAGATCTTGCTGTGGAACAGCCAGCTAGCCAGCGGGACCAGTGCCTGTGGCTAGCAAGTAAGCCGGCTGCTACCGCAATGCCATCTCTGCCGCTAGCTGAGCATATCGTAGATATGTTCTCAATGGCAGAGACGTCCATTAAGGCGCATGGACGTCTCAAGAAGGCCCCTCGTGAGGTGGCAAAGTGATGCCGCATCGTACCTGGTGGATACCAGAAGTACGCTGTAGTGCCTAAGCCCAGCGCGAATGATCTGACACAAGAGCGCTGTGCACGAGCGCAGCGTGCTAGGTGGCTAACACCGCGTTGCGCGATGCAGAGGAGAGTTCGAGGGCGTCCATCGCGGCGCTCTTGCATGTCTCCCAGCAGTTACAGGGGTTAGTAACGGCATCCGCATTGTGCCAAGCAAGTGCGGTAACAGTCCAGAGGGCCATCCAGGATGGTATTAACCTGGCTCTGGATTGTTTAACCTGGAGTGTCCGGGTGCGGCGCACATTTGTACTTGACAATCTGTGCTGCGTACGCCTATGACAGGTCCATGTCTGTTTGGGGGTGAGAGATGTAGGCACCTCCAAGAGACGGTCACACTGGTGAATAACCAGAGGGGTCTGCGCGAGCAATTTGAAGTGCTCCACAGAATGGAATGCGTTCGCGCTCCACCCCCTGTGTACCATCCTCAGCGGGTTGCCATGGTAAGGACCATTCCAGTGCTTCTGGATCCAGAGACAGTGCCACTCTTGCATTGCTCATGTCCCCCTCTCTCCCTAGGTGGACCAGTGGGGTGGGGGAGCCGTCTGGCCCACCACTGGCAAGACTGGGAGCGGTCGACTCAAGACCGCTTAGTCTTACGATGGCTTTCAGTCAGGTACCGTCCCGACTGAATGGTAGGTCCGCCATCGCAGCTGTCTCTGGTTCTGATCTGGACTCAAAATCCAAAAGATCCAGATCAACGGTTGTGTATAGAGAAGGAAATAAAGTCCCTCATACAAAAAGGAGCAATTCAACTGGCATAAAATTGTCCGGGCTTCTATTCAACCGTATTCCTAGTGACAAAAAGCACTGGAGGGTGGAGTCATCATGTCTTGGCGCGGGTTTACTTGAGAATGCTGGGGTTGATGGGTTCATTGGAACTAGTCATTCCACATTACACAGGCGACCTATCCAGCTGTTTCTCATGACACAGTGGACCCAGATTTCGGGATCACTGGACTCAAATGTGCCGCTATTGGAGCCTCTTATTCACCACCTTCAATGGTGGATGGTAAGAGAGAATCTCCTGGCAGGGGTGTTGCTCACCCCTTCCCACCCTCAGATAATGATGGAGCCTTTTCGTCTTATGTCCTATAGTGCCATGTACGTTGAGAGCGTATGGGACATTGAGGTCATTCTGTCTCCCAACCAAGAAAAGGGGGGGGGGGGGCGGTGTGTAGCGCACATGACTTATGGTCTTCTCAAAGCCATCGGTGTGTTATCTGATGTTCAAATCATTCCCTGGTTGTGTTTTCACACAATTTCAGAAGTTTAGTACCTTAAACGCAGAAAAGCGCATATGGAAGAGCTGGTCTTTTGACCACGCCTCCCTCCCGCCGAATTCACTGACGAATTCTGGCAATATCAAAGAATGTTAGGGAGGTAAGTATACGCTTGAAGTGAAATAAACGAAATCACGGATTTCTTTTTTCACGACAGAGTTGATACTTACCAGCTCCCTAACACAGACCCGGCCTCTCCACCCCACAAAGGCTCGGTCTTCAGGCTTTCTTAAGTTGCATGTGTGTCAACAAATAAATTAGTCAGAGGAAGTGCTAGTCTGCGCATGCGCGAGGTTGGGGCTGGCATCCGCCGGACTGTCATCTGACTACCTGGCCAGTAGGGCCACCTTACTTTTTTAATCTGAGTGTTTATTTAGTGAAAGTTGATATTTGGGGGTAACAAAGAGTGTTAGGGAGCTAAGTATCAACTCTCTCGTGAAAAAAGAAATCCGTGATTTCCTTTATGTTACTTTCTAATTTAAGAAATTTCCGGTTGATTATTTTAGAATTAATTGAGCCTATATGCATAATATGCACTTAATTCTAAAGGGATTTCAGAATATTTGGTCTAAATAACTGATAATCATAGAAAATGAACTGGCTGAGTGATTTTATTGCTTCTAACATACATGTACATGTATCTAATAATGAAACTAGAACATTAGTCTACTATTGCAGAGGATATCTCCACATCACGCTGAGCCAAATTTCGCCATAGTGCTCCCCCTCCCAGTAATGTCACATGACCAAATCTTTTTATTTGATTGGTTAAGTTCAGGAATGTATGATCTGGTATTCCCCTCACGCGAGGGCAATACTATACAGTACCCACCCCCTCCCTCCCACGCACGCACGCACATGTTTTAGTTTTAATGCGCAGATTAAATATGATGTAGCAACAGTTAACCCTTTAATGGCCAAATCTGCAGTGGTCTTGAGGTATGTCCATTTGCAGGCCAAGAGAAGACTATTTTTGAAAATTTACCACTGGAATGTCTGGCGCGATAATCGAACCAGTCAATCCAATGGTAGATTTTCAAAAATAGTCTTCTCTTGGCCTGCAAATCTACAGTCAATAAGCAAATATTATGGTCATAATGGCATACCTGTTGATGTATTCTGAAAATTATGTCATAACTGTTGATTTATTCTAAAAATGGGCAATATTTAAGTTAATATGAAATCTCATCTCTCTTTCTCACTCTCTCACTGACATCGGAGGTGTAATAAATTCATTACACCAGTGTTTTGCCAGGAGTTGAGGCTGTTACCACACGCACAAACAATTATATTTCCCTTGCTACGCTCTGGGAAATATACAATTTATAATATAATGTTTGCGCGTGTGATACCAGCCTGTATCCGCGGCAAAACACTGGTGTAACTAATAACACACAACACACACCAGGTTTATTGAGCATAGGTGGAAAAGTTTTCAGAACACAGCCTGAATAGCAATTTATTTGATGTTCAATCAACCTTGAAAATTACATCTAGGTCACAGTGATCTAATTTTGTTATATGGTACACTTTAATTCCAAGACTGGTTACCCGATGGGAAAAACTTGAAAAGACAAATTAGTCAAGAATTTTGTATGATTTTGAATGAAGCATGAAAAAGTTAGTCACATAAACATACTTTTGATATATGACACTAAGTTTAGTTAGTGTATGCGAAAACACTCTTGGTCATGGATTTTCTATGAGGTTAATGAACCGTGAAAAGTCATACCACTGAGGAAATCGGTTTTCCATTCCCCCCCCCCCCCCTTACACACACACCCACACACACACACCCCCCCCAACCCCAACCCCCGACAGTGCTATAGAATAGTTTTCAAGGGGGATGATGATTGTGAACCATCTCCATTTTCGCAACACAGATAATAGATTTTGATATTTTGAGCAGTTTTAATTTGATCTCAATCTGACCAGACATACACGTACCAAAACCAGACATACACGTACCAAAACCAGACATACACGTACCAAAACTAGTGTTTATGCTAGACAGGCTAACTGGAAGTGATTGTTATACGTATCTCAGCTGAGCCCCAAAAAGGGCTTCTGTTGCGGTCTTGAGAAATGTCCATTTGTGTGACCAAGGGATCAGGCCAATTTTTGAAAATTTACTGCTGGAATGATTTGCTTGGTAACTGTCCATTTTTGGTATGGGTGGATGTGAAATGGGCTTTGAGAAGAATCAGAAATGATTCCCTTTCTGGTTCTTCCATTGTGAATGATGAATCTATGCCCTAGGTCCTTATGCATTTAATTATAAAGACGACCAAAACCAGCCCCTACCATGCTCTTGAGGAATGTACATTTGTAAGCCGCTGGGATGACTGGCTCAGTTACCGAGCCAGTCAATCCAGTCAGACATTTAAAAAAAGAGCTTCTTGGCCTGCAAATGTACTCTTGAGTAAGCAAAAGTTTGGATTTTCTTGAAAATTAACCCTTTGATTGTCAAGCCAGCCAAAACAGCATCTGCAATAATGCACATGGGAAATATCCATTTGCATGTTAACAGGCGGCTATTTTATTAAATTAAAATTAAATTAATTAAATCTTAAAAAAATAATCATAATTTTCTTGAAAAATGGAGACAAGCATTAAAGTGTTAATTTGCAGAAGTAGCATTTTGAGATGCTGTTGACACCAGAAAGGTTAATATATAAGATTGATTCAGTTTGAATAAAAACAAAAATCACTAGGGAGAGTAATGGTACATTGTATACATGGTTAAGACTTACATCATAGTCACGATTTATATTTTAAAAAAAGATTGAAAATTTTTCTTAACCCTTTAATGGTCAAGACGACCAAAACTGGCCTCTGTGGTGGTTCTGGAAAATGCCAATTTGCAGGCCAACAGAATACTATTTTTTGAAAGTTTACCACTAGAATGACTGGCTCGGTACTGGAGCCAGTCATTCCAGTGGTACATTTTCAAAAATAGTCTTCTCTTGGCCTGCAAATTGACATATTACAATGAGAATGCAAATTTGCCCATTAAACTGTTAATTAATGCAAATTTGTAGACCCAGAGAAGACTATTTTTGTTAGTTATGGTTATCGAGCCGGGCATTCCAGTGGGAAATTTTCAAAAATATAGTCATCTCTTGGCCAGCAAACGGGCAGTCATCAAAATAACTGCAGAGACCATTTTTGGCCAACTTGAATCACATTTTTTTGTATTATTGTGTGACTAGAGTAAAAACTACCTCCGAGATAAAGATGAGTATCCCTTTAACCAGGGGAGATAATCACTGATCACACATGACCATGGGAGGTAACTACTTATTAAAATACCTTACATTCTACCAGGCTAGGGGTCACAAGTTCATAGTAGCTTCAATGTTAACCCTTTCATCCGTTAACCCTTTCATCCAACAAATCCCTGTAAATTCTTCTCGATCCTGAGCATGTTTTGTTTAATATTTAGAATTTAACCCTTTAATGGTCAAATTTGGTCAAGAAAATTTAAATTTCTGCCTATTGAATGTCCATTTACAGACCAAGAGAATACAATTTTCGAAAATTTATCACTGGAGTGACTGGCTCGGTTATCGAGCCAGTCACTCCAGGGGTAAATTTTCAAAAATTGTATACTCTTGCCCTGTAAATTGACATGCCACAAGACCATAACAGAGGCCGGTTTGGGCCGGCATGACCATTAAAGGGTTAATATGACTGGAAGCTATTGTCACCTAAGAAAGCAACAGCTTTCAGTCATATTGATCTCAAAATATTCAACAGCATTCGAGTATTATTGTCTTGAAATTGAGATATGGGGAATTTATTGATGAAAGGGTTAACAACGCTAACCTAATATTGATTTATATGTTAACCCTTTCACCGACAAATCCCTGAAAACATAAATTCATAGAAAATGTCCATTTGCAGACCAAGAGAATACTATTTTTGAAAATTTACCACTAATGACGCTCGGTTATCGAGCCAGTCATTCCAGTGGTACATTTTCAAAAATAGTCTTCTCTTGGTCTGTAAATGGACATTTCTCAAGACCACTGCAGAAGCCGTTTTTGGCTGATATGAGTGTTAAAGGGTTAACTAATTAACGTCAAAATATTGTCATATTATTCAACTGCTTTCCTGTATTATTGTCTTAAAATTGAGATATGTGGAATTTATTAATGAAAGGGTTAATGATGACAAAGCTAGCTTCATTGGTTAATTATTAGAAAATATCATTGTATATATATTCCATACAGTGAATTATTATTAAGATCGTATCAGATACCATTGGTAGTGTTGTATATTATTAGTTTTATTTTTATTGAAGATCGTTGTATATAGTGTATTATATATAAAATATCATCATTCATGATAATTCGTGAAAATAATTTGTATTGTTATACTCTATGATAATTAGTGAAAATAATTTGTATTTTTAGCCTCGTCTCATAAGGGAAGAAGGGTATGGTGATTGGGGTTGTCTGTCTGTCTGTCTGCGCATTTAGAGCTGTATCTCTAAAACTGCTGATCCAATTTGGCACAAAAATTACCACAACAAAGGAACTTGCCATCTAAGAGGATTTCCAAACACTGGCTGTGATCCGGGTAACAGAACCTGAATCCTGATTGGATCACATTTTGGATTTGTGGGATCTCTCCGATTTGACTCAAATTTTAACACATGAAAGGGTGTGAGTAGGATTCCACAACAACTGTCATGATCCGAGAAAATCCAAAAAGGTCTGGCTAATCCCAAAAATTGTTAGTGTGAGAAAATTGGCATGGTTTGCCATCTGTTATTGCTCTTGTTTGTATTGTTTAGTTTAGGGTTATAGTCCATATGATAGCGCAATTTTAAGATCCAAGTCTACAATATAGTTGAAATACAATATAAATCCATCTCATGCAGATAAATAGTGCGAGCATGCGGTAAGAAATAAGTGAGAAATGCTAATTTGGAAATACGTTAGCCGGGAATTCTGATTTCAACTTTATCAATTCCGGCAATCAGTAAGCCTACATCACTCCAGCTACGGCTAGCATAGCTCTGCATAGGAATCAATAGTAAACAAAGCACATATCAAAAGCCATGTCGAAATTACCTTTAGTTCACGCGATATTTGTAATTGGTTCTAGTACAGTTTTTCCTGCAGAATACGACGCTTGTACATGTACATGTTTATTTTTTATCAAACAGACTGATATGTGCCAAATCCAGTATCAAAGAGGTGTGTAAAATCCCGCAAATTTTACTCATTTTCATTGAAACTGGTGGAAGGGAGATAATGTTGTCATATAAAAATTGTCTGAGCAAGTAAATTAGCTTGATTACGTTCCATATCATACAGGTGACATTTTGAGTAGGGACATTGATCAGCGTGTCGGTGGTAGGCTGTCAGATATTGAACAAATGCTGATTTTGTTATTAACTGAGAATTATTCAAGCGAATTGGTGTGTATTTTTGGCTCATGCCATAGGCGAAGCCATAGGGGGGGGGGGGGCACGGGGAGGGGGGGAGGCCATGGGGGTGGGGGGGGGGCACGTGCTTGAGGAATGTTCATTTCCATGCCATGAGAAGACATGAAAATGGTCTCTTGGTCAGTAAATATTCACTGACTGGGCCAAAAATTTCAAACTTTTGGACGATTAACATGCCTATTTTGCTGCATATAAATACCGTAATGTGATCCCAACGAATGCGCTTAATTGTTCTCAAGCTTCAACCAACATTCACCAAGATGTTATCTGGTAGCAAGATGCTAAGTGTTGTATTTTTGATAGTAGTATATATTTGTGACACGGCCATGGTTCGGGCTGATCCTGTTCCCTTCCCTGGTCAGCCAAATGATGGCCGGTGCTTTAGGAATGGAACATGTATGTACATCGCTAGTCCTTTTGATGACAAGTATTACTGCGAGTGTCCACCTGGCTGGACAGGTAAACGATGTGAGAAAGTGCCGCCTAGCACTACCCCATCAGTGCTTACAACTACAACTGCAGATCCACGAATATGTCCCGGTCATTCACTGCAATGTGTGAATGGTGTTTGTCACTTAGAATCTGATCTACAAGGTGTGTCTACTCCATATTGCATGTGTTTCAATGGCTGGTCTGGAGAGGATTGCTCGCTGCTTTGTAACATGACCTGCTACCATGGCGGCACGTGCACCACATCTGATGGCGTTATTCAGATGTGTACCTGTACGGGTGACTATCTACCTCCACAGTGTATATACCGTCATTGGTATAGGTTGATTATGAATAACGTGTTTATAATTTTAATTGTGCCATAAGTCAAGCTTAAAGCTAGTGAGTAGCAAAAGTTGACAATGAAATGTCTGTGACATACAAGGACATTTATAATAGCCTGTCGCGTAATATTGTTTTTCATTGAACCCTCAAGATTCAGTAATCTCGAATGTAAGTCAAAAGACAGCATTAGGCCTACAGGAAAGTTGGACATTTTGAAACTAATTTGACTGAAATCCAATTGCGTTGTGACAAAATCGCAAATATTTCAAGTCAAATTAGTGTCAAACTGTTCAACAAATCGTTTTACATCATAGCATTCAGACTTCAAAATTTTATTTTTTTAAACTTTTATAGACAAACGAGTACATATTTTGGAAATAATTTTGCTGGAGCATAGACAGCAACATCTTCCAGCAGAATTATTTCCAAATTGTGCACCATGGTCTTTGACTCTTAAACTCTTTGCTGCTGGCTCTGGAAAAGAATGGCATATCGTCGATATGCCATTCTTTTCCAACATGTATTTGATTTTGATCATTGAATCTTTCGGGTTCAACGTACAAACAGATAACAGTGCTACTACGCTAATTTGACATTTGTAGTTATGTAGTTTTCAAGGAAGTTGACATAGACACTATTTACAGCCATGAAACGCGCACATACATCTAAAATCACAGCATTCTTCCCTAAAGCCAGAAGAAGTGATACTGATAGTACTAACGATGACAAATCTGAATGTCCAGAAAATTTCAGGCCAATGACGCTGAATCGACTGCCACCGTAGCTGAATCGACTGCCACCGTAGCTGAATCGACTGCCACCGTAGCTGAATCGACCGCCACCGTAGCTGAATCGACTGCCACCGTAGCTGAATCGACTGCCACCGTAGCTGAATCGACCGCCACCGTAGCTGAATCGACCACCACCGTAGCTGAATTGACCACCACCATAGCTGAATCGAGTCAATCGACCGCCACCGTAGCTAACAACTCTAGTGATCCTAGCAGTAACTTATCATTTGAGGCTGAGCTGACCGAGACAGAATCCAGCAATACGCACATGTCTGTTGAGCATGGATTATTGCCAAACGATCCATGTAAAAACCTAGAATCGGATGTGCTACTATCTCTTGGAGCATGCCAACCAAAAAATGCTACATTTCCTAGTAGTGTCGTTCACAATAAAAAACGAAGCTTCAACCCCAGTTGGTATGACACATACACATGGATAGAATATTCACCAACTCTGGACAGAGCATTTTGCTATCCATGTAGAGTATTCGCAAATCAGTGTTGGAACTTTTCAGAAAATGCTTTCACCACTGATGGTTTTAATAACTGGCGTCGTGCAGCTGAGCGTTTACAAAAACATGCACTGTCCAAGTGTCATAGGCAATGTGTCGAAATGCTCAACGGGCATAAAACTGGCAATCGTGTCGATGTAAAACTTAATTACCAGAGAGAACAAGTCCTGGCTTCGGAGGAAAATGAAAAACACCAAAATGTTAAAATTCTAGAGCGTTTAATTGATGTTGTAAAGTATTTGGCAACTCACAACCTACCATTTAGGGGGCATGATGAAAGTGAAACTTCACACAACAAGGGCAATTATAGAGACATGCTCTGCTTATTATCTAAGTATGACACAGTTTTAGATGACCACTTTACAACCGGTAATAAAAATGCTCAGGGTGTCTCGTCTGATATACAGAACATTATTATCGACTGTGTTGCAAACTGCACAACAAAAACATTATGCAACGAAATACGAGATGCTACATTTTACACATTGTTAATGGATGAAACCATGGACTGCAGTCACAAAGAACAACTGTGCTTTGTTATTAGATACGTAGATGCCAGTGGTGACATTCAAGAGCGTTTTCTAGGTGTCTGCCATCTTGACAGTGGACAAACTGCACGTCATATTGTTACACAGTGTACACAGTTTCTGGGATCAATGGACATCGACATAATGAACTGTCCTGGACAGGGATACGACGGGGCTTCAGTTATGTCAGGTGAAAACAATGGAGTGCAAGCTCTTGTGAGTAAGATTAATCCAAGGGCCCCTTACGTTCATTGCTATGCCCACAATTTAAATTTGGTGTTGGAATCGGCTGTGGACAATGTGAGACTAGCGCGTGACACATTAGGGACTGTAGAGAAACTCATCACATTTTCCAATGCTAGTACCAAACGACATGATCTACTGTTAAAACATCAAAAAGCTAAAGGTGTTCAACCAGTAACATTAAAATCAGCAACAGATGTTCGATGGAATAGTAAAATTGCTGGATTACGTGCTGTAGATGCATGTTATGTCGCTCTTATAGATACACTGGAAGAAATAGCTGATGTTGAACATGATCAAAAAATCTGTGCTGAAGCGGCTGGGCTCCTCAGATCTCTACAGTCATTTGAGTTTGTTCTTTCTAGCCTAATTCTTCTTGATCAATTTGAAGCTACCCAAGTTCTCTCCAGTGTATTACAAGCTAAGAACCAGAACCTTTCAAATGATATGTCTTTAGTATCAAGCATTATAACTGTATTGGATACTCGCAAAAATGAATCAGTTCCAATTTTATTTCGATACTGCAGTGAAATTATGTGAACGCTATGGCATAACTGTGCCATCAGAAATCAGACAACGGCGTGTATCTTCAAGGATTGATAACAATAATAAAAATGCATCTGACATGCGTGACCCAAGATTGTACTATAGAGTGATGTTTTATATGTTCATCTTGAATAATATGACAGCAGAATTGAACCGGCGTTTCACAGGACGCAATACAATTATTATGTCTAGCATCAGTCTTTTGGAGCCAGCAGCAATCCGGGATAATTTACTTACATCAGATTCAGATTCAATATTAAAATTGATTGACATGTTTAGGCATGACATTACATCACCAGTGTCACAGTTGAAAAATGAACTGACTGTTTTCACTGACTATCTAAAGATAAATATGGAACAATGTGAGACACTGCGTGATGTTATGAAATCTTTGTCACAGGCCAGTTTGAAACAAATGTTTCCAAATGTTTATCTGCTTTTCAAGCTTGTTCTTACACTTCCTGTTACCACTGCAAGTTGTGAGAGAACCTTTTCGACATTGACACATGTAAAGACAAAGATACGATCAACAATGGTGGAGAGTAGACTCAGTTCTCTCTTAATAATGTCCATAAACAAAGATATTGTAAACAAACTATCATCCTCAGAGATTCTTTCTGAATTTCGTTCACGAAATCCAAACAGTAGGTTCAAGACTGTGAATATCAGACCAAAGGATGAATGAAATGTAGCAAGGTAGGAACAGATATGAACATCATATGGTTACCATGTTTTTCACTGTCTGACAATTTGTGTTTGATACTGCCCTATAAAATTTCAAACAGCCATAATCTCATTTTCTTAATTTTGCATAGTTATGAACCAAAGTGGCATTAATAAGTCGCCGTGACGCGATGTGGCTACAAGAGTCCCCTCCAAAAACATTTAAAAAAGTTGTGCTCAGAGAAGCCCTCTGAGGCAAAATTTTCATTAGTTATTTCATATTTGGACTAAAGAAATGGTGAAAACTGTGTCTCAGAAGCCCTCTCTGAGCATCTATGTTTAAAAAATTTCCGGAGTGGGGTGGGGAGGAGATCCCCAAACCACTGCAGTGGCGTATTTAGGGGGTGGGGGCATCGGGCCATGCCCCCCCCCCCATGGGCCATAAAATTAAAAAAAATATATAGTTTTGTGAAAATAACAAAAGTACTAAAATTTTACCCCAGCGGCAGGTCTAAATTTCCCTGAGAAAATGCAGGAGAGGCCGCCTGAGAGCACCTAGATTTTTATGGGGGAGGACCCCCAGACCCCCTGCCAGTGCCCCCCCCCCCCCACCCACCGGTTAATTCCTGGCTTCGCCTATGGCTCATGCATGATTTATTTATTCAAAGTTATACAAGTCATGTCACGGATACTTTAATTCTTCACTCAGAATGTCCATTCCATCACCGTGAGTAGGTGGAAGTGAAGCATTACTCAGTCTGGTGGCCGTACTATTAATCATTTCATCGATTAATACGCGATATCCCTAAGGCAACAACGGCTTCCAGTCATATTAACTTCGAAATATTCAACAGAAATGAATCGGAAAGAAATTATTTTTTCAGGGATTTGTCGGTGAAAGGGTTAAAGTTCTTAATCATTGTCAAAACTGGTCAAGGCCGCAACACACTGACAAACAAACTAAAATGGCAGCTCAGAAGAAGACGATCGCCCTGAAATTTTCAAATATTTTCCTAATCTTATTGCTCCAGGATAACTTTAACCCTGTAATGCGTAAGTTTGTTCAAGAGCCTCGAAGTATCTGCTTATTAAATGTCCATTCGCAGGCCAAGACTATTTTTGAAAATTTACGACTGAAATGACAGGCTCGGTTAAAAATAGGCTTCTCTTGGCCTGCAAAATGGACATTAACTGAAGACCACTCACTGCAAAGGCCGGTTTAGACCGGGTTCTTCATGAGTGTTAATGCCATTTAGACCATGTATTATTTATCCCTATTAACGGTCAAGGTTAGGCAAGAAATCTAAATAGTTTTGCTTAGATAGTTAGTAAATGTCTATTTGTGGGCCAGGAGAAGATTATTTTTGAAAATTTACCCCTAGAGTAGTGAGCATCAAGGCCCAGGGGTAGCTTGTTCATCGAAATTCACAGCCAAACTTTTGTACTTGAAAGCTGAGTATCTTCATTGGTAAATATGAATTTGTTTACTGCTTTGTGCTTTGTCATTTATTCTATATGTACATGAGTCACGAGAAGCGGTAATAAAATAACATGTTAAATACTTTGATTGAGTGTTGTTATCACACGCCGTAAGAGGGAGAGATTTCATATCCTGTCACATTCCCGTTTCTGTATCACAATTATCTGCTTTGTTATATCGCGTAAATATTGAACAGTGATCGCCACCATTATGTCGCCTCAAACTATAGTGTCGGATGTCATGTAAGAGCCAATGCATTATATTCTTTATTATGTAATGCTCATCCCATTGAATTTTTTGAAACTAATTTATCTGGATGTTGTTGGTGTCTGGCAGTCCAATTATTTTCAAAATATTCAACATTTCACCTACTTTGCACTATTCTAACCATGCAGGCCTTTCGACCTATGGTCATCCATCATAAAGAAATGGACCACTCAGTACATCCACAGCACAGTGCCCTTGACTTGGGCTTCGTGGGGGAAGTCCAAATTGTTGACGTGACTATCTGTCCGATTCGGTGGCCATCCTGAAAATTGATTTCCGAATGATAACTCCGTTACCATGTATCGGATTGCTTTGCCACTTCATGGGGTGGTTGTACTAGGTCTGGGAAAGAAACCTATTGAAAGCGACAATGATCCTAGGTCTGGGGGAAAAAGTAGAGAAATTGACAATGATCTGAACTCCAAGATGGCCTCCAGCAGCGGGCTGCCATCTTGAAAATTGTTGATATCTCTGTTACCATTTATCGGATCACTTCATAGGGTGGTTGGACTCCATCTGATGAAGAAACTTATCAAAATTTACGATAATCTGAAGTCCAATATGATCACCAGTCACAGGCGGCCATCTTCAAAATTGGTTTCTGAATGATAGCTGCTTGACCAGTTAACGGATCGCTTTGATACTTCATAGGATGACTGGTCTTGGTCTGAGGAAGTAATAAATATTTTCTGATAGCGCTCATTCATTGGTTTGTCACCATGGTGGGGGTATTATGAGCCATTTGCAGATCGCTATGATTCGTTATAAAAATGCAGTTTCTTTTATATTTCCACTTCTGTATGTATGATTACTGTATTCTGTGGCTGTAGTAGTAGAAACAACTGCAATCAGTCCTCTTTTACCTACTGTGTCTTGTCCTCAGCCAAAATCTTTAGCTTCCTCAGGTCTATTTTTAATTTGACTGTACCGAGTCTACTTTCTTGAAGTCATGTCATAGCACGCTTAACAGATTTATGCAAAGGCATCCTCTCCTGGCTTTGTATTTACTGTCTCCCATTACGGCGAATTCCAAGGCTCTCGGTGGTGGCGTGTCTCCTGACATCCTTAGCACATTGCCAAACATGGAAATATCTTTTACAGACATCAGCGATGTATTACACACCTTTATAGCACATCATTGTAAATTACCATCTGGCCATCAGTGTCAAGTGATGGTGCATAGGTGTTTGCGGTGGTAGGCATCAAGTTTGCCTAGAGCTGCCCTGCTGTTACAGTTAATCAGCATCAAGGATATGTAGGTTGCATTGGATAAGCGTAGTCTTTTTGTGTGTCATGCTTTGTAGATAGATATATGTGGGTGAACTCTGTTTTGTATTCATTTTTAGAGATTCTCAATTTTTAGTTTGCCTGCAGCTATTGGAAATGGACCATCTCGCTGTGGGGAGCCGATTGATGTCTCAAACTTTGTAGACTTCACTGACTTGACCCGTTCTCTCAGCTTGGTGTTTGCAAGTAGTTGTCGCGCTAGTTGTTGCTGATGTTCCTTGCAACTGGCCTGGCGTAGAACATCTAGGATCTTTGAGCGCTTAATTGCTTTATTGTGTTGAAGGCTCGGGAGATGTCAATGCCCATTTTGTGGAAATCCCAGTGCTTGGACATGACTATTGACACAAGCATGCATTGAGCCCATACAGTGTCTGCACAGCTGTACCCACATTTAAAGTCACTTTGACATGATCCGTTGAAGTTATCGATCTTGTCTCGGATGCGTCATACAGTAAGATTAATATGATTTTCCGTATGCTGCTGAGGAGCACAATGGGGGAGATTGGCTGCGGGCCCA
Source organism: Chaetoderma sp. LZ-2023a (assembly GCA_034401795.1). Lineage (NCBI taxonomy): Eukaryota > Metazoa > Mollusca > Caudofoveata > Chaetodermatida > Chaetodermatidae > Chaetoderma > Chaetoderma sp. LZ-2023a. The sequence continues at coordinate 129,201,189 of CM067374.1, read as the reverse complement.
GGTGGTTTCTTGGGCTTGGGTAGTGTGATAAGGGTGCCTTGGCCTGTTGTATCGATAGGAAGGTGATGCATAAAAGCTGAATTGATTAGGCGTTTGATCGGTTTTGAGATAATGTTACTTGCATATTTGAATAGTCCATTGGTCATGCCATCAGGTCCGGATACACATCAATTTTTTTAGGACTATGTGTAAGACGAACCATATAGAATATGAGATTGAGTGCCTTCTCAATTTTTGGTGTTTTAATTTGTGTTAGTAATGGCTTGGGGTATCCTGAGAATAGTGAACTGTTCTTTGAGCCACTCTTTGAATTGCCTCGGTCTTGATATAGTGTTCGTTAGAGTTGTGTGCGGTGATTGGTGGTGCGTAGTCATAACTCGCTGGGATCGGTCTGCCTAGAACAATTTGTGACAGTTATATGCGGCAGTGATTTCATCTGCTATGGAGTTTGTTGAATAACAAGATCTTTTATGCGTTCACTGATATGGCGCAGAATGTTATTGGGTTCCCTGCGTTGTTTGGTGCGATCTTCGCTTTGGTCACATTGATAGATGCACAGACGTAGCGCTTTCTTCTCTGCTGAGATTTTTACTACTACAGTGTCATCAGCATACCTAGTTCAGTTGTTTTTGAAAACTCATATGGTGCATGTAGCTGATGATTCCATACATTTCAGTATTTTGTTTAGGGCGTCCTTTGGATCGAAGCACTTCTACCTAACATTAACTAAGTAAAATGTATATACATATGTTGTTTATGTTGTGGTTTCACCTAAGGTGGAATGGTAAATACAGAAAATATAACATCCATTTTGAGCCAACGTGAGACATTTCAATATGATAGATCAAATTGGGAGTAGTATAAAGGTGCACTATGTGACTGTCGTGTCCTTAGACCCTACTCTATCTGGTCATTTAACTAAAACAGATTAATACCTGATAAAAACTATTTCAAGGTCTTGCAAAGAGAAACAAAATACTATTTCATTCTATATTTATGTACTACGCGATATTTAAAATTGCATGACTTATGAAAACTCTAAGATGTAAGATTTTATTGTATTTAAACTGAATATGTTACTATCACTTGTTATTTTCACAACAATTAAAATACCTATCGAGGGTATGAGGGTATCGTGTACAATTAAATTGCAGTTTTGCTCAATATTCCATAGAATGGTGTTTTAAAAATGGAGGTACATCATCGTGATTTTCCCAGTATTACCAGTTTGATTTATAATACAAGGAATCTGTCCTTTAATATGGGGACCTACAGACACTACAATTCACCTTTCCAGAGTATCTATCTGACGTCATAATCAGCTACTCCACGTGTAGGATGACGTCATAATCATTACGTCATAATTGATTCTGTATGGCCCGTCTTTAACTCTTAATAGTCGGACACGTTGTACGAATTGTATGTTTCTACTATTTAATAAACATTCTATTGAATATTTTGAAACTAATTTGACGGGCCGCTGTTGTTGCCAGCAACAGCACCCAGTCAAAATAGTTTCAATATATTCAACAGCTTACCTGTCTAGTTTTCTAGAAATTGATAGTCAGGGAGTTCAGAGATCGATCGATTCCCACACGATCAAGGTGTGAGTGGAGCGTAGCTAGAGATGGTCGGGGCATAGCTAAAAATGGAAAGGTGCATTATGTCAGACATGACGTGACTCATCTAAATAGATGTAATACAAAATGATAGGGTTCTATTCTTCAGATCAAGTCGACTCACTAATAATTGATCAAATATCACCTCAGTGGATTCAACATAATATACCTACAGTACTCACTACCCCGATTGTTTGCACATTCGGAGACTTCGATGGTATGACAATATCACAAGTGAAATATGCCAAACGTGGCAATCAATGTTTAAATCAACACGAAAATGCGCCAATACAGGCAGAACGTGAGATTGGATGAAGCAAGACATAATGTTGAAAAGGAGGGACCATCAAATGAAGGAAGATGCTAGAACTATTCAGCCTGACAAACTGAAAAAGTACAACTTTGCGTGGAATCATGGCCCGTATAGGATGGCATGGGATCACCAAGTCTATCAACAAAGGAACACGAAAAGACACCCCCCGGAGGAGAGGACACATGAGAGAAAATGTAACCTGGATAAAAGATCTTCAACGAGAAAGCAGCTTAAAGAAGAGCAACAGAAAGCGTTGCTAGCAATAGAAAACTGGAGAGTGGAGACCAGAACTAAATACCAGACTACATGTGTGTATCATGCAACAGCCATGTCAAGATAGATTCTGCGTGCCAGCCTCCACTGCTCCACTTTCGTTATGATAAACTGAATCCAAGATGCAGAAGAAAGTACCAAAAATCATACACGCCTGCCACTCCATCCAAGAGATCTGTCATGATTTAGAGCCTGACGTCATCTCGAATGAAGAAAACCTTGGAAGGAAAGCGTGATTACATTCTCTAGTAACGGTTACAGTGCGGAGAAGGCTAGATTCTCAGATGCCTTGATTGAACTATTGAACAAATCCTTGCATGAAAATGTATATGTTCGGAAGAGCATGCAAGTATGATGAAATGCATGTGTAGCCTGAGAAACAAAAAACGCACGCACGCGACTTCTCCAGAATCACTGAACGGATCGGGCCGAAATTTGAGAGATATAATTAGGGACTAAGTGCCATTAAAATTTGTTCACGGGAAGGTGATATGTAAAAAACCAAGTCCACCCACCAACTATTTTGACAAAAACTTATAGGTCTTGACATATATGATCTGTGGACTTGCTACTTAACATGCCAGTGTTCCAGTTGAGCGAGACCGGTCCATTCAGCGCATTTTTAACTATATAACTGGGCGACATATATGTCACCCAGTCAACAAAGTTTGTCGCCTAGTGAATGAAAATTTTAACTACTGGGCGACAAGGCATTTTCAAATTCTACTTATGAGTACATACATATTTGAGCTCTTATGACTCATGAAGTATTGCTGTATAATAATATAGAGTTAACGAGTTATCACTCTCACACACTCCAATGATCAATGTCGCCCAGTAAAATTTGCTTTAAAATTGGGTCTCTTGTTATATTTACTAGCAGCAGTAGCCATTCCCTCATTGACCTACCCGATAAGAGGTACCGACAACTAAAGTTTTGGGCAAAATAGGATTAAATATGATTAGTTCCGTTCTGAATCTATTTCCGGTCAGCTAACGCTCCAGATTGGGAGATAGGAATTTGGAATATACACCAGGAGCCAACGGAAAACAGCCGAAATCAGAATACGAATTACCAAAGAAGAGGCAACTACTGTCCTTCAGGTTCGGAGACAAGTAGTCATGATAGTAATGGACCTTTCCAGTTTTATGCCCCGCCCATCTCTAGCTAAGCTCCACCCACACCTCTGTAGTGTTGCGATTAATCCCTGCCCTCCCCGACTATCAATTTCCAGACAACTATACAGATAAGCTGTTAAATATTTTGAAACTAATTTGACTGGGTGTTGTTGTTGCCATAGGCAGCAACAGCGCCCCGTCACATTAGTTTCAAAATATTCAACATAATTTCTATTAAATAATAAAGACAATTCGTACAACATAGTTCGTCTTCAATTATGCGTTCGTGGCGTACTTATCTACATCATTCATGCCGTCATTGATTATGATGTCATTGTGTACGTCACGTAGTTAATTATGACGTCATATGCTGGATGGATAGAGTGGAAAGGTCTATTAGCTAACCGTCTCATCCATGAAACGCCAATCGTAGGTAGAGCGTGAGATACGTTTTTAACTGTCTCGCTCTTGACATGCTGAATATTTTGAAAACAATTTGACTGTAAGTTGCATCTCCAGAGATATTACCCTGGAATATGTTGTCTGCAAGAACTCGGCAGTCAGACGATAATTTATCGAACTCGACTGACATACACACACCCAGTACCATAGTAGGCAATAGGAGACTAGAATTAAGATGTAAATTGGCGATACGGAATATTGCTTCATGTGTAAGCAGAGATGATGAGTCGGGGATTACCAAACATTTGATCAACCAAACGAGGTGGGAGACCGTATCTATTATAATAAAGAGGCGGATACCAGAGAGCCAGAAAGATAATCTAACAAGAAGTTTGAATATAACAGCCACGAAAGTATGGGCTAATGATAAGAAGCTATAAACAGTGAATAAACCCGTAATCTGTCGGATACTCAGAGTATAAGATTATGGCGGGACATCTTTTGGATACAGGCATTTAGAAGCTTGATAAACGTCTATGGAGAATGAGATGAAGCCCTGCTTTTCCAGGAACTTTAGAAGTGTGGTCACTGTGTGTGGAATAGCCATGTCAACACTTAACAAACAGGTCGGTCTCTAATGAACCTTTCCATTGTTAGCTATGCCCCACCCATCTCTAGCTAAGCTCCACCCACACCTCGCTCGCGTTGGGAACGATCGATCTCAGAACTCCCTGTCTATCAATTTCCAGAAAACTATACAAGTAAGCTATTGAATATTTTGAAACTAATTTGACTTGACGCTGCTGCTGCCTATGGTATATTCAACAGCATGTTTATTAAATAGTAGACATACAATTCGTACAACGTGTCGGACTATTAAGAGTTAAAGACGGGCCAAATAGAATAATTTATGACGTAATGATTTTGACTTCATCCTACACGTCACGTAGTCGATTATGATGACATGTGACGTCTTATGATGGGTGGATAAACTCGAAAAGGTCCATTGGGGAAGGAACAGAGTAATTAGCTGGGAGAATTGAGAATTCAACATGACAATGATTGCATGCAAGCCCTCGTCAAATCTCAAGAGCATACGTACAATCCGTTCTCCATGGTTTCGCCCTCTGACTGTGTTAACGTGTTCAATGGACTGTAACTGAAGGACAATCATGTGAGCAGACAGAGCTCTTCTTCTTCTTCTTCTTCTTCTTCTTCTTTTCGATCGCTGGTATCACACTTGGAGAGCCGTTCTCAAGATGAAATCTGTGGTTTTCTGCAGTTCTTTCACAGGCCCATACAACTTTTCAAGAGAAGAGGTTGACAAAGGCCAGATCTCTTCTCTCATCAGCTGATACGTACTGCAACATTGAAGTATGTGCTCTGTGGTCTGTTCTGCTTCTCCACAAGGACAAGCGGGCGATGTCGTAAGGTGGAACCGCCTGTACATGTGTTGGTTTAGTCTGTTGTGTCCAGTTCTGAGACAAAAAATGGTCACTTGCTCTGGCCTCGAGGGATGATGGTAGGCATCTTCTGATTGAGGTGTTCTATAGAGTGACTTGATGATAGTCTTCATCTCTGTATGGGTAACCATGTTTTCTGTCTGTTTCTCTTCTGCACCCACCTTTGCCATCGTGTCTGCTTCCTCATTTCCTTGGACTCCACAGTGTGAAGGGATCCACTGCAATGCTATCCGAAAGCATTTGATGGTTTGTAGTGCTTCTTCAAGTTGTGGCAGCTTACCTTTGGTGATAGCCTCAAGGACGGAGCGGGCATAAGATAAAAAGACAATCTGTGCAATAGGGTCTGCTGTTCTGCTGATGGTATTAGCTGCATGAACCAGTGCTTCGACTTCAGCTCTGTAGTTTGTGGAGTGTTTGCCTGTCGGTATTGCAGCTGACTCATGTTGTCCGTTTGGATACTGTATGTGCAGTCCAGCACCTCCGCTCCTAATTGCATCTTCCAGTATCGTCAGTTGTCCGAAGCTTATATCTAAGCATAATCACACAGAGTTTAGATCATTTATAACAGGCAAACCAAGCGATACACTCGCACCTGGTCTGCGTAAAATAGAAAAAACTGAGATAAGTAGAAGTCGGGATGTGCAGAGCCGGTAAGTAGTAAATGGGATAAGTAGAACAAAAACAAAGTAAATCTTATCATATGTTGATTTCATTACGAATAAATTAATATAATTTTTTATATTTTGCTGTGAAATTGAATTTAGAGACACGAGTCCCTAATTCAACTTCACAATTAACAAAATTACATTAATTTACAAGGAAACCATCATATGTTAAGATTTATGTAGTTTCATGACATTCGGGTACACAATTTAAGCCTCTAAAAGTATACAGATTTCACAATTTTATTTTCAACCATGTTGGTGTGAATACACAACTTTAAACGGTAGACGGTTACTAAGCCCATACTGAGCCAATACCGGGCCACGTTAACCAGCCGTATCTTGGAAGGATAAAACAGGAATATATATCTCAACACATTATAACCTACATGCCTATCTGGTTTTTTAAATTAATTTTTACCCTAACATTTGACGATTTGTACTGTTATCAAATACATTGGTGAAGGTGAATATGAAGGAGGCTGAACTAAGCCATGTAACACCCAATCATCAAAGTTTTCCTGGATATTCGTGATTTTTTTACTACGGTACTTGCTGCTTTTTATAAAATTGTACGTTTGGTTTGAGAATTAATGGACCGTTCCAGTTTAGCCATCAATCAAATGACGTCAAAATTCTACTAGTTCACGTGTAGGATGACATCATAATCAGTTACGGCATGAATGACGTGGATAAGCTCGTCACGAACGTTTAATTGATGACGGACTACGCGTGTGTGTACGAATTGTATGGCTTTACTATTTAATAAACAGTATGTTGAATATTTTGAAACTAATTTGGCTGGGAGCCTACGGTGTCAATGTGCTTTCTGGAAATTGATGGTCAGGGAGTTCAGGGATCGATCAATCCCAACACGGGCGAAGTGTGGTTGGAGCTTACCTAGAGATGGGCGGGGCATTGCTAAAACTGACTTTACCCATTGCCTTTGGTTATCTCACAATCTTTCCGGGTTGGTCTCTTCTATTTTACTGGCTGTAGCTTTCATGCTTACCCCACAACTCCATGATAGATTTTCCCTAATTGGTTTGTATAAATAGAATACCCACCGGCCTCAGGGGTGCTAGCGACGCCACGTACCCAACCATACGAAGACAAGGGTCACCAATTTTCGCAACATCGTCCACGCTCAACTAGCCACGCGTGATAAGTCACGCTAAACAAACAACACGAATACACGCTGATTTCAGACGATACGATTACCGGAGACTAGTGTGATATAATTTAAAAACAATATTGAAAATAAAATGAAATTACATCAGCCGTCAGACTGTCAATTGTTGGTTACGGTAGCATAGGCCTATAGTGGTGTTTGTATTTTATACGTGTATAACATAGTTTCAGTTACAATATATATATATATATGATTAACAGTGGTATAGATTCGTACACGTGACAGCGCCGGCTGGCGGAGCGATCTCCCAGGAGGCACACGACGTTGTTTCAACGTTGAATCCAAGTTGAATCACGTCATGACGTGATTTCAACGTTGAAACAACGGCATGTGCCTGCTGGGCTGCCATTCAAGTATGCGACGACATATTCAATTACGTCACTAGTTAGCTGATGTCACAATCAAAATGGCGTAGCCTATCTACGTCACGAAAATCGGAACGTCATTCACGAACGCGTACGAGTTGTAAGTCTTTGATGAATTTGCAATTTAATAAATATTCTGTTGAATATTTTGAAACGGCTTTGACTCGGAAAATTAACAGCTTAACTCTATAGACCTAATTGCCCTGAAATTTAGAATCTAGAACTTCATCTTTCAAAGTTTCAAATAAATTCTATGATAGATTACCATAGAACTCTGGTGTCAATTTTTTATCTTTTACTATGCCGATAGCAAAGAAACGTGTGTAGATTTTTCAACAATTTTGCTGGACCGACCGCAGCATCTTCCAACAAATTTGTTGAAAAATTGAACACGAGTTCATCTTTTAACTTAATTTTGAACTTTAAAATCATAGTAGTGAGGATTAAAAGTTGCGATTTTGATCAAATGGGTCGCCCCACCCCCACCCCACCCCCACCCCCGCCCCACCCCCTCCCAAATGTACTGTCTTACTGAGCAGGATGTGTTTTAACTCTATTTTCGTTGTATTTCTCGTATTACGCTATGCTCTGATAAGAACCTAGTTTTATGCTGTACTCTAATATGAACCTTGTTTAAACCAATGCCTACCACTCTGCTTTAAATATTCAGTTTTTGCTTTGTCATCAGCAAAGAAATTGGTGTACATTTTAAAACAATTCTGGTTGCCGATTTTCTTGTCTACGATGCTGTGTACGACAGGAAATAATAACAACCATGTTGAATAATGAACACCAGTTCATCTTTTAGTTTAATTTGAAAATTGAAAATTGTAACGCGAGAGTTGTAGGTATTACTACTAACGAGGGTATTATAATCCCATGATATAGGCCTAGACTCTGATCATCTGGAGAACAGTTATGGAATCCAGTTTTACCCATTCCCCGCTCATCGCGAGCTAAGCCCCACCCCCGCATTATCTGCGTTGGATCGATCGATCCTTGAACTCCCCGAATTTCAATTTCCAGAAACTATACAGGTAATCTGTTGAATATTTTGAAACTAATATAACTGGGCACTGTTGCTGCCTATGGTCAAATTAGTTTCAAAACATTCAACAGCATGCTTATAAAATAGTAAAGACATACAATTCGTCCAACCTGACTGACTGCTAAGCGTTGAAGACGGACTATAAATCGAGTCATTCAGGGCGTAATTGATTATGACGGCAGCATATGCGTCGCATTGTTGACTATGGCCTCATATGGTTGACGGATAAACAGGATTCTTCCATGTAGCTGAAGGTCGTTGGTTTGTGGCATCATAAATTATATTTCTAGAAAGGTATCATAAGCACTAACGTGAACATGTGCTTGCTGCCTTACTACAATACACATTTAAATTGTTTAATTGTTCTCAATCAGCCATCAACAATCAACAAGATGCTATCTGTTAACATGGTGCTAAGTGCTGTATTTCCGATAGTGGTGTATATTCTCGACTCGGCCATGGTTCGGGCTGATCCTGTTCCCTGCCCTGGTAAGAGATATGATGGCTGGTGCTTTAGGAATGGAACATGTATGCACATCTTTAGTCCTTTTGGTGACAATTATTACTGTGAGTGTCCACCTGGTTGGACAGGTAAGCGATGTGAGAAAGTGACGCCTAGCACTACTCCACCCGTGCCTACAACTACAACTGCAGATCCACGAATATGTCCCGGTCATTCACTGCAATGTGTAAATGGTGTTTGCCACTTAGAATCTGATCTACAAGGTGTGTCTACTCCATATTGCCTGTGTTTCAATGGCTGGTCTGGAGAAGATTGCTCGCTGCTTTGTAACAAGACCTGCTACCATGGTGGTACGTGTAGGGCATACAATGTGACATCGGATGCTTTTCTTCAGGAATGTGTTTGTACGGGTGACTATCTACCGCCACAGTGTACATATTGTAAGCCGGAGAGAGCTACAGATAGTGGTTGTGACAATGTGACACTTGTCAGGAAATTACAGGAGATAGATGAATGTGAAAGGTAAGAAAATAACTATATTCTTACATAACCACTCATCTGGCGAAAGTGTGTTCTCGCTGTATCCAACTTAAGCCTATGTCAGACGATCCGTCATGTATGATTATACATGTATGATCCGATAAAGTCGGACGACATTTGATCGTTTGTCATGGCTTTGGACAAGTCGAATCATGCACGCAAAAAAGTCGGACGGTATTCAACTTTCGTCCGACAGCATCCCACATGCTGGATGACACAGCCAATCATATACCGTAATTTGTATCACGTGATTGTGTTGGTATTACTGGTTGGTAGCCTCATCCAACAATGTCCGATGCTGTATGATCGTGCATGATGAACATGTATGACATACAAATGTATTATCATACATTTATAATCATACATGTCGGATCGTCTATAACTGGCTTAAGAGGGGTGGAAGCATCTAGAAAAGGAAATGGCTGATTTGGGGCAGGGTCGAGGTCTACCACTCACTAGCGAGGTCCAGGATCGAACTTAAGGCGGTGTAGCAAGTGCATTTTCCCATGGCCCCAAAACTCCCAGGGGCCCCAAACTCCCAGCGACCCATAAAAGTAAGCCAAAATATGCCTAGCTTCAGGATACACGCATAGATGTCACACCTATAGTACAGCTGATAAATAAGACAACATGTTTCCAAAAGAAAACAATTTTGAACACGAAGTAAAAAAAAATGTTCTGTTAAATATTTTGAACATAATTGAATTGAAAGACATTGCAGCCTTAGGCGATGTCTTCACATCCAATTATGTTCAAAATTTTCAACAGTATTTAGTTATTTTGTGTTTGAAACATGTTAAACTATTTAACAGCTGTAGTGTATATAAGTCTGATGCGGCCAAATCCCACAGCTGTCCTAACGGCAGTTCTGAGGGCCATGAGTAAGAACACTCACCGGCGGGAAGGCAAAATCCGACCTTTCTTAGAAAAACGTGGGATAAAATATTCTATGCGTGGCCTACTGTATAACAGTTAGCCTATAACACGAGGTGAGTTCTCCTTTAATTAATTTTGCATATATAATTTTTTTCTTGCACAGGTCCTGTATTCACGGAACATGCCCTGGCGTGGACTCTATGGAGGTGACATGTGCGTGTAAAGATGGCTGGGTGGGCAGACATTGTGACGTAGAGTGTACGCATTTCTGTGACAATGGCGGTAAATGCGCCAGTCTGAATGGCGATCCTTACGTTCAAGGTTGCGATTGTCCATCCAATTGGCGAGGTAAAAACTGTGAGATAAGGTGCAAAATTACAAGAAACGGAACATATGATTGCAGCCCTTTCTCCGCCTATAAAGATGACAAGCCAGAGATTACCGATGAGAATAGGCGACGATGTCGAGATAACTGCCTTCATGGCGGTTGTGTCGGGTTTAGGAATACAACTCACCGGGCGTATGCCTTTGCTTTTGAATGTCAGTGTTCCAGTATGATGTGGGTAGGAGAGTGGTGCAATATCAGATGCCCTTGTAAGAACACTGGGAGGTGTATTATATCAAACAACGAGATATGGTGTAACTGCCCAGTATCACACAGAGGACCACTGTGCAATGAGACTATTTCTCCTATTGAACGTAAGTATGTGTCAGAAATTATACAATCCATCCTATTGACCATGAGTATGCGTCATCATTATTACAGTTAGCAACTTGACTTAGTCCGAGTCTGACTAAGGCGGACAGTTTCTAGAGCATTGGTATTCGGTGTCCAGCGGCACGGGTATGTACAATTCTGACGGTAAATTCATGACGTCACTTTTGCTAGGTCAGCAATGATACTATTCCTCAGATTGAAACGTGAATATGTGTCAACATATGCCAACAATGATCCTATTGTATGATGTATGTATGATTACTGTATTCTACGTCTGTAGTAGTAGAAACATCCTACAGCTCCAATCAATCCTTCTTTGCTTTTGACCACTGTGTTTTTTGTCCAAAGCCAAATCTTTAGCTTCCTCAAGTCCATTCTTGATTTGACTGTAACTAGTCCTGCTTTCTTGAGGTCACCTGGTAGCACGCTTAACGCAATGACACCCTCTCCTTGCTGTGTATTTGCTGGCTCCTAGTAGGGCGAATTCCAAGGCTCTCTGTGGCGGTGTCTTCTGGCATCTTTAGCACATGGCCAAACATCGATCATCTTTACGGGGAAATTATGCTGTCTGGCCATCGGTGTCCAGTGATGGTGCGCAGGTGTTTGCGGTGGCAGGCATCAAGTTTGTCTGGAGCTGCCTTTGAAGCTGCCCAGCTGTTACAGTTGTACAGCATCAAGGATACGCATGTTGCATTGTATAAACGTCGTCTTTTTATCAAGGGCATCTTTGATCTACAAATCCATAGCTTCCAGAAGGACAAGAAAGCTATGTTCCCCATGATGCAACGTGCAGCAATGCCAACAGTACTACAAAGCAGTGAGCCCAGGATTTTCCTCCATGGATCTCCACATAGGTATATGTGGGTGAACTCTGTTTTGGATTCATTCATGAATCGATTCTCAATGATACTCTCATCCTATCGAAGGTGAGTATGTGAATGTGCCAACAATGAGACCGTTGTGTCTATTGAACCTGACTTGCTTAAGTATGTGTCAGCAAAGAGAACATTCCTCGTATTGGAAAAATGGAATTCCCTTGAAATCTCCACGGTTTCTATTAAAATGTATCACTATTTAAATTCTACCACATTATGTCTGTAATAATCTAACACCATATACATCATTATCACGTGATACCAACACGTGTAGTATTACATTGCTTGCGATGCGCGTCACTAGTGAACGAATATACTACGTTATCAAGTGACGACTAATGACTGACTATTTTTCAGCTGAAATCAGAAGCATCAAAACCGAAGTTCCTATTCAGGGTGTAAATCATCTATGGCGCATTGTGATTGGATGTTTGCTGGGTCTTGTAGGTCTGATAGGGGCGCTGTGTTCATTGATGTACATACTAGGGCGTCGTCGGATACTTTGGGTGATGAAAGTGAAATATTTCTTCCAACCTTCAGAACAAAATGGTAGGTAACTTACCAACACCTTAACCCTTTGGTGAGTAAATTTGGTCAAGAAAATTAAGATATTTGCTTAGTGAATGTCCATTTGCAAGCCAAGAGAAGGCTATTTTTTAATTTACCATTCGTAAATTTGTTTAAATAGTCTTCTCTTGGTCTGCAAATTGGCATTCGTCAATACCACTGATGATTCCGGTTTTGGCCGGTTTAGTCATGAAAGGGTTATCTAACTTTATGTGTGTATTGAAGGAAAGGATATCCTATATGTTCAAATCTTACGGAGATTATGCAGGTTACTAGGCCGGTATTGGGTCTGCCTACCTTTTACGTGTGTGGGAATCAATTTGAAACTTTGAAACTAGTTGTGCTTAGGACTTTTATTGGGCTGGCCCAACATAATTATGTTCATTTGTCTAACATTGGCAAAATATGTTTGGCTCACGGCATCGACCCAACATCGGCTCAATATAGATCATATAACATTTGCCCAAGATTGACTGTCTAGGTTTTTCTAGCATTGGGCCAACGTATTTAACAAATTTTGCTGAAGTATAACAAATTAAAATAATTGTGCAATATCTTTAGCAAATTGGCAAAGTAAAGGGCACATTAACATTTTTTATAATGAAATGTGCCAAGCCTGGGTTTCTTGTTTGTCTTTTTTACTTTAGGAAATCAGTGTGTACCTTATCAATCTGGTGAAAAAGCACCAGAGACAAAACCCGCAGCCATATAGGTGGATGCCTGGAAAAGGCCCTGACTAGGGATCAAAAAGGGTGTCAAAAAGTTACACACCTAATGGCTGACCACATGTCCTGTTCTTCTATTGCATCATATACATTTAAAATCATTATCCTAGAAGCCAGGTTTTACGACCATCTGCGTATGCAATAAGAGAAATTATTTGTTGGGTTGTTTATATGATTTCCGCAAAGCACGCAGTCCCCCTATACACTTTAGCAAAAATTATCGAAAAACTAATTGAAAACCTCTCACCATTAACATTATATTATCCATTCAAACATACAACAAAAGTTACCCAGTCACCCAACTGTACGCACCAACACCCACCTCACCTACAACCCCCGTACACATGCACGCACTCATGCACACCGATTTTAATCTATGCCTCTGAAATATGGAGTTATGAAAAGTGAATCTAATTGAAACGTCAAATTAAGTTCCACAAAATCTTACTGAACTTTAAAAGTAGCACACCAAATGCAATGACTTATGGAGAACTAGGCAAGTATCCACTGTATATAGCAATAAAGTGCAGCATGGTCCGATTTTGGGCAAGGATAGTTAATGTTGGGTACAGTAAAACTTCCATGCTCTGTTACATCTGCCTAGAGCATGAAAATAATCATTCCATTAAAGTTAAATCGATAGAATTTATAAGAAACAGTTTAAGAGCCACAGGAAATAAGCATGCTATCAATTCAGAAAACATCAATGATAATCAATTAGTAAAAAACCCATTGACGAACAGTGTATTAGTAAATGAAGACAAGATTTAACTTCATCGAGTCGCTTAAACTTTTACCCACAAATAAAACATACGTTTCAATTTGAAAGATTTTTAACGATACTTCCACCAAAAGAATTAGGCCTACCAATAATAAGTCATTTTAAGACCATAAACGATAGCTTAGCCATAGAATCTGAAGGCTGGACATAGAGAGGAGAGATTTTGCCATGAGTGTAATAAAATTGAAGATGAAATACAATTTCTGTTTCATTACAACAAATAATACGCAGATGAAAGAAACAAAAATATACCAGAATAATACAGGCAAAATAACACTATTGAAAAAACAAACGGATTGTTTGCTATATGCAAGTACCTCATACTGTCAAAGAAAAGCGTATAGGTGATACTATCCTGAAGCTATGGGATGTTCTGATGTATATAGTGACGGTACAGCCAACAGATTTAATTTCATTTATGTATTCCTCATATGCCTTTCAGTGAATAAAAAGTGAAGTTGAACTTGAACTTGCATGCACGCACGCACGCACATAAATGCAAACACACACACCTACACATTCTCCCACACACCACGGACACATGCATATGCCATGCCAAACGCACTATCACAACCACCCTATTTCTCCTACGCACGCACACCCCGCATACTGTAGTTCGGATCGACCGGTCAGGTACCGGCCGTACCAGCTAAGCTGGGTACCCACCGCCCGTCCTGGATTCGTTCCCTGAACACGCCCCCCCCCTCCCCTCCTTGGGTAGAGCCATAAGCGTATATGGGTCTAAGAGAGAGATCGCGTTGTAAAAACGGTTAAGTTCGTTAAAGAGCGTAGCACGCATGCGCGCGCTTAATACTATTTTTGACTGAGCGCGTATTACACGACCAAGATAGGATGGCGCTTTTAGTGTACCAAGTAGGTACATTGTAATCCTTTCTAATTACTTGTTCTCGCCGAATCTGGCATCAATCAAGACCAGAATTCGACGGACTTTCCGAATCTGTAAACCATTTCAAAATCGGTTAAGAAATGGCTGAGTTATCCACGGAAAACCCTTTTTTAGTATCTTCAAAATATTGCCGTGCAGTCCATGCGTAACCACGTGTACGCAGAAATTCTAGAATGTTCTAGAACATTCGACTGCATCATTATTAGCTACGCGCTGATTGGCTAGTGCTCGACCGATGATTGGTTGAAACCTTCGTCTATGACGTCTCGGGTAGTATAAAAGGAGATGAAATCCAGAACATGGCACCGAAAACACCCACAGGTTCGAAAGGCGCGAAGAAGGCGATCAAGAAGAGCTCGCCTCGTGCTGGCCACGTGGTGAGCTAGGTGGGCTTATCGTTGAGCCGCAATCAACCCGTCCTGGAGAGATGCTGTTGGTCGAGTGGAGTGGCGACGCTGCTTACTTGCTGCTTCTATCTGGTGTGTACTTATATCTGCTGGTGACTACGGCCGAGGTTGCAATCACGAAACCGCTGAGGACGACAAGACGAAGATGATGGACACGGAGGTCGTGATTGGCGTTGATTTGCTTTGATGTAGATGCTCACCCACCCATTAACCCCTTCATGACAACACTGGCCAAAAACGGCTCCATGCTCTGAGAATGTACACCTGCAAGCCGAGAGAAGACTAAACCCCGGAATTCCACAACTGGAATGGTCAGCTCAATAACTGAGCCAGTCATTCCAGTGACAAAAGCCCCGAAGACGGACCTCTCCTGGCCCACAAATGGACACCCAGCAAGAAAACACCTACTATCCCGGACCAAATTAGTCAGCGAAGGGCCAATGTCCCATTCTAAATAATAATTTGCCAAAACACTATTTACGAAAATAAACAATAACAAATAATACAGTAAGTGGTATAGTTACGGGAGACAACTTAAGCAGAGACAAATTTATACTCAAGCGTCTCCCCTACATTTTCACATTAAAAAATATTTAACAAGTGACAATAAGCACTCACGCACACATGCATGCATGTGCGCACGCACATACGTACATATGCACGCACTCAAGCACGCAAGAACGCTCATACGCACGCACATATGTTGGTATTGTTAATGTGACCAATGTCCTGTGACGTTTTGTGTGGCAACCTAAAAACAGGAGCTGATGTCACAATTATGACTAAGAGAGAAAACTCCGTCATGAATTTGAAATAATTGTTCAAGTGAATGAATTGTTGTATGTCTTTTGATTGATTAACTATTTTAACAAAACAATGCGTTTGCCATTTTGAAACTACTCTGACCTCGCACTACCGCTGCCCTAGGCAGCAACAGCAGCCAGTCAAACCAACACCAAAATGGCCAACACATCGCCTGCATAGTTACCTTTGTGCCTAAATTTCTGTGAATCAAGATTTATTCGATCCCAACAGGAACAAAGTATAGTCGGAGCATAGCAATAAATAGGCGGGTCAGAACAATAAATGGGCGGGACATTGCTAGCAATGAACCTCTTCCTTCGATCTACACACCCACGTGACAGCAACAATTCTAACCAATCCAAATCCTGTTTGCCAGCTACTGTGTCTAACCAAAGGTTTGCAAGGCATTTGATATTTGTTGTTGTTGTTGTTGTTGTTGTTGTTGTTGTTGTTGTTGTTGTTGTTGTTGTTGTTGGTTTTGTTTTATTGACCGCTTACGCCTTGATGTATTTGAGCCATGTCATTATTATAGAGGCGCTTCCCCGAGGGGCTGCGAAATGAAAGTAAAGATGAAATAATCAAAACTTACGGTATTGTTATGGGTCTCAGCGTGCCTGTTGTTGCCTAATGAGCTGTTGTTGGCGGGTGTCAATATTGTATGCCGTGTAAAGGAGGTGGGGGGGGGGGAGGATTACTGTATTTCTCTAGGAGGTGTGATGGGGTGGAGGACAATCTGTGAAATGAAATCAATCTAAAAACGGAAATTAGTCAGGAGATTTTGAAATAAAAAATATTAAGCGACGAAACTGAAAGATGATTCTATCAAATAAACGTAAGTAACTTAGAATAATGGCATGTTTAAATTATTAAGAAACGGGGAAACAGAAATTAAAATCTAGTGTTTGCAAATGAAATTTCCAAATTAAAAATTAAAATCATAGCTTGATGCTTTTAGAAATAATAAGTTGAATGTAAATGGAGCTGTTTATGGATTGAAGGGCCTAACAGTCACGTCGTCAAGTCGCTAACAAAACCTTTTCATACTTAAGCGTTAAAATGGTGATCCAACGCTGGGAAAAGGAGAGCAAAAGCAAAGCCATGACAACCACGAACAACCCCCCTCCCCTTACAGCCAATGGCGAGGGTGCCAACCAATTGCCAACGTTGGCCCTTTACCGAATAGCCAATGGCAACTGTGTCACTCAATCACCAGCATTGGCTCAACGTAGTAAACGTATCCGGGCGGTTTTGCAAAAGAAGCCTTTCAATGTCCGATATGTGTCCCGTGGGAAATGTATAGGGTCGATTCTTTATTGTCTCATATAGTGTTTAATCACATGGCTTGAAGATCGACAGGTGGATAGCATAATTTTGGACCATGCGTGCTTCAAATGTTTTTGAGGTACACCATCCGAAATGAACGTGTATTGCTATTGTTATAAATTATATCTCTAGAGCCAATAATGATACGAAATTTGGCACATACATAATGCAAAACTAAGTAGACTTCCGGGATAAACTCCTTAGCTCTCTTTAAAAAGTTTTTAGTTATTGCAGAAGGAACGGATAATGTTGATTGTGATAATGAAGATATTGATAATAATAATAATAATAATAATAATAATAATAATAATAATAATAATAATAATATAAATAATAATAATAATAATAAAAATAATAATAATAAAAATAATAATAATAATAATAATAATGATGATGATGAAGATGATGATGATGATGATGATGATGATAATAATAATAATAATAATAATAATAATAATAATAATAATAATAATAATAATAATAATGTTAATAACGATAACTATATATAACTATATATGACACTGACCACTCACATTGTTAAATGTATGTATATATGTTTGCCCATATACTTGTGCCCATCTGGGTGCATTATTATTATTTTTATTATTATTATTATTATTATTATTATTATTATTATTATTTCAGATGGAAGGACATATGATGCCTTTGTGTCGTATTGTGCTTGTAACCCTGATCACAGCCAGAGTGAAGACGAACAATTTGTTTTCTTCAAACTGCGACAGAAACTTGAAAACGACCTTGGCTACTCTCTGTGCCTACATCAACGAGACTTCATCCCAGGCGAATGTAGGTATAAAGTCAGGACAGCCATCAACATGGTTGAACCATGATCAAACTTGTTACAACCAAAATAGGAAATAAGAACTGTCATTTGTAGCCACACGCGTTTGGGTCTGAAGATGTGATTTATACACAACGCTATGGACAAAAATGCACACTCCTCGTTCGTTTTGATGAATTATTAGCCATCTACAATTGTTATAGAATTAAAATATTGTGCGTATAATTAGCTTTACACGTATCCTATTGATAGGTGTTCACGCATGTAGGATAATATATTATTGTGAGAAGACCAATATGAGATTGTATCGAGCACAATGTGTCTGCTTTATGCATCTGGTCTCCCAGACTTGCAAACCATGATAGGAAATAACGAAAAAAATTAACTTTAGAATCCTCAAATTCATGAATCCATTTCCTCACTCAATCATATGACTACATAATCAACTACGCGACGTGTTTGCTGACGTCATAATCATGATGTCATGAATGATTCGATTAATCCCGTCCTTAACTCTTAATAGTCCGACACGTTGTACGAATTGTATGTTTTTGATATTTAAGAAACATGCTGTTGATTATTTTGAAACAAATTTGACTGGGCGCTATTGCTGCCATAAAGCAGCAACAGCACCCAGTCAAATTAGTTTCAAACTATTTAACAGCTTGTCTGTATAGTTTTCTGGAAATTGCTAGTCAGAGAGCTCAGGGATCGATCGATCCCAACACGAGCGATGTGTGGGTGGAGCTGAGTTAGAGGTGGGCGGGGCTTAGCAAAAACTGGAAAGGTCCATTATCCTATAGATTCATATAGTAAAATATCCATATCCAGATGCTATCGTTTTAAGCGCAATAAAACAAGACCTGGCTATAGTCTTAACACGGTCTTGAATAACACACTCGTTGATACATTTCTACAGCCTGTCATGTTTTACTTTTCAACCAATTAGAAAAAAAATAGCGTATCGGTCTACGCTCTCAGTCAAAGCGGTGCCACAAATAGATTGACAAAGTGATATAAAAGCAACCATACAGGTAAGCTAATGAATATTTTGAAACTAATTTGATTGGAAGTTGTTGCTGCCATAGGCAGCAACAACTTCCAATCAAATTAGTTTCAAAATATTCAACAATACGATTTCTACATAATAAAGAATGTAATGCATTGGCACTTACATGACATCACGCGCTGTCACTTCAGTAGACAAAATGTCGGCGATTATTGTTCAACATATACACGATCTTAGACAGCGGATAATTGTGATACAGATAATTGGTGTAACAGGATATGAATGATATGGAACCTAAAAACCATAAGCTATCAGTACAATACAACGTTTGAGATGAGATTAGCATCGCTTAAAAATGTCATAGGTCCATTAGACTAGGTCAAGCGAATACATCGAATATGCCTGTTACCATGATAGTGCATGTTATTTGGGCGGTACTGGGCGAAAAATGGGTTGTTGGGCAAGTCTATACCTTTCCAGTTTTAGCTATGCCCCGCCCACATCTATCTAAGCTCCACCCACACTTCGCCGTGCTGGGATTGATCCATCTCAGAATGTCCTAACTATTACTTTCTAGAAAGCTATACAAGTAGGCAGTTGAATATTTTTTGAAACTAGTTTGACTGGGTGCTGTGTAGTTTCACAATATTCAACACCATGTTCGTTAAATAGTAAAGACATACAATTCGTGCAACACCGCGTAGTCCGTCATCAATTAAACGTTCGTGACGTACTTTTCTACGTCATTCATGACGTCACAGTGACGTCATTTATTGTGATGTTATTCTACACGTCACGTAGGTGATTATGACGTCATATGGTGGATGGATAAAGCGGAAAGGTGTATTGTCCCAGTACCGGCTCAATATCCTGCTATGTCAGTGTAGTAGTGACTGGTTGACAGCTTCCACACTGTTTTCCAAAAGATAACTCAGACTTTGTGCTCGGGATTGTGAAGAAACATGTTGAACCCTCCTAGGATCAATGATAATTGGAAATTTGTAAATTCAAAATAGCCGTCATCCATTGTAGCCGTCATCCAGAGGTTCTAAGTCGACACAATTCGTTGTTTATTTTATGCCCCTGTCAATGCAATTTTAGTGCTAGTCCTTCTTCACAAAAGCCTGGTGTAACATTCGCATAGTTCTTTCTGGGGTTTGAATGTTATTGTCCATGCTTTGTATCCGCAAAGGAGTACTGGCTCAACAATTGCTTCAAAATGATAATAAATGGTGACGTCCAGATCTTTACCATTCTGTTATGCAAGCCTTCCAGGTCAGTGTTTTTCTGAACTTAATGTTTGTCCCGGCACTGTTTACCCATAACCCTAGGTACTTGAACTCTGTAACAACGTCTAAACAATTTCCATCAATGGTGTTGATTCTCACATCCTCGGGTGTATGATTGGGGGCTAAAACCTTGGTCTTCATTGCGTTTGCTATTAGTTCTTTTAGTAATATCAAAGCTGATTGTCCAATACTCTTCAATACTCTCCTGAGTCTCTTCGACTTCATTGCATAGGAGTGCAATGTCATTAGCCGTGTATTATATTGAGCTTGAACCTCTGCCCTCTAGTGTGTGTGCGTGCGTGCGTGCGTGCGTGCGTGCGTGCGTGCGTGCGTGCGTGCGTGCGTGCGTGCGTGCGTGCGTGAGTGCGTGCGTGCGTGTGTGTATCTGTGGACAGTTTGAAGACGCTGTTTCCGTTTCAATATTCTATATATCACCAAGGGTTATGTCTGTGTATTTGTAGGCTCTGATTTTTGTATTAACTTTGTTGTCCGGCGCTGGATTCTCTCTCTCTCTCTTAGATGTGATGGATGGTCTTTTAAATCTAGGTGACCACGCTAAGTTACACTATTCGGGGATGTGTCTCACCATGGACGCGTAGAGAATAGTAAATGTAGAAGGGCCTATGCTGATAAAGTTATTTTGATTGTTCCTACTCCACTTTTAGCATTTGATACTATATTAACTATGTATTTATCCACTCCCAAATCTTTTTTCTGGCTCTGATGTAAATATTGGGTGTATGTGAGAGGTACAGAGAATCATAAAGTATTCGATTCTAGAACTGTTACTATCAAAATGTAGGACGTGTTTAATTTGTATTGAAAACTAGTTACCATGTCTGAGACCACTAACATACCGTGTCTCTATTCTCTTTGCTGTCATTGATTGATGGGTTGCATTAAATGTTTGCGCGATCTGCAAATGTTTTACAACATCGAGCATGTACAATTCCAAGTCATGTGCATGTACTCTTGCGCCAACGCAAGTACATACACATGTACAAGCAGGTACGCAGACATACATTTAGCCTATTATTTTATTCATTATTAATAGTAGAAAGTTTTATTATTTTCTCAGCTATCGCGGATAACATCATCTCCGCTGTGGATAAGAGTCGGAGAACTATCCTCGTCCTGTCACAGAGATATGTCAAGAGTGACTGGTGTAAGTTAGAGTACAATGTTGCTCATCAAGAGATGCTCAAACTACAACATCGAATTATACCGATTATGCTGGAGAACCTGGATGACCTACTAATAGATGAACCTATCTTGAAGAAGATTTTGAAAAATATCACTTACATCAAATACCCGGGTGATGAGAATGAGAAGAAACTTGAACACTTCTGGAAGAAGATGCAATACAGTATGCCAAAGAAACGAGTTTTATCTGATCAATGTCTAAATCTCGGTATTGAGGAAGGGGAATCAGTTGTCAAGGGCAGAGAAGAGCATGAATTGCATGTGCTTTAGTGTCAGCGAATCTAGAAATCGGGAAGTTAATATCTACCGAACTGTCAACCCGGTTGATTTATTTTCAGGATTGCACTGTACAAATTGTTTGTGATATGAAAATGCTATGCAGAAATGTATATAATGAAATGGAAAAATAACTGATTGCTTTGAAGTGAAATACATTATCCATAAACTCTGAAAAAATGAACTTCATACTTTTCAAAAATACTCAAGATTATTCAGAAAAAACTGCTCGCCCTATCCATGAAATACAAGAAGGCAAACATGACAAATTCTTAGGAGTGTGTTTGTATAGGAATCTAACCTGAGAGGAAGGATATAGACACAGTTACATTTAAGGCAACCACGAGCATAGGTATTTTTAACAATTGCCAAATATTATAGAAGCTTTATACTGTACATTAATCCGCCCTCACCTAACATACTGCAATGCTGTGGCGGGTGGGTGGTCGGCGGCGGCGGTGGCCGTGGGCATCATTACATCATTGCCAGGTCCGGTGGTTGTTGGGGTTTCCGGCTGCTCTTCTAGAGCAGTCTAACATGGGCTCAAGCATCTCGCAGAGATGGCTGGTGTTATCCTTCACTTCGGCCTTGAATTCGCCTAGTCTAAACGCAACGACGTCGAGTCGCAGTCAGACTGGGAGAGGCGGATGGTCAGGAGGGCATTGTGGTACCTTGTGAATAGTGAAGGGTGGTAGGGTGAGCGTTGGGAGACGGGGGTTTCCTAATATCGAAAGTTTAGGGTAATGATTTTCGCATTTGGACTATTTCGGACTAGTACACAGCTGCAATGGTAGACTTCTTCTAGTCCGCAGAATGGAACTGTTCGATGGCAAGTGGGTAGCCTCGTCTTATGGAGCTGACGAGACGGTGTCTTTCGTAGAAGTAGTAAAGCTTGTCACTAACAGTTCTTCTAATATGCCAGATCGCGCACTGATTCACGCTAACGCAGCATTACTTACACTCACATAGTCACTCACGCATGCGCAACAATAGAGAGGACAATGATTAATTAACAGAGACTGGCCATTAGGTTGGATGGTATAATGGCGAGAGAACTGCAAATGTGTTGAGTCAGAGATGTTTTCCGTAAACAACTATGTTAGTAAGCAGGTACCCAGATCCAATTGTTTGTCATATCCTGAGACACAAAATCGTCAGCGAGGGAACGAGTACTCGGGTACCAGTCTACGTGAGACCCGTGCATACTTCTACCAGAGACATTAGAATGTAGAGAACGTATATCATGCCCTTTATAACACCACACGTTATTGTTGACATGAAGCCTGACATTATTAGTGATTTGTACAACTCGGTTGCATTAGATTGCACAACAGAGCAACAGCGGCAGTGGAAAGTATCTCAGAACGATATTTTCCATAGTCCCCAAACCAATCAGGATATTCACGCACTGCTCTCATAATGCAAAGACGTCAAAAGAGGTGTCTATTTCGATCTCAGCAAGGCCCATTTCTAGCTCTGTCGTGCCCATATTTAGCTCTGCCACGCCCGTTTCTAGTTATGCTTTGCCTAATTCACCTTTCCAGAGTACCCACCCATTATATGACATCATAATGAACTGCGTGATGTGTAGAATGACATCATAATGAATGACGTCATGAATGACGTCAATAAGTACGTCACGAATGCATATTTGTGAGACGGTCTATGCGTCGTTGTACAAATTGTTTGCTTTTACTATTTAATAAATATTCTGTTGATTATTTGAAACTAGTTTAACTGGGCGCTGTTGCTGCCATAGGGCAGTCGGGGATCGATCAATCCCAACATGGCGAGGTGTGGGTGGAGCTTAGCTAGTGATGGGCGGGGCATAGATAAAAATTGAAAGGTCCATTAGATCTCCTGCTGCCAGTTTGGTCAGTAGGTCCCTGGCTTGCATTTCAATTGTCATCTGACTTGGCATTTTGTCAAAACATGTCGTTGCGCATTAATGTAATTTGCCACACATCAGAGCAAAAGATCCATTCTGTTTTGACAGAAGTACCAGATTGTCTACGTTTCCACCCCGTTTCAACTGATCATCCTGTTTGCGTTTTCTTTCCTTCCTTTTAGAACTGTCCCCAGCTTTGAGTTCGGAAACTTTGGATGGCATGTTTTATGCCACTTAGCCTTGTTAGCTACAAGCGTTTCGAAATCACCCTTAAAGCTGACATCCATTGACATTTCATCAATTGCTTTAAATTATTTTATATTGCTAAGAAACTCTGGGTACACCTGCAGCTCATTCTTAGATCTGCTGTCCACTTGACATCTGAGGTCCCTATTACCCGTGCGACAAATGATGCACCTTTTCAAAACATTTTTCCTCTTAGTCTTATCTTTAGATTTAAACAAGTAGATTTGTAATAGATAAAACGAAGCACATCAATAGACTGCCGGTGAAATTATTATATGGGTTACTTATCTCATTTTCAAAATTACCCCGGGCTATGTAGTATTAAAAATAATCGCCATATGAGAAAACTGTCAATGTAATCAACCACATTGTAGATATGGGACTGTCTTGTGGGGAGGTCATGACCCCGCTGGACATCTTATATGTGCGAGGAGTAAGCCCGAGCACAATTCTTATTTGAATACCAAGTGAGCTAAGAGACTATGTCACTGTGTATATTTAGATGCACTGATCATCGGCTAGAGCATCTTATTTTTTGGATATATATTATCAGCACTGGATGACTGGCAGCAGATATGTCAGCTAGTGCAGGTAGTGCAGGTACACGCCGAAACTGAATCGAGCATAAGAGATAATGGTTAGCACCAGGTGGGAATCAATCAAGGGATTAGATAGGACAAACGGACTTGGTTAGTTACGTAGCGGTCTGTGTTCTCACGGAGCGTGGGACCAGATAAGCCGAGAATAACCCGGCTATGAGGAATGGTAAGTCGTGTGCCGATTAACTCTAGCATTCTACAAGTTGTCGACTAATAGGCAATGAACATGACATGGACATTGTAGCGTCCTGTAGGCGGTAGGTACACAATCGAAAGTTACGATCAAAAACATATCAATTGTAGAGGCGTGCTAGGACACAATCGAAAGTTATTATCAAAAACATATAAATCGAGAGGCGTGCTAATCCACCAGCAAGCCTTGGTATCAAACCAGCATTCGTCATTTTGGGCAGGTCCTTCGTCAGGAATGACATGGGAAGCCAGCTGGAATTCTAAAATAAAGTTAGGGGAACGACAGATCCCATCAGTCAAGAACCAGCCAAACCGCAGATGCTAGGTAGAAAGCATCCTCCCGGGGAGGGAGGGTCGGGGTCTTGATTGGTCAAAATGATGTCATAATCCAATGAGAATCAGAGCAACCTCCTGCGGTGCGAAACCAAGATGGAGGAAGAATAGAAACTGAGATAGTATATAATGGGGACTTTAACTTTTAATCGAGAGTTCGGTCCGCCTCGCACCTTGTGAAACTCGTTGCTGATAGTTTTAAGTAAGCAAGAGCTGGTTGAAAGTTAGGAAAACTTAGGAAATATTGAATAGTAATATTTAATAATTGTGAATAGATCGCTAAGTAACAGTAAAAGTTACCAACTTTGTAGGTGTATTGTATAGTTAAAGTTAGCCAGTAAAACGATCACCTTGTGATATATACAAGGCAAAAGTTTGTTACATATTTGTTGTTATTCTGGAGAACACGGAAGACCACCGTGTCGAACCAATCGTTCTGAAAACGCGCAGTTAGATCAGCCCCATGCACTAATATAAATATCGTCAGGTCTCTGTACCTACGAGGCGAGCTAGTTTCACGCTCCATCTTCATCGGTGGAACCGGTTGTCGCAGCAACCATCCGTACAAGGTTTCATCGAACGGGGTAGAGCATACGTCATCAACTTCAGGAGACGATCCGAAATCATCAACATGTCTGAAATGGCTACAATAGAAATTCGGCGAACGGACCAGGCTAGCCTCACGATTTCACAAAATTATTTCACGTTATTAACATTATGATCTGCCTCCGGGAGGATATTGACATTACAAACACGACGACTTGTAGGATACGCAGTAGATAGGCAATACAAAAAAGATCTATTCTGGCAAATCTGGCCATGCATAACGCATCACGCAGTATGCGTAAACATAAATTTGCTAAACAACACAATTATTAGTATATTTTATAGTTAAATTAGGATGTTATCATAGTTTCTGTGAACGGAAGGTGTCTAATTCGCATTGTATTCATTATCTACAATCATTTTTAACTGTGATTAATTGTTACGTAATGTGTTGGCTTAGTTCTAAGTGCGCGATAGTCAAACCTGTCCATAGCGGACACCCGTTTTTGGGGACAAGTGATAGCGTGTCTATAACCCTTTCACGATAAAGAAGCCGGCCAAAAAAACGACCTCACATTCTACAGTGGTTTTTTTAGGAATGCCCATTTTCAGGCCAAGAGAAAACTATTTTTGAAAATTTACCACTGGAATGACTGGCTCGGTTACCGAGCCAGTCATTCCAGTGGTAAATTTTCAAAAAATACTACTCTCCTGGCCCGCAAATGGGCATTAATTAAGCACATATTTTGATTTTCTTGACTAAATTTGGCAAATAACGGGCTAAAACGGGTGGCCATAATACCTCCTGTGTAGGCTAAGTAACGAACCAACACGTGTGACCTGAAAGTTACATATTATAAGAAATGTATCTGTCTTCATGTCTATTGATGGTTCTGTGTGAGGTGTCCCATATAGACAGGTTTTCATATAGTTTCATTCACAGTGTATAGGATTAAGAGTGATATGGATACTAACCTGTACTGGCGACCACCTAATAGCGGGACCCATTTCTAGCTATATCCCGCCAATTTCTAAGCTCCGCCCAGTTTTAAACGTATTTTGATTTGAAACGGTGAAGCCTGAATTCCCAGAATCAAAATTTCAAGGTAGCTATTACAGGTAAGCTGTTGAATATTTTGAAATTGATTTGACCGAGAGTGTTGCTGAAGATGGCAACAACAGGTCCCAGTCAAATTAGTTTCAAAATATTCAACTGAATGTTTATTAAATTGTAAATTCATCAAAGACGTACAATTCGTACACTTTAGTGACTGACTTATCGATTTTCGCCGCAGGGCTATTCTGATTGTGACGTCATCTAACAAGTGGCGTAATTGATTATGACGTCAGGTAGTTGAGTGACATAGCGTATGCCTCTATTTGTGCTCAGGAAGAGGTGGTCTCTAACACAGGTATGGTTTTAATACAAATCACTTGCGTCATGCATCAATACGACATAAGATGGCGGTTCTTTAGGTGGCCGAAATACCACCTGTCTTAGAGAATCACCTGTTCGATTAAACCACCTGGCTTAAGGCACCACCTGTTTTATAGAACCACGTTTCGCAAGGAATCGCCATATTACGCTGGACACCAAAGACGAATGGTCGCTCGAGCAGGTCCTTCTGTATAGCTGAGATTTCTACTTTAGTATCCGGTGATGTCCTAGCTAAAGGCAAAGGACCTTTCCAGTTTATCCACCAATCATATAACGTCATAATCAACTACGTGGCGTGTAGGATGACGTCATGATTAATAACGTCATGAATGACGTGGATAGGTTCATCACGAACGCTTGATTGATGATGGACTAAGCGTTGTTTTACGAATTGTATGTCTTTACTATTTATAAATATGCTGTTAGTCAGGCAGTTCAGGGATCGATTGGTCCCAACTAGGGAAAAGTGTGTGCGGAGCATAGCTCTAGATGGGCGGGGCATAGCTAAAACTGGGTTGCGCCATTAAAGTTCAAGTAAAATATTATAGTGATCGCAAATTAGGTCATCGTTCAGAAAGTTTTAAAAAATAGTTCATATTATACTAAATATTCAGCTGATACAATATACCAGACACATACTGTGTATGCTATATTTAGATTTATATTATGATATAAAAAATGAGATTCCACTTTAGCCCTTACCACTCTGCTGTCAATAGTCCATCTATTATCCTGTCAATAGCAAAGAAACGGGTGTACATTTTTCAACAATTTTAATGGACGATTTTGCTGTCTTCGACACAGCACCATCTTCCACCAAATGTGTTGAAAAATGTACACTAGTTAATCTTTTAATTTAATTTGAAAATTTCAAATTCTGACATCAGAGTGGTACGGGTTAATTGATACTTGCTCGTACATTCCGTGCTGCTATCTTATACGTACAATTTGGTTAAGAAGTGTAGTAAGCTGTTAAATATTTTGTAATTAGTTTGAATGGAAGCTGTTGCTACCTTATGCGGCGACAGCTTCCAGTCAAATTACTTTCAAAATACTCAACGTGCTAGTTATTACATTACTCACAATTTGCTGTATCCGTATTACATTGAATCGACCATTATCACCAAAGAAGGTAAAACGAACGTCACTGATGAATTCTATCCATGTCACTGTGTAGAATTACAGCCGATGGAGGATATAACTGTAGTCCGGTCTCATTTGCTGAAGAAGACAGACTAAGGATTGTCGAAGAAAATAGGCAAGACTGTAATGATAGGTGCGTTCATGGCACGTGCCTGGCTAAGGGTCTTAATTTTACGTGTGCGTGCTTCAATCCGTCTGTGTGGATAGGCGAGTGGTGTCATCACAGGTGTTATTGCATGAACAACGGGAGCTGTGTCTTGATTAACAATGAGATAAAGTGTGACTGCCCATTGTCATACAGTGGGTCACTGTGTAATGAGACAAAACCTACTACTGAACGTGAGTATGAAATCTTTGTCACCATTCTTCTTATTGACGGCCAAGATTAATAATGAAACTATTCCTCCTATTGAACGTGAGTATGTTTCAGAACAATCCGACCATTCCTCATATATTGGACGCAAGTATGTGTCAGTATTGATCGTATTCAACGTGAGTATATTTTAGCACATCGTGGTAACATACGCCCACTCACATCGCTGTTATGAGGAGCATTGTTAGACTCGACATGAGAGCGTTAGTGGGAGGGCGAGTGTAGCTCGCGGGGGTATGTGCTAGTCCGCCATGTCATTCCACATTGATTTCTAGCTATACATAATCATTTCTATCTATGCCCCGCTCATGTCTATCTATGCCCCGCTAATGTCTAGGTATGCCCCGCTCATTTCTAGATATGCTCACTCTGCCTCGCCATTTCTACCTACGTCTCACCAATTTGTAGCTAAGCCCCACTCATTTCTAGCTATGCCCCGCCCATTTGTAGCTAAGTTCCATTCCTGTTTTGCGCGTGTTTGAATCGGTTTATATACTTTGAATACTGAATCCCCCACATTCCCAAATTCAAGGTATATATAGAGGTAACCTGTTGAGTATTTTGAAATTAAATTGACTGGTTGTGTTGCTGCCTATGGCGGCAACATCTCCCAGTTAATAGGTTCAAAATATTCAAAAGAATGTTTATTAAATTATAAACCCGTCAGACATCCGTACACTTGATGGACTTTTCAATATTCATGGCAGAAAGATGTTCAGTCTACATGTGATGTAAAGGACCGTTCCGGTTTTAGCTATGCCCCGCCCATCTCTTGCTAAGCTCCACCCACACCTCGCTCGTGTTGGGAACGATCGATCTCTGAACACCCTGACTATCAATTTCCAAACAAATACATAGGTAAGTTGTTGAATATTTCGAAACTAATTTGACTGTGTGCTGTTGCTCCCTTTTGATTTGAATTAAAATTCACCCAGGGCAAACACAAGATTAGTTGAAACAATATGGACGTCCAAAATTCCTGTTCTGGGAATCGAAATCAAAGGAATATAAAAACATTTGTAACAATGTTTAGGGTATAAATTCGAAAAAAGATTGCTAACTCGCTTTTGACGTCACGATAGAAATCTCTAACGTTACTTGAAACAATAGATGAATCCAACTGTCGATCTGACGTCACATTGAAGAAATACACCGTCATAAAAGCTGCACTTGTCTGTCAGATTATTCGAATTGTATGTCTTTTGTCTATGATGGATTTACTGTTTAATAAATATTCTGGTAAATATTTTGCCATATATAGCAATAGCACCCAGTCAAATTAATTTCGAAATATTTAACAACTTACCTGTATACCATGATATTGTTATTCTGGGACGTCATGGTTCTATCGATCCCAGCACGGGGAAAGCGTGGGTGGACTTTAGCTACAGATGCAGGTGGCAAAGCTAAACCTTGATTCATCCATTTAGTCAATACCATACTAGAGAGATCAGCTTTATTTTGTGAAATGTTTTTGTTACAGACCAGCCATTTAGTAACGACTAAATCAGAAAAATTAGAAATTAATTTTAGCTTTAAGCCTTTTACTTAATGGAGCTTTCCATTTTATCCGTTTCCATTTTATTCCGTTTTATCCATTTTGTTTTAAAACTAATATTGTTTTGGCTACACCTACTGATGGGGTTAGTATAATGATCTGATAATATGTTATTTCTGTGTACAATGCTCTCTGAGTTGTCGTCGTGCAACCACCCCTGCAACACCTGCCTTCCATCAGTCCCCCACCCACCCTTCCATCTCCCTTCCGGCCTCTCTACCTTTACATCACAGTCTCTCCATCTCTCCCTCTACCTACTCTACGCCTCTCTCTCTCTCTCTCTCTCTCTCTCTCTCTCTCTCTCTCTTTCTCTCTCTCTCTCGCCTTCTCCATATCTCTTCCCCCTCTATCTCTCTTCCCATCTGTTTCTCCTCTCCCCACCCAACCCCTCTCTCCCTCTCCCCTCCCTCCCCTTTCCCTCTCTCTCCCTCCCTCTCCCTCTCCTTCTCTCCCTCTCGCTCCCTCTGTCTCGCCCCACTCTCTCTCTCTCTCTCCCCCCTCACCCCCCCCTCCTCCAACCCCCCCCCCCCCCTCTCGCTCTCTCTCCCCCTCCCTTCCCTCCCCTCCCCTCTCCCCTCTCTCTCCCTCTCCCTCTCACCGTCTCTCTCTCTCTCTCTCTCTCTCTCTCTCTCTCTCTCTCTCTCTCTCTCTCTCTCTCTCTCTCTCTGCACTAAGATAGAAGACAATGGTTAATCACTAAATAAAAATCTGCACGTTTTCAGATGAATTTATAACCGTCCTGGAGGAAGTGTATGTTCCAACTGCAGATACGCTATGGCCTGTTTTGCTTGGATGTTTGCTGGGTCTTGTAGCTCTGATAGGCGGGGTGAGCTTGCTCATGTACATACTGTGGCGTCGTCGAATACTTTGGGTGATGAAAATGAAATATTTCTTTCAGCCTTCTGAGGAAAGTGGTATGTGCCTAGTAGTAGTAGTAGTAGTAGTAGTAGTAGTAGTAGTAGTAGTAGTAGTAGTAGTAGTAGTAGTAGTAGTAGTATTAGTAGTAGTAGTAGTAGTAGTAGCAGCAGTAGTAGTAGTAGTAGTAGTGGGAGTAGTACTAGTTAGTAGTAGTAGTAGTAGTAGTAGTAGTAGTAGTAGTAGTAGTAGTAGTAGTAGTAGTAGTAGTAGTAGTAGTAGTAGTAGTAGTAGTAGTAGTAGTAGTAAAAGCAGCAGCAGCAGCAGCAGCAGCAGCAAAGTACGCCTGGACCATACACAATATATTTAAGGATCTGGGATGGGGTCGGGTGGAACTGATTTGACCCTGGTTCGTGGGATTCCCCTTAGAATAATTGTAACGTTATCTCGTTGTATGACGCATGATGCATTTTTGCAATATTCTGGTAATCTCAATCATCTTGCATACCAGGCAGAATTGAGAGTCATAGTGAAAGTCCGTCATTTGTTAGCTGACGTCGCAAACAAATGACGTAGGGCCGACATGAAAGTGGTTAGAAATGAATGCCTCTATTGTTGGTGGAACAGGGCCATTTTATCCAATTCATGAATCCATTTCCTCAGTCAATCACATGACGTCATAATCAACTATGTGACGTGTAGGATGACGCCATAATCACTGATTTAAACAAGGTTTAGTTTTAGTTTATGTGTGAGCACAATAAGACATGTTTAATGGGCGTGTCTCCCGCTTGCGTACAAATATCTTACATTAAATAAATCAAGAGACGAATAATAATATTGCCAACTGTCACAACAGTAATAACAACAATAACATTAATAATAATAAGAACAAGAAGAGGAAGAAGAAGAAGAAGAAGAAAAAGAAGAAGAAGGAGGAGGAGAGATGTTGTAGGTAGCCTAATGATGACAGAATAAAATCTTCGGGAGAAGGAGAAAAGCATGGTTTGACAAATCACAAGGCGGTATAAGGAGAAAGGAGGAGCTAGTTGTGCTGTAGTCACCTGTGCTGGTCCACACTGCATGGCCATCCAGAAACTTCCACGGCTATGGATTTGTCGACACAATCCATGAGTGGTGTTTGAAATTACTGTAGGTCATTTAAACCGGCAGGTGTCAGTAATATATTGACGTAGAATGGTGGAAACCGTGATGTTTAACTCTACATCAACGTCGGCGTGGCCATATAGAAGTTGCTGAGTGGTTAGGGTTGTTGAGGAGATTTGGTTGGAGGCAAGCTCATGTTCAAAGGTGGTTCGTTGCTCATTAAAAAGTGGACAGTGAAAAAGGTAATGTTTAACAGGTTCATCAGGATGGCCGCAGGCGCAGCTGGCAGAGTCAGAGAGGAAGTTATCGAATAGATATCTATTTAATCCACTACAGCCATTACGGAGCCTACTTAAACATATATTAGCCACCCTTGAGCCGACGTAATACCACAGAGAGGGACTGGGTATATGGGGCATTGCTCTTAGTTTGGTCTTGAATTCCGGTAGGGTATTAGACATAGTGACAGGTGCTGGAAGGGTGTTCCAGGCACATACTGTTGCTGGGAAAACCGACTCGTGATAGAGTTCCGTTCGACATCTAACTGGGGTGAAAGAATTCGAGCGTCGGATATTGTAGGGATTACGCGCTAGTATCAGTGGAGGGAGATAATCAGTCAAGGCCTCGCTAGTTATCCCATTGACAATTTTGTAAAACATGACTAGTCTGTGAATTTCTCATCGGTGGGAACGTGTTTCTATGCCAGTTTATGGGCACTACGTGTCACTCGGCTAATTGTCCTAAGAGCATCCTTTTGTACGTCTTCTAGTCTGTTAACAAGATATTGTGGTAAATTATCCCAGACAGCATCTGCATATTCCAACGATGGCCTAATAAAGGTCATAACCATTATGTCATGGATGATTCGATTTAGTCCGTCTTAAACGCCTAATAGTCCGACACGTTGTACAAATTGTGTCTTTACTATTTACTGTTGAATATTTTGAAACTGATTTGACTGGGCGCTGTTGCTGCCATAGGACATCCCATTGGAATGAAATGTGCATTGAGCATATATTGGAACATACGCCATGACACACATATTTACGGTCAAGGTCATCCAGTTGAGAAATGAGTTGAGGACCAGGATGTTGTTATTCCGTCTCAAAGATTCATGTTGGTACGCAAACATAAGAGAGGATTTGTTGATACCGTTCTAAATTATATTTCTCAGAATAGAAAAGATATGGCATTTACCGTAGACCTGCCCGGTGTACTAGTCTTTGAAAACGTCAATTTTCAGGCGAAGAAAAGACAATTTTAGAAAATGTACCACTGGAATGACTGGCTCGAAAACTGAACCAGTTATTCCGGTGAGAACTATTAAAAAATAGCCCTTTCTTGATCAGCAAGTCAACATTTTTGACGAGAAATTGGAAATTTTCTTGAACAAATTTGAGTATTAAATGGTAAAACATACACAGGTCTATAACGAGCTAAGGTATTTACATTTTTGTGCTGTCACCATTACCACCCAGACATCGCAGCTTACTGGGCCGATGCTGGGCTGATACCATGCCGATGCTTTCAGTATCGGCCCGGTATCGGTTCGGCATCGACCCAGATTGCTGCGTTACCAAGGCAGGCTTCACTACTCGAGAGCATGTATATTGACCGTTACTTCAGAAAATGTGCTCTAATTATTATTATTATTATTATTATTATTATTATTATTATTATTATTATTATTATTATTATTATTACAGATGGGAGGACATATGATGCTTTCGTTTCCTATTGCGGTTCTAAACCTGATCACAGCCAGAGTATAGATGAAGAATTTGTAATCCTTAAACTCCGACCGAAACTTGAAAACGAATTAGGTTATTCGCTGTGCCTTCATCAGCGGGACTTTATCCCGGGAGAAGGTATGTGGGCCTATCTGCGTAAAAATAGCTTCCCTAGCAATATCTATCTATACCGAGAGAAGGTTTGAATAAAGACACGATATACAACAATAACCACTGTGCCACACCCAAACTCGTCCCAAAACTATGCGATTCGAAGACAAGGCTTATGGACAGATATTTTAGATCATCAGATCCTCTAACATTAACCATTTCACGACGAAGCCGGCCAAAACCGGCCTCTGTAGTGCTCTTGGGGAATGCCCATTTGCAGGCCAAGAGAAGACCATTTTTGAAAGTTTATCACTGGAATGACTGGCTCGATAACCGTGGTAACTTTCAAAACTAGTCTTCTCTTGGCCTGCGAATGGACATTAAATAAGTAAATATTTTAATTTTTTGAACAAATTTAGCCATTGAAAGGTTAAATGTGTATTTGTTAAGCAACAATATTCATATCTAATAACAGCATACTTAATCAAAATTATCCATTTCTAGAGTAGCTGTGTTGGAATTAATTCATATAATTTGAAGGCTGAGTTCACAGCATCGCAATTCCAAGGTAATTAGACGGGTACGCTGTTGAATATTAAGTAAGTTACCTCGCCTTCAGAGAACTGACTGGTCAGGACAACAACATCACTTCGACTATTAACGTCGACTTGATCATACCAGACACATGGAATACCTTGCAACAATTATATTCTTTATTTGAATAATTATTAAAGGATGAAACTACAGAAATGTATTCGCCTAACTTAATTACAAAGTGACAGAAGAGCTGAAAGCTGTATTTACAGAATGATTTATTTCTCACTGTACTGTCTCTGTACTTAATTTAATTAGGCTGCTGGACATTCTACTAGGTCAACTGGTTCTTTCTAAGCAATGCGATTTTTACTCAATAAACACTTTCATAAATCTCTAGTTACTTTCAACATAGGTTATCGAGCCATATTCAGAGATGTGTTCTCCCTATGCCCAACGAGTTGAGAAGTGAGAATTCTGGCCTAACTCTCCCATTATACTCAACGCACACATGCGAGCCAGTGAGTCTAAATCTCACACGACGTTTAGCACAGTATGCAATGGATCTGTCCATTTTTTCCATGCCCCGCCCATCACTAGCAAAGCGCCACCCACACCTCGCCGTGTTGGGATCGATCGATCCCCAAATGCCCTAGCTATCAATTTCCTGAAAACTATACAGGGAAGCTGTTGAATATTTTGTGACTAATTTGACTGAGTGTTGTTGCTGCCTATGGCGGCAACAGCGCCCAGTCAAATTAGTTTCAAAATATTCAACAGAATATTTAATAAATAATAAAAGTAAACAATTTGTACAACAACGCATAGACCGTCTTCAAATATGCGTTCGTGACGGACTTATCGACGTCATTCATGACGTCATTCATTATGATGTTATTGTACACATCGCGCAGTTCATTATGACGTCATATGATGGGTGGGTACTCTGGAAAGGTGAATTAGATATCACTACATTCCGTATCATTTATGAAAAGACTACACATCGCATGTTAATGAGGATACAATTTCATTACCATATATAGGGTTATTGGACTGTCATAGGTGTGATGACGTCAAGTTCTGAATAAATCGATAGAGCTATGCCCGATATATGTAAGTACGGCTGAGTCCGCCCACTATGCCCAGCCACTGACGTGTTGACGAGGATTGATCAGAATTGTCTTACATATTGCATCTTATAATCAACTCTCTAGAACATATTGAAAGCGAGTTCTGCCTGTTCGTTGTACGCTGTAAACTCAGGGCTAAATGTTAGACTAATATCAGAGTTGCTAGCTCCAACTCAATTCACAAATTTACGACATGTACACATGTTCTCACACACATGAGCATGCACAGTCTATGCACACACGCACACACGCACGCACGCGCACACGCACGCACGCATGCACGCATACTCATACATGCACGCTAGCGCTTCAGTGATTGACGTTTTGTTATCTTCTCAGCTATCGCGGATAACATCATCACCGCTGTGGATAAGAGTCGGAGGACTATCCTAATCCTGTCACAGAGCTATGTCATGAGTGAATGGTGTAAGCTAGAATACAATGTCGCTCATCAAGAGATGCTCAAACTACAACATAGAATTATACCAATTATGATGGAGAACCCGGATGGCATACCAATAGATGACCCTATCTTGGAGAAGATTTTGAAGAATATAACTTACATCAAATACCCGGGTGAAGAGAATGAGAAGAAACTTGCACACTTCTGGAAGAAAATACAATACAGTATGCCAAAGAAACGAATTTTATCTGATCAATGTTCAGGGCTGAATGTTGAAGCAGGAGAAAACATTGCTACTGATAGAGAAGACAACGAAATAGAGGTGATTTAGGTTTGTTAGCAGATCGATTTATCAAATTTGTGCTAAGCTCTCATCAAACTCTTTTGCTAGGCTAATACTGTAGATGCCACGTCAAGGTGTTCCATGATATATGGTGAAGTTTTCAAGTTGTGGTCAGCGTATTAGAGGATTCCAATCTCTCAGTCAAGTATATGACTTCATAACCTATTACCGTAATACGTCACATGTAGGCTGACGTCACAATTACAATATGTTATGAATGGTGTATCTAAGTCCGTCAGGAACTCTTAATAGTCTGTCAAGTGTGCGAATTGTATGTCTTTACTATGTAATAACCATTCTGTTGATGATTTTGAAACTAATTTGACTGTGCGCTGCTGTTCCCAATGGCATATGACATAGGAAACAACAGTACTTAGCCAGATTAGTTTTAAAATAGCCAACAGGAAATTGAGACTCAGGGAGATCAGGGTTTGATCGATCTCAATATGGAGAAAGCGTATATGATTTGATTTATTGATTCCACATTAGGCCATAGGCCCTTGAGTGTACAGAGTATAAACCTACAATGACGGTCAGCTATTATATACGTTCATAAACAATAAATTAATACATGCATTGATTATCCCTAAAGTCGAAATATGTACACTATGCAATAGATTATGCCTGATTATCGATTTCCAGAAAGCTATACAGATGAGTTGTTGGGTATCTTGAGGCTAAGTTGACTGGGCGCCGGTGCTGCCTAAGGCAGCAACAGCGCCCAGTCAAACCAGCCTCAAATCATCCAACTGAAAATTATTAAATAGCAAAGAATTACAAAGCCATACAATTTATACAACGTGTCAGACTCTTTGAGATTTGATGACTGTCTATATGGAACCCTTTGTGACGTAATGATTGTGACGTCATCACACACGCGCGGAACTGATTATGACGTCATACTAGGTCAGATAATGAATGGATACTTTGGAAAGGTGAATTCGTACGTGTCAGACTATTATCTTATTATCTTATTATCTTAATCGTTTAAGACTGACTATATCGAGGCATTCATGGCGTCATGATTGTGACGTCATCTTACAGATCACGTAGTTGATTTTGATGTCATATGATCAAGGGATATACTTGGAAGGGTCCATTTTACCATATATATACGCCCGAAAATAAAACTGTTAAAACGACATGCTCCTAGAGGCCTAAACTGCGCACCCAGATGCAATGAAACGAAATAAATCCCAGCACGTGATGACTTGACCACGCATATTAATTAATATAATTTCTTTAAGCTGCCAAATTGAATTAGGGGCACGAGTCTCCCATCCAAATTCACAACTAACCTTACGAAATTTATTTATATGGAATCAAATCATCATGCGCCATGACTCACCCCGCCCCACTACATCGAGGCACACAATCCAAGCCCCCAAAAGCACATAATCTCAACAATTCCATTCTCAAGCATTCTGGCGCGAGCATGCACCTTTAATTACTGTAAGTTGTATTGATTGTCTCGCGTAATTTATGATGATTAGCCTAAACCGGCAAAAATGCTAAAAAATATCATATCATATCATATCTAGGATAAAACAAATGGCCTAACGCTCACCCGGGACATAGGACCCTCAGATTCAGCATAGCAAGATATTTACCGAACAACATTGATTGTGAACCTATTTGAGAGCTTACGACCACATACTTCTTGTAGCAAAGTTTGATAAATGTGCAAATGTGTTTTGACAGTTTCCGATGACTGCTTCCTAAAATGTAAGATTTTCACCAAAATTGCGCAATCAACCTATTACCGAGCACCATTATGTATATAATTTAGGGAGACAACGGTGTCTTGCTGAGGAAGCACTCATTCTACGAGTTCAGCCCGCTTCAAAAATGCGTTGTAAGTAAATGCCGCGAGTCCCTTCAGAACCTGATCATTTGTGGAAATTAATAATTCTGTCAATTTATAAACACTTGGGTGTTTCCAATAGTAGGGTTTTATACTTTTCTTTCGGTATTCTTGATATAGTGGGCAAACTAAAATAAAATGGTACTCGTCTTCCAGATCGTCGCATGAGGAGCATATTCTCTCAATCAACGGTGTTGCTAAAGGCTTATGCCATCGACCCGTTTCTACATGTAACTTATGCGAACCCGTTCGAAGCTGGCACAACGCCTGCCTGTGTTTGGCAAATCTAACTTTGTCTAAATAATGTTTATATGATAAATCCAGCGAAATATGTTTATATAACCTACATTTACTTCTATTTTCTAATTGCCCCTTCCATTCTTGGGTGAAATTATCCATAGCCCTTTGCTTGTACAGAATAATAAAATATCCCCTATCGAGATCCTCGCCTTGTGTTTCCCATACATAATTAAATCCGCGAGTACATAACAAATCTCGAAGTTTTCTGACCCAGTTATTACAGTAATTATTATTAAACCAGTCATTATACATTGCTTTATACAGACATTTTACTAATTTGTGATCGTCAGATTCCAGGATCTTGAACCAATATTTTAAAATTCTTACTTCTCTCATCAGGTACAGAGGCACCCTCCTCAACTCCCCATATATAATACAATTTGGGGTACTTTGCTTTACTTTTAAAATCTGTTTACAAAACCTAAGATGACACTTTTCGACTTCGTAACCTCGGTGGAAGCCCCATACCTCACTACCATAAGATAAAATTGGTGTCACCAGTTTGTCAAACAGTTTACATTAATGATCTGGCTTTAACCCTACAAACTTGCTACATGATTGTTGTAATGAAAATACAGCCTTTTGCCCTTGCTCCTCTAAAGTTCTCTGAGCCTCCGTAAAGGAACCTGTGGTACTAAATAAAATTCCTAAGTATTTAAAATGTTTCACTATTTCTAATTCAGACCCGTCAAGGTACCACTTATCCCCCATCTCCGAGTCTACCCCCGCGCCTGAAAACCATGACCTTTGTTTTGTCAATATTCACGGTTAAACACCATCGCTTACAATAATCACAGCTCATCTTCAGGATCGTTTACATACATGGCAAAAAGGAACGGCGACAAACTTTCCCCTTGTCTTACTCCGGTTCGACATGTAAAATATTGCGATAAGGTAGAATTTACTCTAACTCGAGTTTTTACGTCATTGTACATTGACATAATAATATTTATCATGTTTCCCGTAACACCTATTTTTAACAATTTATACCATAAACAGTCATGCACCACGTAGTCAAACGCCTTTGTATAATCGACAAAGACACAGTACAACTTCCTCCCTTTATTTAACAAGTGAGAAATTACACCACTTAGGACATATATATTATCTACGGTACCCATACCGGTCATAAAACCTGCCTGCGCTTCTACGTATTTACCGTTTAATTCCGCCCATGTATTTAACCTATTGTTCAGAATTTTTGTAAATAATTTACCTAGTGTACTTAACAGCGTTATCCCTCTGTAATTCTTAACATCCATGGTATTTCCCTTTTTGTGCAGAGGGACTAAAATGCCTTCCGACCATATTTTATGTGGAGCTTAGTTAGAGATGCTCGTTGCATAGCTAAGAGTGGATTCATCCATGGTATTGTTTCATGATCAATCAGTAATCAGCTTGCATCATAACGGAGTGATCCGATTTGTATGCAACTACCCAGCATCGTAATTAAATCTGACACACGTCAGCTGACGTCATAGTCATAATGCCATAATTCTGTCATAAAAATTGAAAAGTCCGTCACACAATTGTAAGTATATGATTAATTTATAATTTAATAACTATTATGTTGAATATTTTGGAGCAGATTTTGACTGACATAGGCTAAGCTAAGCTCCACCCACATTGT
Organism: Chaetoderma sp. LZ-2023a; assembly: GCA_034401795.1. Taxonomy (NCBI): domain Eukaryota; kingdom Metazoa; phylum Mollusca; class Caudofoveata; order Chaetodermatida; family Chaetodermatidae; genus Chaetoderma; species Chaetoderma sp. LZ-2023a. The sequence goes on along the minus strand of CM067374.1, from coordinate 129,160,845 downwards.
ACCTGTGTTGGAATTAATTGTAGGTAATTTGAAGCCTAAATTCACACCATCGCAATTTCATGCTAATAAGACAGGTAAGCTGTTGAATATTTTGAAACTAATTTGACTGGGTATTCTTGCTGCCCATGGCAGCAACACCGCCCAGTCAAGTTAGTTTCAAAATATTCAATAGATTACCTGTGTTTACATACATTGAAATTTACAATGAATTTACTGTACGTAAGGCACTAAGTTAACATTCATCTGTGCGTCCACCATGGCGTGTTTGCTGTTTATAATGACATTTTCATTTGCATCTGATTATTGATGATTTCCATTTCATACGCACACACCCCTTCCCCCAATTGCCACCATAATATCACGATACTCTCGCTATTTTAATTTCATAGTAACATTTTCTCTCTGGTCCATGAATGTCTAGACTGGTATTTATTAAATATTTAATATTCATCCACCTTTTGCCATGAGTTAATTTATTCATGAGTTAATAGACGATGGCAGCAACATCGGCCAGCAAAATTGTTGAAAAATGTTCACCTGTTTCTTCGCTATTGACGAGGTAAACGGGAGAATATTGGCATCAGAGTGCTAAGGGTTAAGCGTCGCATTCATGGTACAAATAGATGGACTAGGCCAGTCTCTGACTTCCAAAAAGAGCCCTATTTAATGAGCTGCTTTGTACATCGGCACCTCCGGTATATTGGTATATATTGATGGCTTGATATGTACCTGACTTAGCTAGATGTGAGATTTTAAGATCTCAATTGGACGTTAGGTTAAAACTATCGATATAAGGAAGGGTCGGCATAGAAAATAGAGGAAGGCATAAAATAGTACATTTTTCGGTCATTTCAAACCCAATCATGCTCTAATTCGATAGGCTATTGTAGAATAAGGTTGATATGATATAAGCGTAAAAGAAACTAATTGCACAGCTTTGTAAAATTTTTAATCACACAATTATTTGTTAAGATTGAAAATTTTTTTCGGTACAATTTAAAGCAATAATAGTTTCCTTTGTGGTAGTTCAACAACTATAAGGTTCGTGGTATCACGTGATATAGCGTCGAGTGCATACTTCGCTGTTTTTCTCTGTAAATCTGAAAATTGTCAGCTACACAGAGCATGGAGAAAGTTATTATCAGTTAAATTATGCGACCTGCTTTATAGTATGCAATCCCGGAAATAGAGAAAAATATAAAGTATTGTTTGATAGATGCGCAGCTGTAGTGCTTTCTTCTCTGCTGATGGTTTTAGTACTATATGGTCGTCAGTATACCTAGTTTGATTGGTCTTTTTTACAAGTCTTATGGTGCTGGAACTGACCACGGTTTCCACTTTGAAGAATGGTAGACACTGTCAGAGTTGGCACTGAATGGAGAAGATGACGCCTTCACACCGGTCTCCTCTGTAAGTACCAACTTTGTAGTGAAACAATCGTCATCAAGGCTTTCAGGCTGACATCCGGGTACTTTTTCACCCTTTCAATCCCAATAAAGGCATACGCTGGGTTTTTTTTGCTCATAGCAGGGCTCGAAACTTAGAAAAATGTTTTGTTGGCCCCAGTGGCAAGTATGACATTTAAATTAGGTTGCCCGACTGCACTTCCAGGTTGTCCCATTTCTCTTGAAAATATGTATTGTTGTTAAGCTATACAGACTACAGAATCCTTGTAAATACCCACTCAAGCATTATATTAACACTTTATCCCTCATATCAACCAAAAACGGCTTCTGTCGTGGTCTTGAGAAATGTCCATTTACAGACCAAGAGAAGACTATTTTTGAAAATTTACCACTGGAATGACTGGCTCGATAACAGAGCCAGTCATTCCAGCGGTAAATCTTCAAAAACAGTCTTCTCTTGGTCTGCAAATAGACATTTTCTAGGAGAAAATTTAAATTTTTTTCTTGAGCAAATTTGAGTGTGAAAGGGTTACTTAAGATTATATAAAATAAATACTCATCCGTGTGTACATATACAGGCCCTGAAAATAATAAATTATATAGGTTGTCCCCCAGGGCATCCAATGTGTTAAAATTTCGTTGCCCTGCAATAAAAAAGTGGTTGCCCCGGACCGCAGGAACGTGTAATTTTCGTGGCCTGCATAGATATTTAGAATAGTCGTGTTTTAGCTAAAATCGTAACAACTTCTACTTCAACATGGTAATATTGTGGTATCATAATTTTAAAATGTTGAAGTGGCATAACATATTCCATTGACGATTCTTATGATAATCTGACGTTCTATCGTCACGTGTAGACTGGTTACCGTTCCGATGCGTCTAGATACCACGCCCACTCGTGTTTTACTGAAGTGACGTCACCGGAGGTCGCGACAACATGACCCATAGCGAGGGTATGGTTATGAGCATTTTAAAAGTAATGATGTCTACTCGGACACGGATTACATAATTAGCTGTAAGTGAAAGCTACAAAACTGATAACAGCTATATACTGTGTTCCTATAATCGAGGGATCCGATCTGTCACTCAAGTATATGATGTCATAATCAATTACGTCACATGTACGCTGATGTTACAATCTAAGATGTACTTTGCTGGACTTACTATTTTTGTAAACATTATGATGAATATTTTGAAACTAATTTGACTACAGCACACAGTCGAATTAGTCTCAAACGTATTCAAACGTAATGATAGAGATATAAATTCGCTGAGATACCGGAATTTAGCTGTCTGCCTCGGGGATGTTCGTGACGGGGAACAAACAGGACGAGGACGTGTAAGTGAGGCAGTATAAACGTATTCTAGGAAAAGTCGATGATGCATGGTGGAGGAATCATGTGTTAAACATGAAATTAATAAACAACACAATTATTATTCGTTGATTTTTCTTCATAAACGCAAAGTAGGACGGAAGTGTGAAATAAGGTTTCAAACGCGCATTGTAATTTTAAAATTAAAACATTTTAAGTGAAATTATACTACTGGGTTGTCTTTCGATTGAGGAGTCAGATCTGCCGCTCAATTACATTATATGACGTCATATTTAATTACGTCATATGTAGGCTGACGTTATAATACATAGCTACGTGTCTAGCTCCGTCATGAACATTGAAAAGTTAAAAAAAGTATGTTGAACATTTTGAAACTAATTTAACTGGACGTTGTTCCTGCCATACTGAGCAGTTCAGCTGTATCGTTACCGTGACATCGGCATTCTAGGAATTCAGGATGCAAAGCATATAAATTGATTCCAGTTTTAGCTATGCCCCGCCCATCTATTGCTGCGTTCTATTCACACATCGGTCGTGTTGGGATCCATCGATCGCTGAAGTACATGAGTATCAATTTCCAGAAAGCTATACAGGTACAGCAACAGCGTCTAGCTAAATTAGTTTCAAAATATTCAACAGCATGTTTATTAAATAGTAAAGACATACAATTCGTACAACAACGCTTAGTCCGTCACAAATTATGCGTTCTTGACGAGCTTATCTACGTCTTTCATGACGTCATCGATTATGAGGCCATCCTACACGTCACGTAGTTGATTATGACGTCATATGATGTCAGATGGTGGATGGATAAACTGGAAATGTCTATTGTATCCGTTCATTGTTAGATAAGATGTTAAGTTTAGTTTAGAAATATTTCATCTGTGTAATAGCTTCACATATATAATTATCCCTTCTTGTGTCAACGTAAGCATTTAATGATAAAACAGACCAAATGGCACCTCTATCGTGGTCTTGAGGAGCATCCATTTTCATGCCATGATAAGAGTGTTTTTGAAAATTTACCGCTGGAATGACTGCCTCGGTTACCGAGCCAGTCATTCCAGTGGTTCATTTTCAAAAAATAGTCTCTTGGTCAGCAAATGTTCACTGAAGAAGCCAGGAATTTGAATTTTCTTAGCGATTAACCCTTTATTAGTCAAGTCGTCCAAAACGGCCTCTCCAGCTGTCTTGAGAAATAGACAGTTTCCAAAAACTATATGTGTAAATTTCGTGACATATTTACAAAAATAGCCTTCCCTTGCCAGGAAAAGTATACAATTTTAAACAATTTATTTTCAAGCATTCTTGTGTGAATGTACGCGGTCATAAATTATGTTAATATTCAGGAAGCTTAAAGGTGTATATTCACACCAGAATGACTGAAAATTAAAATATTAAAGTTGTATTACGTTAGAGGCCTAAATTATACGCCTAGACGTAATGAAAACGAGATAAATCTTGTGCCTCTAGTTCAAGTTCACAATTTAAAAAATAATATTAATTTAAGTGGAACAAAATCACCATATGCTAAGGTTTATTTCAGTTCATTACAACTAATTTACAAAACAATTTAAGCCTCTAAAAGTATAAAATTTGAACGATTTTATTTCAGGCGTTCTGGTGTCAAAGCCTTTACTATTACGATCTCGTCCTGGTGAACTGGACGTACACGAATCTCTGCTGTTCGTTAGGCATTTAGTAACCAGATTTGTTCAAGAAAAGTATTTCTCGGTTACAGAGCCAGACATTCCAGTGGGAAAATTTCAAAATAGTCTTCTCTTGGCCTGTAAATGGACATTCCTCAAGACCACTGTAGCGGCCGGTTTTGGCCGGCTTCTTCATAAAAGGTACCGGAACGTAACGAAGAACTGGATCTTCATGTAACCAGGGGCCAGACCATTTCTAGATTTATATGTCATAATACCCATTTTAATTTGCATTCTTTTAGTTAAATTTGTCCAGTTTAATGTTTCATATAGTTGTGCAGATGGTGTCCTGTAAGGCATGTCTAATATCACACTAGCAGCCCGTTTTTGTAGTTTTTCTAAACTATCCAATAATGTAGGTGAAGACGGGCAAAATACAAGACTACAATAATCAATGTGTGAAAGGATATACGACTTATAGAAAAGATTTCGTTGCTCAATGCTAAGATAATGTTTATTTTTCCGTAGAATATAAATCAAGGACGAAATCTTTTTACAAAGTTTGCTTGTATGTTCTTTCCATGCAAGCGTATTGTCTATGTATACTCCTAAAAGTTTGTCAGATTCCACAACATTTAAGCTTCCACGATTTGTAGGGATTATAACATTATTATTTACTTGTTTCAATTTATGCTTAGTTCCTAACATCATAAACTTAGATTTGTCCGTATTTAACAACATTTTATTATTTACACACCATTCTTCTACCGACTTCATTAGATTTTCTTGAATTTCAGCGACATTTGAGCTAGCAGCAAGCATAGTTGTATCATCAGCACACATATCCATAAGATTGTTGACACACATGGGTAAATCATTAACATATAAAATGACCAGAAGTGGCCCTAAAACTGAGCCTTGTGGTACTCCTATATGTATGGGCAGTGGTTTAGAATTCTTTCCAGAAATTGAAACGTATTGTTGTCTGCCATTTAAATATGAAGAAAACCACTTTAATGTTTTATAGCTGAATTTGTAAATACTTAATTTTTGTAATAGGATGTCATGATTGACAAGATCAAAGGCCTTTTTAAAGTCAATCATAATAGACCCAATAAGGTCGCCATTATCTATCGAAAAGCGCCATCTTTCTACTAGATTTAACAAAGCTGTTTCTCATGAATGGTTAGGATGAAGCCTGATTGCGACTCCACTAATAAATTATACTTGGTTATAAATTTATAAATATGATCATGTCGTGGCGTTCAATAACCTTAGAGATAAGGGGTAATATAGAGATAGGCCTATAAGTGCTAACATTGGTTTTTGAATCTGATTTATGTAGAGGCCTTACTTTTGCACATTTCCACATTTTGGGGAATTCTCCCGTAGCTATGCTTTTGTTTAGAATAAGTGTAACTGAGGGTGAAATTATTGATGCTGCTGCTTTGAGGAAGTGTGCGTTCAATTCATCATAACCAGATGACTTATTTGTTTTTAAGTTGCTAAGTTCTCTGGACACATATTCAACGGTTATATATGGAATTCGAAATTCTATATTTTCTGGAACTTTATTAAAAACATGATCTGATAGCTTATCAAATGCCATTGGCCTTGTTTTATCATGGAGTGTGTCAGTTTTGACGCGATTGTACTGAAATATATGTTAAAATGTTCAGATTGCATTTGTGGGTTTTGAATTTCACTTCCATTATCATCACAGATTATTGAAGGTAATTTGTTTGCCTTGGGATTTATGTCTTTTAGAATTTTCTATATATTAGCCGGATTATTTTTGCCTGATTCTAATTTATTTGCAAAATAATTTAGTTTAGATGCTTTAATCAAATACGCAACTCTTCGCTTTAACATTTTAAAATTCAACATGTTTCTTAGGTTTTTATGATAATCCCTTTCTTTCATTGTTTTTAAAATTTCTCTGTTCATCCATCCCGGTTGACATACACGTTTAACTCTGCGTTCAATGACAGGAGCGTGTTTATTTATAATGTTGATGAATTTTGCATACCATTGATCAAGCGCTTGATCAGGACTGCCTAAATAACCTATAGAACGCCAATGACATATAGACAGGTCACTAAGAAACTTAGCTTCATTAAAGCTTTTGATGCTCATGGATTTAATAAGTTGGTGCGAATTTTGAGTTTTGAATGGTTTACATTTGCGTACAGCGAATATTGGATAATGGTCACTTAGTGCCAAAGAGCCGACATGTGACGATTGAATTTTGTCTTTATCTGTGACATACACATGGTCAATCAGTTTAGATGTTTTCTCAGTAACTCTGGTTGGATTACGTATAAGTTGCTCTAAATGAAAAAGTTCAATTAAAGACTGCCATTTATGATTATCTGCTTTAATAAGGTCGAAATTAAAATCTCCTACAAGTATAATATCTGAGTTTTCGGAATATACCTTTTCTAACATAGCTTCAAATTCACCAATCCAGATAGCGGGTGAATCAGGGGGTCTATAGACACAGCCCGATAGGAAAGGCTTGGTCTTAAAGGGTCTAATTTCAATCCATAGATCATCGGTTTCAAAATTTAGTTTCCTCACATATGAATAGTTATCAGCTATATATAGTACAATTCCACCACCGTCCCGTTCTTTTCTGTCCTTTCTTAGTACTTTAGTACTCAATGTGTGAAACTCCATTAAGAAATGTGCACTAAGTGGGCGGAGCTTAACTTTAAAGCGAAGATTTACAGACCGATTCCTGGATGGTCTCTGGAATGTTTCAGCGTTGCTAGTCCAGATTCCATTTTCCAGTGTTGATAAAAGATCATCACAGATATTGGCATGCATAGATTGCCCTGGATCCATAACTGATAAAAGCAATACTATTTTCAGCATTCTAGAATGAATACATACAATCTTCTCACTTTTTATCAATATATTTTGTATCTGCAATTGGCAGGATCCAATGGAGCAAACCAATCTGTTAAGCCAATATTTGATGTCACAATATGATAATCATGTGCTAACTGGTCACAATCAAAATAACTTTGCTGTGGCATGGAAGTGGGAAAAGTCCACCAGTAACAGTCTGGGAGAGGCAGGAAGAGAGATGGAGAGAGAGAGAGAGGGGGGATAGAGAGAGAGAGTGGGGTGGGGAGGGAAGGGGAGATAGAGAAAGAGGGATGGAGATGGAGAGGGGAGAGAGAAATACAGAGCTCGTGAGAGAGATATGGGGAGTGACGGAGTGAGGAAGGGGGATGGAGGGAGGGACAGAGAGAAACAGATGTGCACCATCGACTTGAAATGCTTTGCCATTTTAAGTTGAGTTCTAATAGAGCTACTATTTGTTCATTGGCCTTGTCGATATCTGGATATTATGATAATGCTTTATGAACAGTATTCTGCACTTCCTTGATGTCAAGGTTTGCATACATAGAATCCATGATCGACATCATCAACGTGTCAGACATTTAAGCAATAAATACGAACTAAATCGACCCATTCATGCTATATAAATTAATTTATATATATAAATATATATATATATATATATATATATATATATATATATATATATATATATATATATATATATATATATATATATATATATATATATATATATATATATATATATATATATATATATAAATATAATGTATGAATTGTATGAATTGGGGAGGGCAATGAACATAGGCAGCAACAACACCCAATAAAATTATTTTCAAAATGTTTAACAGCTTACCTGTACAGTTTCATGGAAATTGATTGTCAGGGAGTAGAGTGATCTATTGATCCCAACACGAGCTAAGTGTGGGTGAAGCTTAGCTAGATATGGTTAGGGTATAGCTAAAACTGGAAAGGACTATTGGGCTGGAAATATGAAAACGTGTGAGGGAAAAACAAAAATCTGTGTATGCCTGCCACTATTGACCATCGAGGAAAGACACATTGACTAATGGGGAAAGAACAATGTATATGGCAATGGTCACAGGCAAAGATTTGGAGAGAGATCTTAAAAATCTTAGCATCCCTCACATTATTTGCCAACGGAACATTAATGTACAATTTATCAATTGGGTAGCCATCTATGACACTATTGTCAAATGGTTCACATGTCCAACAGATACCATTTACCACTGATGCAATGGTCACATGCAATAACCTGAGCAGGGAATGCAACATTTTGCTCTCCTTGGCATTATTGACCAAAGGGATATAATATATCTTCTTGATGACATCAATATGCATTTCTCAAATAGTCATTAGAATTTTATGTATCGTAAAAAACTAATAGTGAAAACATGTATTTCACACGTCAAATAAAAAGGCATGTAAAATTATTACTTACGTCCGACGAAAATTATGATAAAATCTTTAAATGTGTAAAAATGATGTATCTATAGGAATAAATATGTTTTGACGATATCACCAAAACAATGAGTGTGGGAGTACACAAAAATAACAAATTGTTAGAATCAGAATCCTGCTAGAACCAGGAACCCTGCCCATATCTTTCATTGTATCACTGAGACAGTATTATTAACTAGGTATACCAATAGTCACAACCAGATAACCTGAACTTTTAACCTGACCCGCATGAAATAACGCTACATGTATCTATGAATTTAACTTGAAGAAGGCTAATTATTTTATGTAGCATCGGAATTCAAATCATGAAGATGCATGTCTATCTATGATTGTGGGAAGGATATAGGATTTCCTCATAGACATGATGTGATAAAGTTTTATAAACGTACTCTAAGTAGATTCTAAGTCATCAAACTAAAACAAAAATATACATAGTTAGCAAGACAGAAAAAATAGTCATAATAGGCCCATGATGTGCACATAAAAGAATCAGGATCTGGTTGGATCAACTTCTGGATATGTGGCTATTTCAGAAAGTAATGGCCCAATTTTGCTCAAATCTTAAGACAGGAAAGGGTGCGACCATACCATAGGATTCCACAACATTGGGTGTGATCCGGCGAAATTCCGGAAAATCTGAAAGAATATGGAAACTACGAAACAATCTGGAAAATCTGGAAAGGTTTTATAATGTGACACAAACGGGAGAGTGAGGGTCTGCAATCTCTGATTGCTCTTATTATTATTATTATTATTATTATTATTATTATTATTATTATTATTATTATTATTATGCATTGATTCATTAAAATACCAAATAAAAAGAATTTGAAAAGATAAAACATAAACATTATCTAATTGTACCAATAGTGAAGAATTTCATAGGATAGCCCTGGATCTTGCCGCATGTTGATATTACAGGAAACACAATGAGCTATGTCATTGCTGTATTGTAATGAATACAATAGCAGACATATCAACATCATTGCATTTCAGTTTTCTAATTGATGTCGTGTTTACCTTGGTACGGAGAAGAGACCACCCGGCCACAATTAAATTTATGCCTGGATGTAAGAAAGTTAGTAAAAATAAAATAATATCCATGTACATGTATGACCAAATATTTCTGTTCAAAGGATACTGGCAACAATAAACAGAACAGTACCTATTCCAGTTAACTGAAAAACTATATTAAAGAAAGAAATGTTAAATAAAGCATACATGCAACAGAAACAGGAATATGAGTATATTGCAGTGTAATGCTTTACAAAGAATAATCATTGAAACGAAAACAGATGTTCTTATTATGTATGGTGTAATAAAACCACAAACAAGTGTTGACACACTATGGCTTTGAACGACCGATCAACTGACTTATACTAGTTGCAACTAAAGCAACTGAAAGAACCTACACTAAAAATAAACAATGGCTCTGCAAACGGCACATAATACCATGCTATGATAACAAATCAATGACAGACAGATATCCAAGAATTGTGATTGCCTCCTGAGCCCTAAACCAGTCATCCTATACAGTTTGAGAAAACCCTGAAAAAACTATGTTAATGAAAGATATGTTAAACAAGAGGCCTAAGGGGCCTATATCGCTCCCCTCGAACATACACATTTCAGCTAAAAAAGCTCATCACCTATAATGTAGAACGATATGGTTATTGACAGAATTGCAACAAGAACAAGGAAGTGTTTGGATACTACTAAATTTGGATAAAATCCGTCCCGTGGTCCTCGAGCATGTCGAGAGAACAATATTAGATTCCCATTCCTTTCCTATGAGAGCTTTTGGTGGAAAGACGCAAGATCTGAACCGTTTATCCAGCAGGTTCTAAAGTTCAAATCTTGAAATTACCAATCTCAAAACCTAAACAAAGCTATTTTCAGGTCGCTACATTAAAATTATTACGTGTGAATTTATTTATAGAATATTTTATATCTAATCTTTTATATTTTGATGATACACATATGTACTTTATGCAAATATTTAAAATAATTAGTTTGACCTTTGCCCTTCGAAGAATTAAGCAATCCTAAATTATAAGCAAACAAAAACATAACATTGGAACTACAGACATGATAGAGGTCTAATATAAAGGTTATAATGACACTGAGCTTTGACCTAGTGATACCACGATCATCACACATCTCCTTTATGGTATAATGAACCATTAGATTAGTTCTTGTGGTATTAAGTAATTCTGAAATATAAATGCAAATGATTTGCTAAGCGGAAACATTTAACGTTGAAAGAGCAGAGGTCAAATAGCAAAATCAGAGTGACATGGACCTTTGACCCGGTCAACTTGCTGTCATTATCCTGCATCCTCTTGGCATAAACAACCATATACCCAAGTTGTGGTTCATTATGGTTAAGCAATCAACAAAAGCTGATAATTTTTTCTAAGCTCAACAAGACATATCAGAAGTTACCAAATCTCGTCATGACATGGCAGCAACATGACGAGATTTGGTAACTTCTGATATGTCTTGTTGAGCTTAGAAAAAATGATCAGCTTATGTTGATTGCTTAACCATAATGAAACACAACTTGGGTATTATTATTATTATTATTATTATTATTATTATTATTATTATTATATATATATATTAGTGCTGCTAATTTTCGATTATTTAGGCATGTGATTAATTGACAGTTCAATTGATCAGTTAATCGATCGTTGATCGATATTCTCATAATTCTGAACAGTGTAACCCCGACAGGGACTAAGGTAGTTTCGATGGATCCACTGACTTATTGGGCTGCTGAGAGTACAGTTGTTGCAATCTGGAAAACACAATAATAATAATATTATTAAATAATAATAATATTATTAAATAATAATAATATTATTAAATAATAATAGTATTATTAAATAATAATAATAATAATAATAATAATAATAATAATAATAAATATAATAATAAAATGCATTTTTTTAGCGAAGTCAGACCAGTATGTTGTCAACATATCCATGATTCGTGTAGAAACATTTTTAATTCAACGCTTTTCTCATATATAGTCACCCTCTTAAACAACTAGCCAATGATTGATTGATAAAAGTAAAGAGTGACAGCGCCTGTATGCCCATCATATCGCGCAGCACACGCTCGCTGTGCGTGATTGGTTGATGGACAAAGCAGGGCAGAGAAAGGCGGTGCACTTCAATAGACTGCCGTGGAAGGACGCAATTGTGAATTCAATTAAATAGAAAACACAGTTAGCATTTTGTGATTCATACAGGGAAATGAAGAAATCTGGACGAAATTGCAGGTGGAATTAATTATTTAAATGAATTATTTAAAATAAATGAATTATTTAAATTAAGTATTTAAATTAATCTTTTAATTAATTATTTAATTTATTTTTTATTTTATTTTATTTTATCGTATTCAAATTAAGTATTTAAAATAATTTTTATATTAATTATTTATTTTTATTTAATCCTCGGATTGATGCTTAATAATAAAGATATGTGTTGTTAATGCACGTGTCTTGGAATCATTACACGTGTTATTGCGACTACAACAGATTAGCGTGTCAGGACAGAACTGGAATTGAAAAACTAAATAAAATAAATAAATAAATAATAATAAAATGACGATAATCGATTACGAATTTTCATAATCGATCACTGGTTCAATTGATCAACGATCGATCATCTAAAATCGATTAGCAGCACTAATATATAAATACATTGTTATAGGATGATGGCCAACCGGATACAGTCTCATTTTGACATGAGAATCTACTGGTGGATGCACAATACCCACGATATTACCCAACAGGCATAGCTTTAAGACTGAACCATAAAGCCTCACTGCCTGGCAGCAACCTGCAGTACAATGACTTCTGGCACACCAAGTCTGACCGAAAGACATTTCTGGTTCAAACATAAGCAAAATTCAAAACATGAAAGAAAGTAGAAACATTTTCAAAATCAAATACATTAATATGATGCAGACTAAATCTAAGCAGTATACAGAGCAAATTTATCTAAATTGGATAAATCTTTGCTGATTAAATTGTCACTTGAGAAAACGTTAACCATAGAATAATAAGTAGAATCTGAATGCAAATCAGCCCTAAAATAATCGGAGTCCAGTAAAAATATGTCAAAGGATCTCTTTTTCAGCCATACTAGATAGGATCATCGCATAGAGTGAATCTGCGAGGGTTTGATCAGGTCAAATAAACTCTTGTTTACTAAATTGTCGTTTGAAAACAATTTAACCTGGATGCAAAATTCAACAGATTGAGTAAACCGCACTACAGTCCATATTGATCGTTATCAGTTTTTATAATAACACGAAGGTTTAACAAACATCATGAAGTCTATTATTTTAAAAAGAGTCCAGAACACGAAATGCATCATGAATATTCTTGACAACAGTTGGCTGTTAATGTCATGGAGCTGTTGTAAGACTTTATCACTAACTAAGGGCGTTTGGAACTGTTCGTAAGGGGGTGGAGTGTCATATAGACCTTGGATTGAAACTGCCAAAAGTAGCACCAATTGACAAAAAAGCTGACAGTTTTTTGTGATAGAAATTTGTTCTATTTTGATGGCCATCCAAATACATGTATTTATCAGGTGTAGTGTTATAATATAAGCCTGGAGACTACATGTTGCAATATATAGAATACCTCACTGTATAGGGTTAAAGACATCAATATCAATCACAACATGTACAGCTTTGTAGGACATTGTATCCTATTATCAGCTAATTTAATAGATTTGGTGATGGGCTACATTATCTGATAGTCATTTTTTTATTACATGATTTGTCTAGAGCTCGATTATTGTATACTGGATGTTGAATAAATAGTTATCGAGTCTGGCTTTAAAACGATTTAGAGGTGGAGCTTCAACAACTTCAGGCGTCAGAGAGTTCCACCAGTTTATGACATGGTTAGAGAACATTTCTGTGAAACAGAAGAGTCCAGTGTGTTATACTGAATATGTATATTTATGGCTCATCTATAAATATGATACCAAGGAACCCATGTACCCACTAGCCAATTAGCCAAAAACAATTGAGATCTGGCTAATGAAAAGAAGAATTGGCTAAATCATTGGCTAATGATTAAACTAACATTAACTTTTCTTGACTGTCCGATTAATAGTATCAATGATTTTCCCTTGGGAATCACTGACAACACTCCGTTAGTATTGTTACTTTTTGTATGGCGCCAGGTTAAATCGTGGAACAAAATGACATGCAAAGTCTTCTAATTCATGACAGTGAAATACATTTTGAAATACATGTAAATGTATGTAATGTTTTTATTCAAACCACTAGAAATCTGACTAAGTTACTTCTTTAAAATCTGAAATTCCAGCGTCTCAAGTGCAATGTAAAAATTCCTGTGTAAGTTGCTGAATAACACCATTCTTATATATTAAGACCCTATTGTATCTGGTCAGTATGTGATATTGAAGTACCAATGTGGCTAAAATATTTAATATTTGGCTAACAAAACTGGCATTTGACTAATATATTGGCTAGAATATTGCAAAAGCCAGGTCTGTCCCTGGATACCATCAAACATGTATTGAGAGATCATCCAGGTGAGAAGTCAAAGGTGGTCTCTTTTGACAAGTGATCGATTAAGGCACATCTACAATAAAAAGATCCGAAAATATCAGAAATTATCTTGGTGATTTGAGGGTGTATGATGTGGACACAAAAGCTCGCACATTTTCACCAACTTTGATGTTACACACCAACTCCAAGCTCTCCCTCCATAGTGACTCGCTATACACAATCATATGGGTAAGTAACATAACAAACTTTAATGAATTATATCAATTTTGAAGTTTATCCTCAATTACATACTTCTTCTTACATTAATGTGTCCCAATTTTGCCCAGCACCAATTTATTCATCCATCTTTCCAGCAATGAAACTTTCATCACCCATCACCCACACTTCAAATGCATCTAATACTACATGTGCTTCTCATCACTCCTTATCAGTTATCATTACCCATAGACCAACTGATGTAATTATTATAGCATGGAAAGAGCTGATATTGAGAGTTCTCCAGACAGTAATAATCATCTTCACTAGTTACATGCTCATCATCCACTAAAACGTCATCCTTCTTCAGATTTCTCATGGACGACGGCTGCTGTTAATGAGTGAGCATGGGTACATACTTTTCCACGTATTCAACCTTTCACCAAAAAGGTAATCACAAGCTTGGTCCTTGTTTCTACCCACCGTGTGTGTACATCAGTCTTATATATTAATCTACTCTGTGTGAAATAATGAATTTCTTTTTCATTGGTTTACACAGTGAACACGTATGCTTTAAGACACTAACAACATTGCGTTGTTGCTACTGCAGTGCTGTTTCTGACATCTATGAAGATCAGGCCGTCTGTCTTGCCCAAATCATTTCCTCTATGTAGATGTTGTATATAGACTTAGTGGCATTGCACAGCTTGCCTCTACATGTATGTGTTATCACTCTGAAGTGTTGACAGAGAATCCTAATGCTAATTATTTGGGTATAAATACTAATAATACTACTGAAACCATTTATCAATGCCTTTGTCTTAGGAAAAATAGTGGCATTTGTATCAAAAGTCAATCTCAGTGTGACTGATACAAAATGTTAATTTTGTATTTATTTCTGCATTTTAGGATATGTAATTCATTCTTCCTCCATTGTAACCAGTCATGAATCCATGCTGGCCCAGAGCAGATGTGAGACTACATCACGTTACATCAACGTCACTAACATAATGATCATAGTAATGATAAACTTGTTAAAAATTAGTTTTCACTTCATAGCATTAGTTCCGCTGAAACTTTGTCTATAAGTCTTTATAATTCCATTTCTAAAATCAAAAGAATCGTTCATCAGCACACCATATAACTCAAATTCTCTCTGTCTGATAATTATAAATAAATAAGCGTCAGTAATATTTGTTTCTTTTGGAAGCTGAATGTTCATTTAATTGGTCTGTTCACATAGTCAAAGGTAATGGTGATTATACACGTGGTATACTCGGGACAATCACACAGTGCGCTACATGTATTACATGTAGTTGCGATGTAGGCAGTGTTAAAATGTGCTGACTGAGTCACAACTGATATAATCAGCTTTGATTTGATAACCTGCGTTCTTTGTACACATTCATTATGATATTGGCACTGCTCATCACTGCATTAGATTTCTATGCATAATTCTGGTTTATCACATTACATGTATCTTAAACCTTTTTTTATGAATTTACAGATTCGCGCAACTTGTCTATCAAATATTTTAAAGCCCTACGAGAAGCGGACGATGGCTCCGATAGGCTCAGCATAGTGATACAAATGGTGTGTGGCATGAATTACGTAAATCTTAAAGTTGTTTCCAGGGCTATTTAATTCATCAAGGACTTATCCTATCCCAATGAAACTTTAGAGATTTGTTCAATGCCATCATTGCCTCCAGTTTCCATCATAATGAAAATGATTTTCGATTCGTTTCTATACTTTTATGTGGCTTTGACTTAAATTATATCTGGGTGGTGAATGCTATTTTTTCAAGAAACATTTGATCCATAAAGAGTCTATACTATTTTTGTCTCGTCTGTGAAGCAGGAAGCGAGACATGGGTATCACTTTTCCGATGACAGCGGTGTCAATGTTAAAGTTTATTTTAAGATATTTTCAAATAACAATTTAGTCACTAAGGAGTTGTCAGAGTTCCATAAAACTTTACAAATTTGTTCTATATAATGAATAGAACTACTCTGCATCAAAAATTAAAATTTTCTAAATCTTTCCCAGATTTTATACAGTTTGAACTTTATTTTTGGACTTTTGTGTAAAAACTTAACCTTGCTTAAGTTTTTTCAAATGACAATTTACTTGCTAAAGAGTTATCGGATTTCCATAAAAAACACCTTTTCATGCCTTCACACTAAGGATTTTTGCTGTGGCTAAGGTTTATTCAAACAACAAGGCATTATCCAATTTAAATAAAACTTTACAGGTTCATTCTACATGATCTTCTTTTTTTCGATCGCTCGTATCACACTTGGAGAGCCGTTCTCAGTTCTTCCACTGGCCCATACAGCTTTTCAAGAAAAGAGGTTGACAAAGGCCAGATCTATTCTCTCAGCAGCTGATACGTACTGCAACATTGAAGTATGTGCTGTGTGGTCTGTTCTGCTTCTCCACAAGGACAAGCGGGCGATTTCGGAAGGTGGAACCACCTGTACATGTGTTGGTTTAGTCTGTTATATCCAGTTCCGAGACGAAAAATGGTCACTTGCTCTGGCCTCGAGAGATGATGGTAGGCATCTTCTGATTGAGGTGTTCTATAGAGTGACTTGATGATAGTCTTCATCTCTGTATGCGTAACCATGTCTTTCTGTCTGATTCTCTTCTGCACCCACCTTTGCCATCTTGTCTGCTTCCTCATTTCCTTGGACTCCACAGTGTGAGGGGATCCACTGCAATGCTATCCGAAAGCATTTGATGGTTTGTAGTGCTTCTTCAAGTTGTGGCAGCTTACCTTTGGTGATAGCCTCAAGGACGGAGCGGGCATCAGATAAAAAGACAATCTGTGCAATAGGGTCTGCTGTTCTGCTGATGGTATTAGCTGCATGGACCAGCGCTTCGACTTCAGCTCTGTAGTTTGTGCAGTGTTTGCCTGTCGGTATTGCAGCTGACCCATGTTGTCCGTTTGGATACTGTATGTACAGTCCGGCACCTCTGCTCCTAATTGCATCTTTGGCTGATCCATCTGTGTAGATCCTTATCCATGTCTTCTGAGGGTACATTTCTTCCAGCATGGCTAGGGCCAGGGCCTTCTTGCTCACATCAGTGTGTTCATCTTTGGTTGTGAGATGAGGTACTGTGGTACGAATAGCTATGCTCTCTAATTTGTTTTCCCAGGGTGGATGATCAAGGGTGTGGTTTGGGTCTTCTATTTGTGCTGGCAACATTTCTTGGTGTTTCCTTTGAAGTGCTTTTGTCTCTTTCACAAAACATGATCTTTTAAGTCTTCCTGATGACAGCTGTGCTTGCATGATCATCATTGAGTGGTTGTTGAACGATTTGAACTTTGCAGCTTGGATCAGTACTTTGCATTCCCTTCCTTTACTAAGTGGGGGGGGGATGCCTGCCGTCTGCTCCATTTTTTCTATTGGTTTTGATCTCATTCCACCAGTGATGATGCGCAGTGCCTGGTTTTGTACTCTGTCGAGGTTCTGTTGATGAGATTTAGCTGCTGTCATCCATGAGCTGGATCCATACTCAAGGTGTGGTCGTACGACACCCAGGTAGATGGTCTTGAGGATCCTTTCATTGGCACCCCACTTTGTTCCTGCCAGCTTCCTCATGATGTTTAGCTTTCTTCTGGCCTTTGCCTCTGCGTTCTGGATGTGCTCCTTCCATGTTAATCTTCTGTCATAGGTGACTCCCAGGTATGTCTGCTGGTCCTCGTACTCGAGTGGAGTACCGCCCAGTGTCAGATTGCTAACCTTGGTTTTGGTGGACAGTGAGAATAGCATGGCTGATGATTTTTCTTTGTTGATGGTAATACACCAGCGATTGGCCCAAGCTGTAATTCTGTCCAAGGCGAGCTGCATTCTGTACGTGGCAGTCGTTGTGTACTCCTCGGTGCACCAGAGTACGAGGTCATCTGCATAGAGGGCTGCTTGGATCCAATTGGGCAGCTCTGCTACAATATTATTAATGAAGAGTATGAACAGAGTTGGTGATAATACTCCGCCTTGTGGTAACCCCTGTCTCAGCAATACATTCTGTCCAGATGGTCCATCCACCGGCACCTTAGCTCTGCGATTGTGTAGGTATGACTTGGTCCATCGGAACATGTTGCCACCGATGCCTGTGCGCCAGAGCTTCACGAGGAGGCCATCCTTCCACACCTTGTCAAATGCCTTCTGCAGATCAATAAAGGCAGCTAGCATCACCTTCTTGGCTTGAAACGTGTCCTCTATGACCTGTGCAAGATGTGTTGTTTGATCTTCTGTGCTCCTGTATCTTCTGAAGCCAGCCTGCTCTGAAACTATAGCGTTCTCCGACTCCAGGTACCACTGCAACCGCTGGTTGACGATGCGCTTCATGGTCTTGCATATGCAGCTTGTAAGACTGATAGGACGGTAGCTCAGCACTTTCGTCTTGTTCTTCCCTTTTTTCAGAATAGGAGTCATTCTGGCTTCCTTCCAGCACTGAGGAACCTCTCCATTGGTCCAACTGAGATTAAAGATATCTAGCAACTTGCGGAGAGATGCATTACCAAGGTGTTGGATCATTTCATTCGTAATGCCATCTGGCCCGGGAGATTTCTTCTTCTTCAATTGGCGGATAGACTTCTTCAGTTCTGCTAAACTAATGTCAACTTTCATTACATCGTGAGTGTTGGTGTCTGTTCTTTCCTTTTGCTCTTTTCTAACCTCTTTTGGGCGCATTTGTGGTATAGAAATGTTGCTTTCTTTTGCATATGCCTTCCCAAAGGCATCTGCAGCCATCTTTCCTGACAGTGTTTGTCCATCGTCTTCAAGAGTAATCTTCTCTCCCCCAACATCCTCATCATTCAGTGCTTTAGTCAGTCTCCATAGCTTTGTTGTGTCTCTCTAAAGTAAACCCTGACGTCTTTTCCCTCCAGCTTCTTCTTTTGGCCTCCAGCTTGGTCTTTAGATACCTGGCTTTAGTTTGTTGTAGTGTGAAGTGGTTTTCATGACAGGGATTACCCTCTGCATCTTCTCTGGCCTTGTCTAGTATATCATGTGCTGCTTGCAGTTCTGTTGTCCAGTAGGGGCGGTAGTTTTTCCTGAACCCTCGAGGAATCGCTTCATTGGCAGCCTTGAGGATACTTGAATTAAATTCCTTGACCGCATTGTTGATGTTTCTCCCTACTACTGCTATATTTTGGGTAAGCTCATTGGAATGAATGCCGAACAGACTCCAAGTTGCCTTTTTGTAGTTCCACCTTGGATGTTGAGGTGAACTTCTTGAAATACTTCCAGAAAGAGAGAGGAGGGCTGGGCGGTGGCCGCTTCCTCCTAACTGCGATCCGACCACTCTACTGAGGTTTCTGTGGATGTCTTCTGTACAAAATGCCAAGTCCGGCGTTGTTGTCGAGTGCCACCGGCGCGAGTAGAAGGTAGCCTGATCTGTGGGATCGTTGACAAGTAAACGGTGCTTTTCATCTTGCCATGCTTCAATGTCTTCTCCTCGTGTATCAAGTGTTCTGTATCCCCAGCTCCGAGACTGGCTATTAAAGTCTCCCGCAATGAGGAAGTGGCAGTCCGGGACCTGGATTGTGTCAAGTGAGAGATTCTTGTCATTAGGGCAGTAATAATGGACAAGGTCAATCACAGAGTTGCTGGTTGTTACCTTGATCTTGATATATTCTGCCTCTTCCATAAAGGTTTTGATCTGGCTGGCGTTCACGCTGTTTCGGACCAAGGTGATCACCCCGCCTTTCTTTCTTCCTCTTCGATCACACCGGAAAATCTGGTAACCTCTGATCTTAAATGGTTTTCCTTCTTGCAGGTGTGTCTCTTGGATGCAGCAGATATCAATGTTGTTTTCGTACAGGAACTGTTCGAGCTCTGATTTCTTGTTGGTAACCCCTTCTGCGTTCCAGTGCATGATGTTGATACTGGGGTTCTCTTTGGGTTTGGTCTTCTCTTTCGGTTGGCCAGTAGCTCTCCATCCTCGTCTCCTGGCTCCACAAGACGAGTTGATGGGACCTCCAGTAGCTGAGGGTGGGCTCCTTCGAGGCGTGGAGCCCGGCGCTGCACCTGCCTGGCGGATCCTCACAGGGCGAGAACCATTTCGTTTGAGTCGATCTCCAAGTGTCATACATTTGCGTTGTGCATAATGCTCTGGTTAGCCCCTCCAAATGTCTGGATTGACACCCAGTGGGTTACACCCCTGCGCCACGTTGAGGCCGAGCATATAGTCTTAAATAGGGGATTCTACATGATGATTAGTACTGGTCTGCATCAAAATTAAATTAATTCTTTAAATCTTACCATACTTTTACCGCGTTTGAACTTTGAAGATTTTATGGGCCATTTGCATACAGGTTTTCAAATATCAATTTAGTAAACAAGGGTTTATCTGATCTGATTGAAACCTCAAAGATTCATTCTATGCGATGATCCCATCTAGTCAGGGTGAAAAAAAATAATTTGAAAATGTTAACATAATTTTACTGGATTTGGACTCCGATTAACTTAGGGCTGATTTGCATTCAGGTTCTGCTTATTATGCTGTGTTTAAGATTTTCTCAAATGACAATTTAATCAGCAAAGACGTATCCAATTTAGATAACGGTGACATTCCAGAATCAGTATGACAACCATTAGTTGAAAGGATTATCTTTGGAATTGTATTCATATAGATTTGATAAAGGAAAACCGATCCTATCGTATATTCAAGATGGTATCACTTTGAAATTCATGGTGGCTGACAAATGTTTTCTGTTCTAAAATTGTGTTTATTTGATTTAATATGGCAGCCATACCAGTTTGTAACCTTAAGATGATTCTAACCTTTCATTGTACATCTGTAATCGAGATTTTATGTAATAGAAATGACCATAATATCCCCTAAAGAAGGTTACACATATTTGAAATCCAAACTGACGGTTGCCATTGTGACAAAAAATGGCAACAATGAATTTTGCATTTCTTTATGTTAGAGGAAAGGCATAATATAGTCTGACAAGTTTTTAAAATGTACCCAAAAAGAGTTATACAACGTAACAAACTAAAAATGTTATAACGGTGAATCAAATTATGCAGACGTCTCATTTCCCACTATTCCATTGCAAAACCCACTCCTATCTTTGTCTGTGTCTCTCAGCAAACCAGAGATTGCCGCACATAATATGCAACCACTTCGCAAACCTCACCCACAATAAACACTGTATTCGTATCTTCCCAGCAAAGTGGGTCTAGAATCTTATCTTAGACACTAATAACGCAGGTTACTGGTCCAGTACTGGACCAATACCAGGACGTATTAGCCCAGTATTGGATGGTAGCAGCCAAGTAACCCGCATTGTCAAGCAACACAAAGATTTTCGGTAGTATTTTCTTGATTGATCTCGTTTGTAAGAGAAAATTATAACGCTACTATCTATTTTTTCTTAATAATTGTGTTAGTCATTCGAACAAAATATCAGATTAAATTAAAAAAACAATTTTATTAACTTTAACAAATATGTTATTCAAGTTTGTGATATAAACGAAAACAGGTAACTCTACGCTTTTTCACCTATATGTATGATTACTGTACTCTGCGGCTGTAGGAGTAGAAGCATCCTACAGCTGCAATATGTCCTTCTTCACTTTTCCTCAGCCACATTCTTTAGCTTCCCCGGGTACATTCTTGATCTGAGTGTACCGAGTCCTGCTTTCTTGAGGTCACCTCGCAGCACCCCACAGCACGCTTAATAGATTTATTCAATGAGGCCCTTTCCTCATTTTATATTTACAGTCAGGTGTGTCTTCAGGTATCCTTAGCACATGGTCAGACATGGACCATTTTCCTTTTCTAGGCGACTTTTACGGACAGCGGTGATGTCTTATACATCTTGCATAGTGCATTATAGGAAATTACGCCGTCTGACCATCGGTGTCCAGTGATGATGCGGAGATGTTTATTGTGGCAGGCATCAGGGTTTTCTAGAGCTGCCTTTGGAACTGCAAAACTATTACAGTAATACAGCATCAAGGATACACAGGATGCGTTATTCAAACATATTTCTTGTCAATGGCATCTTTGCCCTACAAATCCATAGCTTCCAGAAGGACTGGAAAACTATGTTTCCCATGACGCAGTGTGCAGCAATGTCAGCAGTATTACACAGCAGTGAACCCATGATTTTACTTTTCCTCCATGGTTCAAAGTGGGTCACCATTTTGTTTAGCTTCATGCTTGCTGATAGGTACATGTGAGTGAACTCTGGTTTGGATTTATTCATAGAGATACATTTTTTGCATTCAGCTATCGGGAGTACCTCGGCGAGGATTTCCTTTTCCTCATCTATGAAGTATGGCTGTTCGAGTATGGAAATAAATATTCGATTACGATGTCTGGAAAATAATCAGGAAAATAATCGAGACTATGGATGTAGCAACTACGTAGTGAGGACGGTAGGGAGGGAGGGAGGGGGGGGGGGGGTTGGAGGGAGAGAGAGAGAGAGAGGAGTGTATAGCTTTCCTAAAATTAATAATAATAATAATAATAATAATAAATAAATAAATAAAAATGCCTGACCTTTCATGAAAATAACAGAATACGCAATTTCGTGAATTAATGAAGTCAATTTTGAATTCATTGTTCACTCGTTCCCATAAGATAATGCTTTTAAGAAACCGGCGCGTATGCCAAGATTTTCACGCCAATTTAATATTAATATTACATAGACTAACTTTTAATTATATAGAGCTCGCTCATAGCGCCTATCTACGGTGTTCCCCTATTTTCCAGCATTGGAGAGGTTGAATATTTTGAAAACCATTTGACTGCGGGTGGAGCAACAGCTTTAAGTCAAATTACTAACAAAACAATCCGCAAAATTTATGAAGATTTGGATCGAAGATTTGTGACTTTACTATAAAGTCAATTTTGTGCATTTTTTCGCGAAATTGCCATATTATTTTTATTTTTATTGTGATATAGATTTCGCCCGTAGTATCTATTTACAACGTTTCGCTATTTCACAGCATTAGAAACGTTTAATATTTTGAAAATCATGTGACTGCATGTTGTTGCTGTCTTTAGGCAGCAACAGTTTTAAGTCAAATTAGTTCCAAAATAATCGTCAGAATTTCTGAAAATTCGCATCAAAATTTTGTGAATTTACTATGAACAACAGTAATTAATTTTTTTTGCATATTTTCGCAAAATAGGCACCAACACTTTGACAGCCTATAGCCTTCAGAGGGGATATAGAACAGTAGCACTCAAATGCTTCCGATCGTTCCAAACAATTACTTATATAAACATTTGCGTGCGTGGGTTGAACGTCAGGAATATATGTTTATACAACTACCTTGTTAGAACAATCAAACCATCGATGCATTGGCTGTATTAGAAGACTAAACACTTAAATGCCTGACGTAATAAATAATAATCGAGTTTTGCTTGATTAAAATGATTTTTCTCTATATTTTCGATTATTTTATTTTACACTCGATTATATAATCGTTAGGAAAAATAAACGACTATCGATGAAATATCGATTAACCGAACAGGCCTACTTTGAAGTTCAAATCGTGGGCATATTCCATCTCTAGTAGTATTCCCAGTATGGATACCGTGTGTGCGTTCGTGCGTGCGTGCGTGCGTGCGTGCGTGCGTGCGTGCGTGCGTGCGTGCGTGCGTGCGTGCGTGCGTGCGTGCGTGCGTGCGTGCGTGCGTGCGTGCGTGCGTGCGTGCGTGCGTGCGTGCGTGCGTGCGTGCGTGCGTGCGTGCGTGCGTGCGTGCGTGCGTGCGTGCGTGCGTGCGTGCGTGCGTGCGTGCGTGCGTGCGTGCGTGCGTGCGTGCGTGCGTGCGTGCGTGCGTGCGTGCGTGCGTGCGTGCGTGCGTGCGTGCGTGCGTGCGTGCGTGTCTGCCTGCGTGTGTGCATGGTCTTGTGGAATTTTCCCGCACAGATTTCAACGTTGCAGCAACTCTCGGTAACTCTCGGCTTGGTGTCTGCAAGTAGTAGTCTCACTAGTCGCAGCTCATCTCCATTACAACTGGCCAGATGTAGTACATCTAAGACCGTTGATTGTTTAATTGTGTTGAAGGCTCGTTACATACCAGTGACCACTTTGTGGACATCCCAGTGTTTGGACATGATACGATAGTGATACGAGCCTGCATTGAACCAATACAATATCTACCAAGTTGCGTCCACGTTGAAAGTCAATCTGACAGAATCCAATGAAGTCACCGATTTTGTATCGGACACGACCTTGGAAGGGATTTTCAGCATGGGGTTGAGGAGCATAATGGGCTGCAGATTTACTGAAGAGCCGGATGGCTACTTGGGCTAAAGGTGCTTTGGCCTACAGCGTCAATGGAAAGATGGTGCATAAAAGACTAAATTGAGTACGTGCGTGGTCGGTTTTGAGATAATGACACATATTTGAATGGTGCATTGCTCGTACCATCAGTTCTGGATGCAATTCCAATTTCAGGGCTTTTAGTGCCTTCTAAACTTCTGCTGTTTCGCTTGGTATTAATAATTGACTGAAATCACCTGAAAACGGATGCAAGGCTTCATCGTCGTGGTCAGAGAACTGTTCCTTGAACTATTCTCGAATTACGTCCGCTTGGCCCTGGTCAGTTCCAATAAAACGTCCTTCAGAGTTGTGTACAGTGAGTGGTGGCGAGTAGTTAGCAACTCTCAGGGATCGGGATGCCTGAAACATTTTGTTATAGTCGCATGCGAGAGGGATTTCATCTGCTAGGGCGATTGCTCATAGAATAGCAAGATCTTTTCATCGTTCACTGAATGATATTGCGTTCTCTGTGTAGTTTAATGTGATTTTCACCTTGGTCATTTGAGATATGTGCAGCTGTAGTGATTTACTCTCTGCTTATAGTTTTCATACTATATGGTCGTCAGTATTCCTTGTTCGATTGCTCTTCTTGACAACGCTTATGGTTCTGGTATATGATGATTCCGTACCTTTGGGTATTAGTTTTGATCAGCGCTGACGACGATGATAGCTATCAGCTGCACCCGATGATATTTTTATTTTTATTTTTGAGCGTCGGTGTTTCTGATGAGCTTGGGTAGGTCATAGGTGACGCTACCCCCATCTTTCCTGGTATGGAGTTTCTACATTAGGTAGAGTGTATGTAGACGCGTCATCTGAAGGCGTGTAGCGACTGGCTTATTGTCATAATTGAGGTCTGCACCGCCATAGGAACTGATATCCTGAAGTAAGGGGCTTTGCCTCTGCTTTTGCATAGTCTATATGGCAGAAAACTGCTCTTGTATCCTTGAAACCTATTGCGGGCGTGGGGTCAGCAATGTGTCCTGGCCATGTTGTTCAGTGACGCCATCATGTTTGAAAGGCGTATTTGTGGTACGGAGGAATCTACTAATGCATCTCCATTGCTGTTACGTGTGCCCTCTCCATACGACCACATGCATACGCCAAGCCCTGTTTTCTTGTCCGCCTAGCTGGGTTTACCCAGCTAGTAGTTGAAGTCTCCAGACACGAACAGTTGCCATCTGGCTGGGAAAGTAATGACGGAGCTCAGTTATGCACATAAGGTATCTAATAGGACTTGTTTTAAACAGAATTTATTTTGTTCAATGGGAACACAGTAAGACATATGTCTTATACACGTGTCTCCCATACATACAAATGCAATACAATAATAAACACATTAAGATGGGGTATAATAAAACATAATTAAATAGTAACGTATGTATAACTAGTTAATTGATAATCTATATCAGCCACTGATTACAATTTTTCTAGGTAGTTCACACGCGTGCGTGTGTGTACGTGAATATGTGAGTACGTATTGGCGTGCGTACGTGCATGATGATGATGAGAGAGAGAGAGAGAGAGAGAGAGAGAGAGAGAGAGAGAGAGAGAGAGAGAGAGAGAGAGAGGGAGAGAGAGAGAGGAGGGGGGGGGAGGGAGGGAGGGAGAGTGGGAGAGATAGAGACTGAGAGAGAGAGAGCGAGACAGAAGGGGGGGGGTTGTGGAGGAGTATGTGGGGGGTAGGGGGGGGGGGGGGGGGGGGTGAGTTAGGGAAAGAGAGACAAAAAGAGAGGAGAGGGGAATATGAGTAACAAGGTATAAACTAAGAATTTGACACAAGTGAGAAAGGTAAAGTGGTGAGGAGCTCTTAATGCTGTGTTCACTATGCTTGTACATGTTGGGCTGTTTGCATTTAGCTCTTATGGTTGCGAATTTAATAAATAGGAAGTTACTTAAAGCGGTTGGTATCGACTGTATATTGACCAACTGCGTTACATAATGTAATATTCTTTTCCAAGTCAATATTATTAATGCCGTATACAAGTTGATTAGCTGTCAGTATGGCAAGAGAGATATTGTTTAGGAAGAACTGAATTTGGAGAGACTCTTTTTGGTCGTTAAAAAGAGGACAGTATAGGAGATAGTAATTTGTGGATTCATCAGTGTATCCACATGGGCAGCTAGCTGAGTCTGACAGAAAATTGTCAAATAGATGCCGATTTAGATTACTACAACCATTATGAAGCCTATATAGGATTACATTAGCAAACCTTTGGCCGACATAATACCAAGGAGGAGGTGGTCGTATGGGCGACATGGCTTTAAGTTTGCCTTGAATTCCGTGAGAGTGGCGGAACATAAAGCTTTTGTACATAATTTCAAGACATTTCAGGTCTAGGATATATTTTAGGCCCATGAGTTAAGAAAGCTTGTGTTGAGCATTTGTTATTAAGTTTTCCACGTGAGTAAGCCAAGGGCCTTTGTTATTGAAGGTAATTCCAAGATGTTTATGGTTGTTTGACGGGAGTATTTCAGAATTTTTGAATTTAACTGGTAAGACAGTGGGCTCATTACGCAGAGAAAGAAACAGACCAGTAGTTTTGGCGACATTAAATTCGACAAGCCATGTGTTAGCCCATTGCGTCATGATCCGAAGACCATGGTCTAATGTTGCGACGTGCGCTTCTAAGTTATCAGACATTACATATAGGCAGGTATCATCAGCAAACAGTCTAATATTGTTTAAAATATCGCCGGACATGTCATTAATAAAGACTAAAATAGCAAAGACCAAGGACTGAGCCTTGTGGCACTCCAACGTGTAAGCGAAATAAGGTAGATTCATTGCCGTTTATAACTACTCGCTGATAACGGTTTTCGAGATAGTTTTCAAAACATGCCAGTAAATTTCCACATATACCGAAATTTCTCAATTTTTGTAGAAGGCCACGATGCCACACTCGATCGAATGCTTTAGAAATATCAAAGAACAAGAACAGTATTTCCTTTTGATCGTCGAGAACCCGAGCGATATCAGTGTTGATGTCTAACAGTTGGTTACTGTAGGATTTGACGGAAGAAATCCGGATTGGTATGGAGTTATATCGTGTCTAATGTAGTTGTAAATATGTTTTAAAACGGTTCTCTCCATAACTTTGCTTAGGCAATTCAAGAGAGATATTGGTCGGTAATTTGGACACAGGTTCTTTTCACCTTTTTTTTAAAATAGGTGTTACATTAGCAATTTTCCATGGGGTTGGAAAATGTGCGCTAATAATGGAATGATTAATGACCTGCGCTAGTATTGGGACCAAAACCGCCTTACTCTCATATAATTCGGGCTTAATCTGTCTGGGCCAACATCGAGATTTGTTATTGTGATTGAGTTTAAAGTATCCTCCGTATACAGAGATAGAGGAGGTAGGTGAACATTAGTGTCGTCAATTGTGGCGATATTAGAAATGTAAAGGTTAAGTAGATCTGCCTTTTCAGAAGAGTCGTAAGTAAATGAGCCATCTTCACGTTTTAAAGGGGGCTGTTCATTAAAGTTAGAGGTAGTGTCAGCTAAGAAGGACTTACATATTTTCCACCACTGTTTGGAGCCTGTGCGTCCGTTTTTAGGTTTTTCAGCTAATTTATCTTTAAAGTTTTGTTTAGCTGCCCGAACTAGTGTGTTGACCAGGTTTCTATGTTTCTTAAAGTTGGCCACATCTTGCTCTTGTTTAGTTATCCTTGATTTCCTAAATATCTTTTCTCTAATTTGCATCCCATGTTTTATTTTATTGGACATCCAGGCCTTATCATTGGGATTTATAGTAATAGTTTTATTGGGAATACTAGCATTAGCAGCATCAATAATATTTGTGTTGATTGTCTGGCACCAGATGTCAACACCATTATCATCGGAAGTGTTATTCGCGTTGGATAGCTGATCCCTGAATAAGTCCCAACCAGCATTTGCATAGTCCCATATACGGCGTTTGTAGGATTTATGCTTAGGTATGGAAGATGTTACAACCAGATATACAGGAGTGTGATCACTACAAACGGGTGCAAGTATTCCACTGTGTTTTACTACTCTAGCACTGTAGATAATAATTGGGTCGAGTAATGTGTTTGCAACAGGCCGAGTTGGTTCCGTTATCAACTGATAGAAGCCTAGTGTAAAAATAATATCTTGTAAATGGTGATTGGATGTATTGAGCAGATCATCATTAAGATCCCCAAGTAGGACAAGAGTTTTATTGGGATTTAAGTCACGAACATTCTCTATATTATCAGAAAGAGTTTGCCATTTATCGACGTCATATTGGGTTGACGATAAATGACACACATTCGCAATTCAGGCCGGTCGTGAATCCCTATCCATATCATCTCAATGTTAGGACATTCGTATTCAAAACGACGGGAGGTAGCAAGGTTTTCAGATATGTAGACACATACTCATCCCCACGCCTACTGACGGTCCATCCGATGCGGCTTCTGGAGGCCTGGCAGTTTAATGGTATTAGTGTTGATATTTGGCGTGAGATGACTTTCAGTAACAGCAATACTATTAAACTGGGACAAATTAGCCTCAATAAGATGGATTTTATCTTGAAGTCCACATACATTCAGGTGAGCGATATAAATATCACTATTGTTCGTGGGGCCTGCATTAGTTTCTACATCACCGGCCTGAGAAATGAGCATGCAGATTATTAGCACGGCTGATACATTATTTTGATAGTTGATATGAAAGTGTTGTAGCTGGGCTGCGTAGAGTCCTCGAAAGTTCCTAAATATTTCACGGGAGGAAGGGGGGGTTGTGTCTTTGTAACCTGTCAATTTAGTAGAGTAGCAATGAAACAGCCCAATAGCCGCACGGTAATTAGTTATATCACTATCCATTGTCAATTAGATAAATCACAGAAGGCCATGTGCACGTGCGGTGGTATCGTAGAGACACGCGTGAACAACAAACAGATAGAGCCCCAAAAGTAACAGTAAGAAGGCCGTAAGAATTCACCTTTCCAGAGTATCCACCCATCATCTGACCTCGTATGAGGTCATAATCATCTCAGTGCGTGTATGATGACGTCACAATCATTACGTCACAAAGGGTTCCATATAGACCGTCACCAAATCTCAAATACTCCGACACGTTGTATGAACTGTATGTCTTTGTAATTCTTTGCTATTTAAGAAACATGCTGTTGAATACTTTGAAACTAATTTGACTGGGTGATGGTGCTGCCTTAGGCAGCAACAGCACCCAGTCAAATTAGTTTCAAAATATTCAACAGCTTACCTGTATAGTTTTCTTGAGATCGATGGTCAGGGAGTTCAGAGATCGATCTATCCGAATACGAGCGAGGTGTGGGTGGAGCTTAGCTAGGGATGGGCGGGGCATAGCTAAAAATCTAAAGGTCCATTAGAGACAGAAGAGAAAAAGAGAACTGGAGTCAGAAAAAATAAAGATAAACAAGATATTAAAATGTTCGTGTGAGATAACAATTTGTAGCTAACATCCAGAATTCTGGGGTAGTATACTGTGAACTAAGGTGGATTTTGGGCGATGGCCTAACCTAGGCACAGAATAATATAATTTCGAGGAAACCATACAGGTAAGGTGCTAAACATTCTGAAACGAATTTGACAGGGGCCCGATGCTGCCATAAGAAGCAACAGGTTCCAGTCAAATCAGTTCCAAAATATCCAACGTAGTATTACTTACATCGCATACGGTATATCCCATTTGGTTTTTGGGGGTCAAGGGTTAAGAGCTTGGAGCATTTTGGGCGGTGTTTAAAGAAGCAATTGCTAACATACATGAATATAATTCAGGACGAGGTGAGTTTGAATCAGTGCGATTCTAAACCCTATCATTAACAAAACAGCAGCTCATGAATGAATACATTAATGATTCCTTATGAGACATTGTAACAAATAATAACAGATTGTAGGTGGTATTCATAATTCTGAGTTGGTGTACTGAAAACTAAGGTAGGTGTTGGTTCGCTAAGACCGGCGGTTGAAGACAAAGGGTTGCAACAGTATTATTTATAGCAGTTTTCAAGGTAGTCGCTCAGGAAAAGCTTAATCATATTATTTGTATTAGCACGAGCATAAAGCTACAGTACAGCTCATAAATATGTCGACACGTCTCCAAAACAAATGTAGAGAAATGTTAGTAAGAAATGTTCTGTTTATTGCTTTAAACACAAATGGACTGGAGAGCACCACTGCATTAGGCAGCCATATCCACCAGTCGAACTATGGCTACACACTCAACAGTACGTTTTATTTGTTTTGGTAAGTTTCTATGTCATTCCTGAGCCGTACTGTATATACACTTATATATAAATATGTGCACCAGCATGC
The DNA here is from genome assembly GCA_034401795.1 of Chaetoderma sp. LZ-2023a. Taxonomy (NCBI): domain Eukaryota; kingdom Metazoa; phylum Mollusca; class Caudofoveata; order Chaetodermatida; family Chaetodermatidae; genus Chaetoderma; species Chaetoderma sp. LZ-2023a. The sequence continues at coordinate 129,129,739 of CM067374.1, read as the reverse complement.
GTACATGTTTACATTTCAACAGTACTCGTTGTGGCAGTTTTAAGGTGGTCGCTCAGGAAAAGTTTAATCATATATTGTACATAAACACGAGTGGGTCCGATTCCTGGCCGATTCCTGGCCGACACCGGGCGGATAAAGTATCGACACAGTATCGGCCCAGCACAGGGGCTGTCCCGAAAAAAGCATGCTTTTGACAGCTGGCATATAGTTTTTTCAATTATATTGGATCAGTTGATTACATAGGTTGAAAGCAAGATGTAATTTTGATATATTCATCCTATGACTTAAACCGCTTCTTGAGTTGCTAGACTCCTTTGGCGCACAGGGTGACCAAATATATTATGATTAACTAATATGCAAATTAGCAAATATGACCTCCGCAGTGGTCTTGTGAAATGTCCATTTGCAGACCAAAAGAGGACTTTTCTGAAAATTGTTTCAATGGAATGATTGGCCCGATAACCGAAACAGTCATTCCTGTGTAGATTTTCAAAAACAGTCGGCCCCGATCCTCAAATGGACTCTTCTGTGAGAAGGCTTAGATTTTCTTAAATAAGCCTGTGAATTAAAAGGTGAAAATAAGTACGTGATTAGAAAAAGCCATGCTGGTGTTTGGTGTGCTGTGCTTATGAAGTTCGATTATTTTTTAGGTTTGTCACGTCATCAACAACCAATAGCAGATACAATGTAAGTGTCACGTTGTGGGTGGGGAATTACACAGAAATACCGGTAGCGCAATAACATTATGTCAGAATTTTAAAGTCCTTAGCTGGCAAATGTGCTTATAATGTATCGATTTCAGCAGCATCTGAGCATAGATTCTTTGAACCTCCATCAGTATACTTATAAAAGATATTTCCATCGAAAGACAGGCACTGTGTATTTTCTGGTTGATTTTTAGTTTCAGCAATTTTCTTAGCGGTCAAGTTTTCGTTCATAAAGACGCCTTCGTAGTTGGGCATGTTTCACAGTCCAGGACGAGTGTGTAAGATCTCTGTTCGTTTCTTAAAGATTTCCCTTAAACCAACTAAGAACTGACCCTATGTTACCCAAGTATCTGATGTCATAATAGAAATGCGTTAGCTGTCAGCTAACGTTATAGTGTAACGTTATAATGTGGTCCTCTTAAAGATTTCCCTTAAACCAACTAAGAACTGACCCGTCTGTTACCCAAGTATCTGATGTCATAAAAAACACGTCACATTTTAGCCGACGCCAAAATCACATAATGCAAACAACCACCTGCCTTATCAACCAGTTGGTTGCCCCACACTGTAGCTATCCAAGAAACAATAACAAGAAACCTAATTGTAGAAAAATTATAGAGTAACACGATGAGAGGCTGTTTTGTAGATTTAACACAGCAATGACTGGTTCGGTTATCGAGCAAGTCACTCCGGTGGTGAATACCTAAAATAGTCTCTGTCGCGATATGAATGGATATAACCGTCTACTGTTGAAAATAAGGTTGTTCTGTATTTTAGTTTAAAAAATGACTACCTTATGTACAGCAATAACCCATTTCTAAGAATACCAATCTGATATTTTTTATAATCAGTTATTATATATTTATTATAATCTAAATCCTGATGACCCCCACAATATAACCACTATAATTTTAGTACTTTGTTATTGAGATGGCGGTACAATAACAGTAATAATTCTGTCATTACTAATTATGAAGTACGTGTAAATAATAACTGTAACTTTCATAATAATTCTAAGTTACTACTACTACTACTACTACTACTGCTGCTGCTGCTGCTGCTGCTGCTGCTACTGCTATTGCTATTGCTGCTGCTGCTGCTGCTGCTGCTGCTGCTGCTGCTGCTGCTGCTACTACTACTACTACTACTACTACCACTACTACTACTACCGAAAGCACAAACAGTGGATATATAACCAAAATATGTAATTATGAATTGATATATAATGTCTGATCGCCATAACATTTATAATTTCTGTAAATTCATATTCCCCATATGCCATTATGTGGCCTGGGTGTAAATAAAAATCTGAATCTGTTTCCCATATGATACGAATTTGACAATTATCTGTCTCTTGGTCGGTCCGATGAAATGCGACCGCGCTATATCTTCTCTAGACACCTGCACATTGATTGCTTGTGCCACTCGAATCAACGCGTCACCGGTTGTTTCAGACTGGTTTAGTTTCAGGCCGGTAATGTACCGTTCCATTTTTAGCTATGCCCCGCCCATACTAGCTAAACTCCATCTACACATCGCCGTATTGGGATTGATCGATCTCCAAATTCCCTAGCTATCAATTTCCTGAAAACTATACAGGGAAGCTGTTGAATATTTTGTAACTAATTTGACTGGGTGCTGTTGCTGCATATGGCAGCAACAGCGCCCAGTCAAATTAGTTTCAAAATATTCAACAGAATATTTATTAAATAGTAAAAACAAACAATTTGTACAACAACGCATAGACCGTCTTCAAATATGCGTTCGTGACGTACTTATCGACGTCATTCATCACGTCATTCATTATGATATCATTGTACACATCACGTAGTTCATTATGACGTCATATGATGGGTGGGTACTCCGGAAAGATGAATTCGAAGTCTCTCCCGCCTACTATATTGCCCCGCTTTATCATGGAGTAGTAATAGGATTTGGGGAAAGGGTCTAACTAAGTTGCAAGAACTTGTACCCAATCCCTTTGTAAAAAATACTACAATAAAATATGTTTAAATCAAAATCTAATGGAATGCGCTTTGGCCTTTTCCAGCAATATTTCCAGCCGTCTGCATTGACTATCGAACACTAATTGGTGATGCGTGTTTGTGTTTGTATAGCCAGGTCAACGGTAGGGATGTGATCAATAACATCCAAAACTAAACTAAAATAAACTCTCGGTCCAATGGACCTTTCCGGCTTTAGCTATGTCCAGCCCATCTCTAGCTAAGCTCCACCCACACCTCGCCGTGTTGGGATTGATCGATCACCGAATGCCCTAGCTATCAATTTCCTGAAAACTATACAGGGAAGCTGTTGAATATTTTGTAACTAATTTGACTGGGTGCTGTTGCTGCCTATGGCAGCAACAGCGCCCAGTCAAATTAGTTTCAAAATATTCAACAGAATATTTGTTAAATAGTAAAGACATACAATTTGTACAACAAACCGTTGGGATCGTGTACGGGTGACTAGACCGTCTTAAAATATGCGTTCGTGACGTACTTATCGGCGTCATTCATGACGTCATTCATTATGATATCATTCAACACATCACGTAGTTGATTATGACGTCATATGATGGGTAGATACTCTGGAAAGGTGAATTACGAAGTCCAAAACCCTGGTATGTGTCCACTTGTGGCCCCCATTTACTCCATGAGATCTAGCTTGTGGCCTGTCTGGTCTTGCTGCTCTGAGTGGGTACCTACCTTAGTCTCTCAAATGCATGTAATGCCGATCGCATAGTGTTCACAGTCTGCACCGTATTATTGCCTCGTTGATGTTGCAGGCATATCCCATGCATTCCATGTTGCGATGGCAAGCTCCTGGGAAGATTTCGTTGTTTGAGTATGTAGATCACGGTTTCTAGTTTGAAGAATCGTAGAAATTGCCAGAGTTGCCTCTGAATGGAGAAGATGACTCCTTCACACCGGTCTCTTCTGCAAGTACACACTTTGTTGTGAACCATACATCATCAAGGCATGAAGGCTGACATCGGCGTACTCCACCATATTAATTGCAGTTAAGGCCTATGCTGTTTTTGATGATAGCTATTTGGAATAGTCATGTTTTGCTAACAACTTCTATTTCAACCTGATAATACGGTGGTATGATAACTTTCAAAAGTAGAAGCGACATAATACATTTCATTGATGATTCTTATGATAATCAGACGTTATATCGTCAGGTGTAGACTGATTATCGGTTCGATGCATTTAGATACCCTGCCCGCTTGTGTTTTACTGACGTGGCGTTACCTTGTCCCATGTGTAGGTTATGGTGATGGTGATGAGCAATTATAAAGGTTATGACATCTACTTGGACTCGGACTACATGATTAGCTGTACGTGAAAGCTACAAAACTGATAACAGCTATCTGCTTTGATCTCTATTTCAATATTCCTCCAGTAGAGAGATCCAGTCTGTCACTCAAGCATATGATGTCATAATCAATTACGTCACATTTAAATTAATGTCACAATCTTAGATGGCAAATAATACTCAGCGATGAGGCTGGAAAGTTCTATCACTCAAACATATGATGTCATGATCAATTACGTCACATGTATGCTGATGTCACAATCTTAAAATGGCAAATAATACACGGTCATGAAGCTGGAAATGTCTATCACTCAAGTGTATGATGTCATAATCAAATACGGCACATCTAAGCTGATGACACAATCCTAGATGGCAAAGAATACTCCATCATGAACCCGGAAGCGTCCGTCAAATGTACTTTAATGGATTTACTATTTTATAAACATTCTGGTGAATATTTTGAAACTAATTTGACCACAGCACACAGTCGATGGGTGGAGGGGGGAGGACGCTGGATCCGTCACTGCTTCCCAGCGTAAACTAAATTGAACGTAATGACAGGTGTATACATTTGCTGAGATACCGGACCTTAGCTGTTTGCCTCGGGGATGCTCGTGACGGGGAACAACCAGGACGAGAACATATAAGTGAGGCAATATAAATTTATTCTAGGTAAAGTCGGCGATGCGTAACGGACGAATCGCTATAAACATGAAATTGATAAATATCACAATTATTATTCGTGGATTTTTCTTCACAAACGCAAAGTAGGACGCAAGTGTGGAATAAGGTTTCAAACCTGCATTGTAATGTTTAAAATTCAAACATTTTAATTGAAATTATACTAGTGGATTGTCTTTCAAATGAATTATCCGAGCTGCTACTCAGTTATATGATGTCATACTTAATTACGTCTTATGTAGGCTGCCGTCATAATACATAGTATCTAGCTTCGTCATGTACATTGAAAAGTGAAAGAATTGTAAGTCTTTACTATTTAATTTTAAAAGTTTGTTGAACATTCTGAAAGTAATTTGACTGGGCGTTGTTCCTGCCATACTCGGCAGTTCAGCTGTATCGTTACCTTGACATCGGGATTCTAGGAATTCCAACACGCGGAAAACAATGGGCGGAGTTTAACCAGAAATTGGCGAGGCATGGCTAGAATGAAGCTTTCAGTTTTAGCTATGCCTCGCCCATCTCTAGCTAAGCTCTACCACCACATCGCTCGTATTAGAATCGATCGATCCCTAAACTACCGGACTATCAATTTCCAAAAAAACTATACAGGTACAGCGACAGCGCCCAGTCAAATTAGTTTCAAAATATTCAAAAGCATGTTTATTAAATCATAAAGCCATACAATTCGTACAATAACGCTTAATCCTTCAACAATTATGCGAAATTATCTACGACATTCATAACGTCATCAATTATGACGTCATCCAACGCGTCATGTAGTTATTTATGACGTCATATGACGTCAGATGATGGATAGATAAACTGGAAAGGGCTATTGTATCCGTTCATTGTTAGATAAGATGTTAAATTTAGATTAGAAATATTTCATCTGTGTAATAGCTTCACATATATAATTAGCCCTTCTTGTGTCAACGTAACCATTTAATAATAAAACAGGCCAAATGGCGCCTCTATCGTGGTCCTGAGAAGCATCCATTTTCATGCCATGAGTGTTTTTGAAAATTTACCGCTGGAAGGACTGGCTCGGTTACCGAGGTAAATTTCAAAAAAAAATAGTCTTGAGGAATGTTCATTTCCATGCCATGAGAAGACATGAAAATGGTCTCTTGGTCAGTAAATATTCACTGACTAGGCCAAAAATTTGAAACTTTTGGACGATTAACATGCCTATTTTGCTGCATATAAATACCGTAATGTGATCCCAACGAATGCGCTTAATTGTTCTCAAGCTTCAACCAACATTCACAAAGATGTTATCTGGTAACAAGATGCTAAGCGTTGTATTTCTGATAGTAGTATATATTTGTGACACGGCCATGGTTCGGGCTGATCCTGTTCCCTGCCCTGGTCAGCGATATGATGGCTGGTGCTTTAGGAATGGAACATGTATGCACATCGCTAGTCCTTTTGGTGATAATTATTACTGCGAGTGTCCACCTGGCTGGACAGGTAAGCGATGTGAGAAAGTGGCGCCTAGCACTACCCCATCAGTGCCTACAACTACAACTGCAGATCCACGAATATGTCCCGGTCATTCACTGCAATGTATAAATGGTGTTTGTCACTTAGAATTCGATCTACAAGGTGTGTCTACTCCATATTGCGTGTGTTTCGATGGCTGGTCTGGAGAGGATTGCTCGCTGCTTTGTAACAAGACCTGCTACCATGGCGGCACGAGCACCACATCTGATGGCATTATTCAGATGTGTACCTGTACGGATGACTATCTACCTCCACAGTGTATATACTGTAAGCCCGGGAGAACGCCGTCTGGTGTTTGTGATAATGCGACTATTGCCAGGAAATTACAGCAGATAGATGAATGCGAGAGGTAAGAATGCTTAAAATGGATAAATCCCGTTTTAGCTATTCCCAGCCCATCTTTAGCAAAGCTCCACGCACGATTTGCCCTTGTTGGGATTTATCGAACCCCGACCTCTCGTGATCTCAATTTCCAGAAAACTATACAGGTTAGCTGTTGAATAGTTTGTAAAATAATTTGTCTGGGTGCTATTGCTGCCAACATACCCTACACCTTTCTGAAAATTGGGATCTAGTGAGTTCATGGTTCAAGAGATCCTACCACTGGAAAAGCGTAGGTGGAGCTGAGCGAGGGGTAGGCGGGGCATGGCTAAAAGTGGATTCATCCATTGATCAGATAAGCAAATCTTACAGTGGCTTTCCTCCACACAAGATCTGATGGACGTTTCCAGTTTTAGCCATCCCCGCCCTGCTGCTTTTGCAACAAGAAATGTTACCATGGCGGCACGTGTACCACATCTGATGGCATTATTCAGAGGTGTACTTATACGGGTGACTATCTACCTCCACAGTGTATATACTGTAAGCCCGGGAGAACGACGTGTGGTGTTTGTGATAACGCGTCAATGGACCTTTCCATTTTAGCTATGCCCCTCCCATCTCTAGATAAGCTCCACCACACCTAGCTCGTGTTGGGATCGATCGATCTCTGAACTCCCTGACTATCGATTTCAAGAAAACTATACAGGTAAGCTGTTGAATCTTTTGAAACTAATCTGACTGGGTGCTGTTGCTGCCTAGGGCAAAATACTCAACAGCATGTTTATTAAATGGCAAAGAATTACAAAGACATACAATTCATACAACGTGTCGGACTGTTTGAGATTTGATGACGGTCTATATGGAACCCTGTGTGACGTAATGATTGTGACGTCATCAAACACGCGCTGAGCTGATTATAACGTCATATCAGGTCATATGATGGGTGGATACTCTCGAAAGGTGAATTGCCTGGAAATTGCAGGAGATAGATGAATGTGAAAGGTAAGAACGTTTATAATGGAGGAGTCCAGTTTTAGTAACTCTAGCAAAGCTCCACTTACGATATGACCGTGTTGGGATCTATTTATCCCAAGCATAGCTATGCCCACCATCTCGTGCTAAGCTCCACACACACACACCTCACTCGTGTTAGGATCGATCGATCTCCAAACGCTCTGACTATCAATTTCCAGAAAACTATACAGGTAAATGTTTATTAATTAGTAAAGACATACAATTCGTACAACGTGTCGGACTATTAAGCTTTTAAGACGGTCTAAATCGAGTCATTCATGACGTCATTATTATGGCTTCAGCATACACGTCACGTAGTTGAGTTTGACGTCACATAACGTCATATGATGGGTGGATAAACCGGAAATGTGACATAACAATGAAAGGGAACGGCAGCAAAGACCAGGGTGAAATAGAAGACATCGCTTTTGAAAAAGTTTATTATTGCATTCTGTGAAGAATTGATAGATACTCCAAAGGTGAGAGAGTTCACAGAAATTAGTCAAGTTATGACAAAGAAAGTGAATAACATTGGCAGTAGGTTGCGTGATTCTTCCAGAAAAAAACTTACAGCGTAGAGTATCTACCACATTTGCTGAGTTGAAATTCATCAGCGCAAGTGCGAAAAGGTTTTAGTATATCCTCGTACGCTTGACATCGATTCGTTGGCTGTAGAAAATTCTCTGTTGAAAAGGGAGCTACATATGTTATCTCAGGTTGACGAAGAAGAAGATATTGTCATCAAAGCAGCAAATATTCTCCGTCTGGAAACTATAAACAATCCACAACGACTGCCATGGCCACCATCAACAGAAGATTTAATTCCAGAAGAGGTGTCACTCTATCTCCCCACAAAGGTTGACATGTTTTACAATACTGTTCTGTCTGGCAGTGTGGAGCAATCAGGAAGTTCCAGGGTACTAATGCTAACAAATTCATATGCACAGGATTTTGTTTATGGAGTAACCAGAGGAATGATTAGGACTCCCAAAAGTGTCCTTCTGTCATCCGTAGTCAAGTTGTTATGCAACAATACTGAATGTGCCCGGCTCATCAACAAGCATGGCCATGGTGTCAGTTATGGCATCAGAGAAGAGCTTGATACAGAACATGCATTACATATTATAAGTAAACAGAAGGATGGCAAACTCACCATACCGAGAAATCTAGCTCCTCAAATGAATCAGAACAGGAGGTTTGCCTAATAGTATCTGACAACATTGACAACCTAGAAAATGCATTGAATGGTGCAGGGATCTCACATAGGGTCAACTTAATTCTCATCTGGAAAAGAAAGGCAGTTGATGGCGAAGAGGAGGATAACATTAAACTCAGAACAAAGCGGCGTAGGATGTTGCCAAACGATTTAATATCACACGCCATCCTTGAGTATTATGGAGGCAAGAGAAAAGGACCAGGAGAACTAAAGATGGTGCAGGATTTACAGATCAGCAAGAATGCGCCAACGGCAAAGACTGAGGTACTTGGTGTGGATCTCAACCCATAGAATTTTAACTCATCCCAGCTTGTTAGTTCCTGCATGGACTGGATTCAATATTATTATTAGAGACGATGTCGTTGTGGTTAAAAGCCGTATTGGCTATTTGGATACCGTTGACAACCCACCTACTGATGCGAAGACAGCTTACGAGATTCTCTGTAGGGCATGTGCTGTCCATGATAGACTTAATTTGACTGCTGTGGTATGCTTGTTTGATCAAGCATTTTATGCGAAGGCAATTGAGATATTCTAGAAACACACGGGCATGTTCAAGAATCTAGTTTTGATGTTAGGTGGATTTCATCATTTGATGATGCTTACGGGTATCATAGGTGCCCGTTTTGGAGATGCTGGTCTCATGGAAATTGCGGTTCAAAGTGATGTTGTTGATAGTGTGCTGGCTGCAAAGAACTATAACAGAGCCGTTCACTTGCACATGGTCGTCTATGAGGCATTTATGAGACAACTGCTAAATGCAGTCGAGAGTTCCATCTCACCGGAAGAGGACATAAATATCATTGACCAGCACAATACGCTTATTGAAGACTTCAAAATGAACATGTTCCCGGAGCAGTACGAGTCACTTATTCAGAACAGAGAATTAGAGAAGTGGCACAATCTTTTTGAAAATTTTCTCACTACAATACATAACACTGGCACATTTTGGATGTCATACATCGAGTTATGTGAGCTTACACTCAACCTGATATTTGCAACACGCTTCGGTGATTGGGATTTGTATCTAGCCTCCATCGCTGATGTAATACCATAGCCATTTGCCTATGACTGACATAATTATGCCACGTACCTGATCCCATTCTTGACCGGCATGCGAGACCTTCCAGCATCCCTGCCAACAGTACATACTGCATTTCAGAATGGAGAGTTTGCTGTCCAAATGAGTGAGACGAATACATTTGGTGGAAATGAAGCAGACAAGACGATAGAAAACACTAACAACCGAGACTGTAAGACAAGTGGGGGCTACATTGGCTTCAACATAGACTTCTCCGCAATACAGAGGTGGGTGCTTAATGCATCACGTAGGGGTGACTACAGGAAGCTGATTAGAGAGCATCTAGCTGTCAAGCCTGCTACACACGTTCACAAGGAGTTTGCCTTTTTAGGTATTCAGAAAGATACAGAAGCTGTGGAGCAAGTAGTTAATGTTCTAGATGGGGCTCTGGTTAACCCATGGAATGGAGGAGAGCTAACAAGTTTATCAACTGGGATTGAGGCTTCTAGTATTGTTCTTGATAAGAAATATGGAGTTGATACATGCAACAGCTTTGCGACTAGCCACTGTGTGTCTAACAGTAAAATGGAATTCTTTGATCCACTTCAGAAGCTGAAACTCAGGACATTTAACAATCTGATACACAAGATTAAGACAACTACCAAAGAAAAAGTAATTTTGCTAAAGCTGGATCACACTCTTTTCGCTAGAATTGCTATCTTGGGTCAATACAGGAAAATTGATCTAAAGACAGTGTTCAGCTTTCCACTAGGACCAATGACTTGTTCTCTAGCTCATGAATACAGCCAGCCTAGAAAAAATAACAAAGCACAGCCCCTTAATCATCTGACGAAGACAATTCCTGTATTGGAAACATATCCACAGGGTGCAGTGAGCAGATATGATGGCTTGGCTGTTCTCCAGAAATTCAAGCCTTCCACTGTTGCAACATTTGGTGTTCTTGCACAAAAGATCTTTGAAATTGTAAATAGCACTCCCAGTAAGAGAGGTGATGTGGTATTTGATGTATACCGAGACATATTTATAAAGAAAATGGTGAAAGCGCACAGCGATCTCACGCCACAAATACGACATCAGGCATCGTCTACATGAACATTATTGCAGGATATTCAATAAAATCTTCGCACAAATTTCTCAGTAATTCCTCCAATAAAACAGAAATGGTGAAGTTTCTTGCTCAAGAATGGCAGACCCCGGAAATCCTGGAAAAGCTAGGAGATCGGATTATGTTTGTTACATCAGGTAGCTAATGCTGGAAACTCTGTTCTTCTGGAGTTGATGTTGTATTTTCTACACAGGAAGAGTCGGACACCCGAATACGTCTCCAGACAATGCATCCATCTGAGTCACATTCCTGTCCAATAGTTGTCTACGCAAATGACACATACATCTTTATCCTCCTGCTTAGTCATAATACCAGCTGGAAGGAGAACGTGTTCATGAAAGTTGGCACAGGGCTCAAAAACGCATCGTTCAAGTAGATGCAGTCATCGACAATTTGAAGAACATTAATTGCAAAGAAATTGATATTAAAGACTTACTGAAGGCATGAATTAGCCTTCATGTGATCACTGGATGTGACACGGCGTCAGCCTTTTGTGGCAATTGAAAGTTAAAGTCTCTGAAATTGCTAATAAAAAGTTCAAAGTATGTCAAACCCTTGATGACACTTGGAAGAACATGGGAAACCTCAGATGATATATTTAATACGTTAGAAGAATTTATGTGTGACATCTATGAAAAGAAGTTAGGTGGTGTAAATTTATAACGTTATCAATTACATTGTGCGACAGATAGCAAAGTAGAAGCACAAGCGTTACCACCGTGCCAGTCATCATTAAAGCTACATGTTCAGCAAGCCAATTACCAGGCTGCTATTTGGAGAAAAGAATTAGTAGCAAAACCTGACGTCCCACTCCCTCAAGGATATGGATGGCAAATCAATGATGGACAAATATCAATCAAATGAGTGAATAGTAGCCCAGCTCCTGACGAGATCTTAGAACCTTTGTCATGTGATTGCAAGAAATGCATATTGGACAATTGTTGTTGTCTCAAGGCTGGTCTGAAGTGTACTGAAATGTGTAAAGTGGAGTGTGACCATATGTTCTCTGAGAATAAAGAGATTGACAACAATGATGTTAACGAAGGTGAAGATGATGAAGATGATTAAGTAGTCTGTGAGATGCTCACAGTAATCACTGTAGTGGTTCAGTTGTGTGCAAGGTACTTAGAGGTGCATGTGCAACATGAAAAGTTAAAACATTTGGGAAAGGTTCTAATAAACAGGAGCACACACCTTAGTTTTATTTTATATTATTTTCAAAATTGTCTTGTGAAGGTAATCCATATGTTCGATGTAATAAGTAAATACAGTCAAATCTGTCAATAACTGATGCTACATGGACAATAAAAAGGTAACTAAAGAGAGACAATTGCTTACTACAACTCATTTACTATGGTAGATAGCTTTTAGGCCCAAAAGATAGCGGCTTTCTTAGGCAGAGGATTATGATTATCAAACCACCAGTCTTAAAGATATTTCGTCTATTCGAACCACCACAGGTGTCCGTTGTAGACATGTTTAACAGTAATATTTCTTAATTATCTCAAGTTTGCTGATCAAGATGTTCCATATATAAGTGAAGAATAGCAGAAACTAATCATTGTAACCTAATCGACAAATTTTGATCAAAAATAATCCCCAAACTGGACAAATAACCTTACAAAGCAATTTGGTTATGCTTCGCCATTGTCGCCATTTTGAATTTGCCCACAATTCCTTAAAGGTTTGGTTATTTGCATGAGCTCAAAATGTGCACATAATGTGTAATTTGACCGTAGCATTTCGACCCCGCCCACCCCAACCACATAAAACGGTGAAAATATTGGCATAAGCTACCACCTGTGAATATCCATCATGGATTTTCATGCTAGTAGATGACCTATCTTCATTTTAAAACTGATTCCATCCGGTCCCCCGAGATGAGTAATAGCTTCGAGCTGGTTGATGGGCTATAATTCACTATTGATCATTTTGAAAACGTTATGTTTGTGTCACTTTTTCTGGTGGAAGTAGCAAGTTTCGGTCAAAATGATTTTAAAACACACTGCTGGTGTCCAAGGTCGCAATATCATGCCAATCGAATATTTTGAAATTGGTGTGACTGAATGAAGACCTCATCTCTGGAAACAACGGCTTTCAGTCAAATTATTTTAAAACCAGACAGTATTTTACCGGCAAGAGGTAGTGGCTAATTAGCTTAAGGCGAACATAACTGAGCTAGGTCTAGCTGCGTCACTAATTGGCTCCCGCCAGTGACGTAAATGGCATTTAGCTACTTTTTTCTAATTATTCTGCTTTATTTGTTTTTTACTGGGGGGGCTATAGGTTGATTATTATATAAAGCTTTCATTCAAGAGCATATGTTAGTTCCCTGATCCATTTAACTTGTCTATGCACATCACCTATCTGAATAGGTTTTCACACTTCCTCACTGACAAAATCGAAGTTATTCGTAATGAACTATATAGTCTGTCAGATTCCGTTAAACTAAGCTGCGTCTCATCTACACCATGCCATGAGTATCTTGACCGTCTCGAGCCATTCTCCGAATGCGACGTGTTGCTATTACTACGTAGCTCCCAGTCAACATATTGTGCACTTGATCCAATTCCCACGAAATTGATACTAGAGAACATTGATATACCTATCATTACTTCAATCATAAACTCCAGTTTAGAATCAGCTATTGTGCCGACAACTTTTAAGTGTGCCTTGGTCAAACCGCTGTTGAAAAAAGCTGGCCTTGACAAAGATAACCTAAAGAACTACAGGCATGTATCCAATTTATCGTTTATGTCAAAGCTGGTTGAAAGGGCTGCATGTGAACGACTTTCTGATCATGTAAACAGTAACAATCTCTACGAACCTTTCCAATCTGCCTATCGACATGGTCACAGCACAAAGACTTCCCTACTTAGAGTCTTAAATGATCTCCGCTGTTCCGTTGATAACGACAATGTAGCATTACTGCTACTTCTCGATTTTAGTGCAGCCTTTGACATTATTGACCACCAGAATCTCTTGTCACGGCTTCAAAACGAATTCGGAATAAGAGGATGTGCGTCAAACTGGTTTCAGTCTTACCTAGCAGATAGATACCAAACGGTCTATGTAAATGGTAACTACTCCGATTCGGTTGAACTTAAGTGTGGCGTGCCTCAGGGCTCAGTACTGGGTCCTGTGCGATGTACTCTGTACACTAAACCGCTTGGATCAATCATCGACCATCATGGTTTTCTCCACCACTTCTACGCGGACGACACACAAGTGATAAATAGCTTCCTACCGTCCGCAGGTGATGCGGGCGTAGCCGCTGAACAACTATCACACTGTTGCAGTGACATAAAAGAGTGGATGACATCAAATATGTTAAAATTGAATGACGATAAGACAGAAGCTCTCCTAATAGGTCCTGCAAATAGGCGTGTTAAGTCTCAAATAGATAGCGTAACTATCGGCTGCAGCTCAATTCAGGTGTCTAACTCTGTCAAAGATTTGGGTGTATGGCTAGACAGTGAGCTAACCATGGAAAACCATGTAAATTACCTATGTAAATTATGCTACTTGCAATTACGAAACATAAGTAGAATCCGGAAATTCCTAACCAAAGAGGCCACCATCAAACTTCTGTTAGCCACTGTAACATCTCATTTAGACTATTGCAACCGTTTATTGATGGGTGCCCCAAAGGTGCTCATCAATAAACTGCAGGCAATTCAAAACACTACTGCCAGGATTATTTCTCGCGGTCCCAAATATGCACAAATCTCTCCTATTTTGAAAGCTTTCCACTGATTACCGATCGAATAAAGAATTCGCTTCAAAATTCTTTGTCTGATGTACCAGTGTAGAGCGGGAACTGCTCCTTCATACCTTTCCGAACTAACAGTGCCATACATTCCTGGACGATCACTAAGATCTGAGAACAAAAATGAATTAAAGGTTCGTCCAACCCGTATGACATCCTATGGGTCTAAAACATGTTCATACGCAGCTGCAATCAAATGGAACTTGCTTCCACTCGATGTTAAATCCTGTCCTACATTGGCCTCGTTTAAGCGCAGACTGAAAACCATCAAAACTGTTAACCTAAAATTTATGTTTTTCGTCGTTTTATAAGCGCATAGAGCACGCCTTTCGCGTGGAGTTTTGCGCCATATAAGTGTACTATTATTAATAGTGCAATGGAAAATGCCTGTCCGATTTTCTTTTGACTCTAGACAATTATGTTTATTCACGTTCAATCTGACAAGCACATACCTGTAAATAATTTGTCCCATAAGAATGAGTTTCTGTTTTAAGGAATGTATTTTCGCTCTCGCTATTTTAACAATACAAATGCCATTCAAATTTTGTTTAATTCCAGGAACCTTACAGAAGTAAGGACCTATTTCCTTATGTTCTTTCGCAGTGTCTTTATAAAACTTTTTCTAGGCGCGTCTTGGTCAGTCACTTGACCTTATTTTGACTTGACCATACATGCTCACATTGTTTAAAAGGAAAACTGTCAACTATCAAGTCATGTGATACAAACTCTCACACATATACTATGCATGGAGTTTTTATCATACTGTCAAAGAAAGATATTAAGTTTTTAATAGATAATTGTTGATACAGTTCTCCTGTCTAAGCACCCTGAGATAATTTAACTTTCAACCAATTGTCGAAAGCGTAGGCTGTCTGCGTTCAATCTTAAAGATCCAAGATGTAACTTGACAGTGACTTCTTTGAGCCGCATTCTGTTTTTATCAACTTTCTCCTCTCTATCTTGTCCATTGCAACCGTACTAAGATCTTGTAGGGTCTTTCTCGTGTTTATTGATCCTAAATTACGTTCTTTGAACTTTGATCGCAAAACACTTAGCTAGTTGATGTTGTGGCATCATCTGCGTGTTTGATACCTGTTGACCACCACCGCTGCAAATTCCAACTGCTTTCGGAGAAAGCGTATTTTCTAGCAATCAGTGACACACAGTACTGATTTAATACTTTGCAGAGCGCTGTATTTCAATTTAGACTGTGTGGCCAGCGACGATTTGCAAAGGCTCGCAGATGTTTGTAGTGACATGCATCTAGTTTGTTCAAGAGACCGTTTGGAGCTGCTCAGCGGTTGTAATTGTATAGCATTATGGAAACACGTGTGGCATCATATTGCATCTTGGCCTTTATCGGTATGGTAGAGCCACGAATCCACTACTTTAAAAATGACTGGAATGCGATGTTTCATGTTACACAACGAGTTCCAATGTCGGTAGAGCTGCAGAGGCGGAACCCCTAAGATTCTGCTCTTCCTTCACTTCTCAGTGTGTACTGTCATCATCCATAGGTAAACGTGAGTGAACTCTGTTTTGGTTTACATTCACGAAGACGTTTGCAGTCTTTGAGTTGTTTTGCAGCTATTGGAAGTGGTGTTCCCTATTCCTATTTCCTCGTAGATAAAGTATAGTGGATGCTATTTGTCATCTCAAATGGTAGACTGTCCTTATAGATCATGAGATAGCGATTCAATATCACTTACTCCATGGCACATTCTTCAAGAATGCGCCATGGAGTGAGTGATATGATCTATCAGGACAGTCTACCATTTGAGATGACAAATATTATCCTGTTAACTAATTTCACATACGTTTCGTACACAGGTCCTGTTTCAATGGGGATTGCGGAGATGTGGACTCAATAGACGTGAAATGCGCGTGCAGACAGGGCTGGGTGGGCGCTGCGTGTGACGTAAAGTGTACGCACCGTTGTACAAATGGTGGCAAATGCATCAGTCTATACGGCGATCCTTATTACCAAGTTTGCAAGTGTCCGTCTAGGTGGCGAGGTTATCATTGCGAAGCTCAATGCAGAATTACTCAGGAAGGAAAATATGACTGCAGCACATTTCTCCCAGATATAGATAACGAAAAGTCATTTACTGCGCAAAATATACAACGGTGCCACGATAATTGTGCCAATGGCAGCTGTGAAAGGTATAGGGCCATTAAGAATGAACGACCTTATGGCTACGGTTACAGATGCAACTGCTTCGATAAGACTGTGTGGTTAGGAGAGTGGTGCGACATTAGATGCCCTTGTATAAACAATGGAAGCTGTACCCTGAATGGCACCAAGCCTGTATGCCACTGTCCTGCTTCACACACTGGGCCCATATGCAATGAGACCACGCCTTTTCTTGAACGTGAGTATTTGGGTGAAATGTTGTGTACTTGGCTAACAAGGGAGATAATGCTATATATTATCGTCTAAATGGCCGGACAGACAGACGATTCTTACGCTCATCACGCCGATATTTGAGTAATTCTGAGAAATTCGCAGCTTGTGTCCGTCTGCTTCGGTGACGGTAAATTTCGCTAGCGATCAAATACGCTTAAATACACTGCAAACGGGTCAATATCAAGCACGTTTGATAAATTCACTAACGATCGGCCATCACCCTATGCCTATAGCTTTCCCACATTGTTTTAAATGATGTCAAAAGTCACATGATTCATAATCGGTGACGTCTAATTACCGGTAAATTCGGTTAGTGTGTCCACTTTTAATGGCGCAACTACCCCTTATGCTCCCAGCCTCCTTTTAGCATCCATGAGCCCTCTCGGTTCTCTCCAATCATTTGATGGCACGGCTCCTAAAGCATCTCCATTCCTGCTCTGCTCTGCTCTCCCTCCCTCCCTCTCTCCCTCCCTCCCTCTCTCTCTCTCCCTCTCTCTCTCTCTCTCTCTCTCTATCTCTCTCTCTCGCTCTCTCTCCCCTCATCATATGATTGATGGATATTCTGGAATCTTCTATTACACTCAGAGATAGTTGATCAACAGTAACTAAGCTCTTACTATTTCTCAGCTGAATTCAGAAACATCAAAACGGAAGTTCCTATTCAGAGTGTCAATCGTCTATGGCGCATTGTGATTGGATGTTTGCTCGGTCTGGTAGCTCTGGTAGGGGTACTGTGTTTATTGATGTACATACTGTGGCGTCGCCGGATACTATGGGTGATGCGAATGAAATATTTCTTCCAGCCTTCAGAACAAAATGGTACGTAACTTGCACTTTGAATTGTGGGTAACTGAGCAATATTTCAGATATCCAGCTGTTTGTAATTAACCCTTTCCCGACGAAGCCGTCCAAAATTGGCCTCCGTTGTGGTCTTGGGTGATGTCCATTTGTAGGCCAAGAGAAGACTATTTATGAAAATTTACCATTGGAATGACTGGCTCGGTTATCGAGCCAGTCATTCCAGTGGCAAATTTTGAAAAATAGTCTTCTCTAGGCCTGCAAATTGACATTCAGTGAAGAAATATTTTAATTTATATTTTAATAAATTTTGTCATTAAATGGTTAATAAACACTTTCAATAAGCAAACAGGTGGAAACTCGTATAAAGATGGCTCAGTTCGTCATTCGACATCGACCGTTGTGGTTATGGATTTTATTGCCATTGATATTCAATATTTGATTTCCATAACTTACCACAAAGTGTTAATATTAGTTTGTATTTTTAGAGCTTTTTCTTGTTTTCATTGTTCTGAACATTTCTCCATGTTGTTGATAAAGTAGTTTGTAAATAACCGTTTTTAAATTAAGATCGCTTCATACTTTATTATAATGTTCTTAACAAGCAATGTCTTGCCACTCCTTTCTGCTATTCATTTATTTCCTTTTATTACCATGGTTGTTTACGCAAGTTTTACTTCACAATATATACAAACATGGTGCCAAATCATTGCAATACATGACATCAATGTAACCAGTTCACCATTTGTAATATTATCCAAAAATCTATTTCCCACCACCTTAATTTCAAAACGCTCCGCTTATGAGAAAAAACAGACCATTTCCAACCTTGTTTGATACAATTTATGTAGTTTTTATAAACATTTAAATATTCCATGTCTCTGATGCGAGGTCTCATTTTGATTGGTAAAGAGCTATTAGATATGTATTTAATTTATTTGCCGATGTTAATCTAGAATGATTCTAGTCATCAAATACATACATATACATTATCTAGTTAAAACAGTATGACAGAAAAAAATGGGCGATTTCTTTGCTTCATTTTCCGACGTATTTTGCTAGTAGCAATGCTATGTTCTATTTCGATATATTCATGTTCTAGCTGTTTCATAAACAGGTTTTTAAAAGAAATACCAAACATTGATTTGAACATCTTTAAAAGAGCTTGGCAACCATAAAACTCTATATTGCTCTGATGTGTACCATTATTATAATCATCTCTGAAAAACTATTTAAAAAACTTTTGTTTTCAAACCACTTATCTGCTGCGCATTATCTTATTTGTTAGTAGTGTAGTATGAAACTGACATGCTAAAGGCATATGAATACATACTGATTCTGTTGAAGTTTTAGTTTCCAGAATTCTCATATATATCGAAGTAGAGTAGCTTGAAGATTCAATATGAAGTGTTACTATATTTTATATAAAATTGGTAGGAAAATGTTTCTTATTTGTCAAAAGATATCTTATATATATATATATATATATATATATATATATATATATATATATATATATATATATATATATATATATATATATATATATTGTAATGAATCATTATTATCTCTGATTATATGTATATTCCTAAATAAGCTTTCTTCTAAGATGTCTATTTTTGTAAAATCTGTTGAATATTTTGAATTAATATGACTGGAAGCCATACTATTTCATACTTCCAATCACATTAATTTCAAAATATACATGTTTGTATGTTTGTAATGAATCATTATTATCTCTGATTATATGTATATTCCTAAATAAACTTTCAAGATGTCTACTTTAGTAAAAATCTGTTGAATATTTTGAAATTAATATGACTGGAAGGCATTGCTGCCTTGGGAAGTAATGGCTTCCAGTCACATTAAATTCAAAATATGCAATAGAATATGATATACATTGTAAGAAATTGAGATTGAACGGGTTAATGAGACTTGTTCAACCTGCATTAGAGTCATCAGATATATAAAATTATTTCCTGTTCAAAATCTTAAAATATGAATAGATAAAATGTAGGTCGCCACCTAGGCTAGTGAGTTTGAAATTTGGTAGACCAGCCTAAAATCTAGTAACCATGGGTTACTGGGCCCCTGCTAATCTTAATAACTATTCATTATTATCTTTGAGAATATCTATATTCATAAATAAGCTGTCTTCTAAGATGTCTACTTTAGTCATATCATCTGGTTTTCATATAAAGCTGATTTCACACCATGTTTAAAAACCTATAACACGTTTCTGAGATCAGTGCAAACATCGTTTCAAAATTAAGCTGAAAAACCTTAAATGGATACTAATCTGACCTCACTTGTTGTTTAGAACCGATATATTAAGGTTTATAGATTCCATATCATTCATATCCTGTCAATTCCCTTATCTGTATTGCAAGTATCCGCTTTGTAATATCGCGTAAATGTTGAACAATGATCGCCACCATTTTGTCTCGTCAACGATAGTGGGTGGTGGCATATTAGTGCCAATGCATTGCATTCTTTATTATATAATACTCATCTCGTTGAATATTTTGAAACTAATTTGATTGGACTTTGTTGCTGCATATGGCAGCAACAACTTCCAGTCAAATTAGTTTCAAAATATCTACGAGCTTAACTTTATGATTGTTTTATACCACATTTCCAAACTATAGATGGTACCTCTATGACTGAGCGTATATACCGAGGCTGACAAACCTGAATATATTTCGTTGTCGGCGCGACAGAAAGCTATAATGTTACGGATAGATTTTGAGTGGCAAATTATATCAGCTGAATGGCGAATAAAAGATAAGGTGAGATTTCATTTAAGGTTTATCATGTATATTACTCATTTGAGACCATCATAAATAGGTAGATACTGCAAGATTTCTTTTCTGATGCATTGCGTACCTAATTAAATCAAATTGTAACCGATTCTTTCTATACTAAATATTCTCAGGTATCAGAAAAACAGTTTCTACATACCATGGCTCACTCGTAGGCTAAACAGTTTGCTATCAAAAGTTTATCTTTTATAGTTAAATGTCTTGCTTTCCAAAACTGCAACAATTTCCCAATTTTCTCTGCCCTATTTCTCAATGGACCTTTCCAGTTTATCCATCCATCATATGGCGTCATATAACGTCATAATCAACTACGTGACGTGTAGGATGGCGTCATGACAATGACGTCATGAATGACTCGATTTAGTCCGTCTTAAACGCTTAATAGTCCTAGACATTGTACGAATTGTATGTTTTTCCTATTTAATAAACATGCTGTATTGGGCAGCAACAACACACAGTCAAATTAGCTTCAAAATATTCAACAGCTTACCTGTATATATTTCAGAAAATTGATAATATGGGAGTTCAGAGATCGATCGCTCACAACACGAGCGAGCTGTGAGTAGAGCTTAGCTAGAGATGGGCGGGGCTGGGCTAAAACTGGAAAGGTTCATTGAATGTCCATTATTGTATGTGAACAATCATTAAAAATGTAAAACTATGTGTTGTGATTCTTTTGCTCACAAAAGCATACATTAGCAAAAACATTTTTATAGAGCCTATTATAAAAACATTTGATTTATCCTTATTTATTTTCCCACCAAATGATTTTTCATGCGTCTGAAATACATCAATATCCTCATTAACGGATTTTTGATCAGACAGTAATTTCTGTATCGTCAGAAAACTGCAAAACTTTCGGTTCAAGAGGCTCCTATTACAGCGGATAATAGTAAAACCTTTAATGAACAAAGCAAAAACATTTTGATATATTGATATATTGATACTATGTGGTACACTTTGCTTTTTGATTCTGATGTATTACACATGGTAAGACACAGTTTAATAGCGTGGAAAGAACTTTTGCAATAATTCTGTCATTAATAAATATATCGGATGCCAAATCAATAATAAACATTTCTCACCTTTCTTATAGATAAGTGCACTAACACCCACTTCTCTGTGAAGGTAGTAGCTGGCAAGTTTCATATATCATATTCCCGATAAATGTAGTCCAAGAATTATTCCAGAAAGGTTTAAAAATTTCTGAGCTTATAGAATTATAATCAGGAGCTTTATCAAGTGATAATCTTTATCTAGTACTGCCATATCATCATTACACACTGATCAGTTAATTTTATTCAGAAAGATGTCTTGCTGATATTGTCAATCAACATGTAGGATAACGTCATAATCGCGACGTCATGAATGTCTCGATTTAGTCCGTCTTAAACGCTTAATAGTTCGACATGTATGCAGAAACAGCACCAAGTCAAATTAGTTTCAGAATATTCAACAGCATAGTTTTCTGGAGATTGATGGTCAGGGAGTTCGGGGATCGATCGATCCCCGAACTCCCTGACTATCAATTTCCAGAAAACTATACTGTTGAATATCCCAACACGTGCAAGGTGTGGGTGGAGGTTAGCTAGATATGGGCGGGGCATGGCTATGACTGGAAATGTCCGTTCACGGCGTTCATTTTCTAATCATCTTATTCCCTTCATTTTTCTTTTCCCCCATTCTCGTAAGAAAGAATCTATTGTTGCACCTGCTTTCTTCAACCCACTGTTCATACGCCCTTACTCTATACCCGTCGGTTTGACTTTTATTTCCTGTATAACTGTATAAGCTCTGCTCTCGCCTGCTTTTCGTTTCTCATCTTAAGTTGCAAGACCAGATTTTAATTTGTGCTCACTTGCGTTAATATTCTTAACCTTTTGTCTGCTATAGTTAATAGATTTTGATTTTATCTCAGAATTTCGATGGTCCCAACAACACAGCACGTTATCATAATTCCGTCTTATTGTCTAACCAATCGGTTCTCAAATTTTTTTTAATTTGTTCATATTGTCAATCTTTTAGCAATGAAACATTAAATTCCCAAATGCCAATCAATCAGGTTTATTCTCATGAAAACGCTACAGTGTTATAGAGTAGCTATGTACAACATTTCTAATAAATAATTAATAATATGATATAAGTATCGTTATTGAAATTGTTATGATCATAGTTCACGGCATCGCTAGCCTCATTGTTATCACCAGATATTAGCATTTTTATATTATTGCTAGGCTGCGAAGAGTGTTGCTGCAAGTTCGTAAGCTATCTATTCGATATAGCAATTTTCTAGCGTTCTGGTTACGCAGCTTGGATAGCGGCAATACTCCTACAACCAGTCACTAGCGAAAGCAATGTGGTCTATGAGAAGCCATCCCATAAGCTTATGCTGTTGCTCTAAACATCGAAATTTTAGTCTTCATGAGAACATTGGGACACCCTGACTGAGCACATCCATAACCCATGTCCAAGAACAGCGGACAATTGATCTTTTCGGTTTTAGCTATGCCCCGCCCATCTCTAGCTAAGCTCCACCCACACCTCGCTCGTGCTGGGATCGATCGATCTCTGAACACTCTAACTATCAATTTCCAAAAAACTACACAGGTAAGCTGTTGAATATTTTGAAACTAATTTGACTGGGTGCTGTTGCTGCCTAAGGCAGCAACAGCGCCCAGTCAAATTAGTTTCAAAATATTCAACAGCATGTTTATTAAATAGCAAAGAATTACAAAGACATGCAATTCATACAACGTGTCGGACCATTTGAGATTTGGTGACTGTCTATACGGAACCCTTTGTGACGTATGGATTATGACGTCATCATACACGTGCTGAGCTGATTATGACGCCATACGAGCTCACAAGATGGATGGATACTCTGGAAAGGTGAATTCATACCGAGAATCGTTGCCTTCTTCGTATTGCGTGCGCTATACGACAAAAAGCACCACACCTCAACAAGAACCGTCAGCAACCCTCAAGCAAGAATCATGGATGTGTTCCGTCAGTATGTTCAAACTGTGTTGCCAGGGGCTGGCGGTCGTCCAAGGCTCGTGGACTTTCCACCACCAGTCCTGGAGGGCCTCCTGCCCTCGTCTAAAGTTGGGTGAGATCGCTATGGGCCGGCGTACCTGTAGTGGCGATGCCTTTACATCTTCTGAATACCCCTGGATCTAATAAAACAACGCTTAGAGCGTGATTTAAGAAGGCATGATGCGGAGGTTTGGTGTAGTCGCTAGCACTCAGGACTACTTAACTGGATGGGCAGGTTCGCGCATGTTGTTGGAAACATGGGCAATCTCCTTCGCTTCTTGGCCCTCTCCACCCAGGAGAACAAATGGGCACCAGCGTAAAATCTGGGGAAGTTACCAATAATAAACTGAAATAAAACCAGCCTCAGATATGGCGTGAATGGGACCCGGGATCCGGAAATCGATAGACGCCAATCAAACCAATAACTTCTATCTAACAAAGCAGAAATTGTATTTTATTAACCATAGACACATTTTCAGCATCAATCATTATCCTGGCTAAATGACATTGGATTAAATCTCCATTCAGCTGCTGTCAGATCAAAGTATTTAAAACAAGCCATTAAGATAATCTGGGTTCATAATATTTTCTATGAAAAGACTACTATTTGTTTTATTAACTAGTGGCCCTCTAATTTGTATCCATTTGGATTATTACACAATTCCAATCGCTGAGAATGACCCTCATCGCTTAGGTGATGGAGGCGGGATGCGTCACATTCCATTAAATTTGGATCAACAACTTCATCATCATCATCTTCATCCGCATCAACATCAGCATCACGACCACCACCACCATCACCACCACCACCACCACCACCACCATCACCACCATCACCACCACCACCACCACCACCACCACCACCACCACCACCACCATCACCACCACCACCACCATCATCATCACCACAACCACCACCATCACCACCACCACCACCATCACCACCACCACCACCATCACCTCCTGCCCAGCCTCCCCGTGTCTGAATTTCAGGTGGTTGAGGACAACATCCACTGGACTGAGTGCACTGCAAATAGGATGTATAATAGTTGGTTATCGCACCTTAATTTAAACTAACTACGGGTCAGGGTACTGAGGGTCCCTATAGTTCGTAATACTTACACGATCGCGATGAAAATTGGTACACACGTTGTCCGTACGTACGACACGCTGTCTACCAAATTTCGTCGCGATGGGTTAATTATTAACGGAGTTAGGTCCAGTGTCCAAGGGAATACCTGACCAATATGTACGTGGGCGATGGGATACCGGGCGCTATCGGGATGACTAGGCGTATAGTTAATATCTTTGCAACGCTTTATAGCAACACTAATATCGGAACGTGGGTGTATAGGGAAACCTTGCGGGACGGTGGTCCGTAAATCTCACGGCGGTGGTCCTATTATTCAGAAAGTTATTAGATCGGATACAAAGTTAATCTAGCGTACATCTATATCGAATTTTGGACATAAATCTTCGTATATATCTTCGCTATATGTCAAGTCCCTATAGTTCGTAATACTTACACGATCGCGATGAAAATTGGTACACACGTTGTCCGTACGTACGACACGCTGAGTTGTGGCATCAGCGGTGGGTTGTTTTTAAATAATTGAGCCAACCAGTTACACATCAAGTGACGTCACATGTTGACCTTTATTGAGATTTAAACCAGCAGATTTAGTATTCCATTAATTTAACGTTAAGCATTTCTACATTCTGCTACGGCCGAAGAAACTGATAAACAAAGAAAACTTCGAGAATCATTTTGGATTAAGCAACTGAAAACAAAATGGCCGAGTGGCATGAACGTGGACCCTGGTCTTGCTGATCAACGTGAAATTATTCCATTCAGTTTAACATACAATCGAAAAAATGTTGAAATTTCAGAAATTTTGAAAGATGAATATCATAAATTGCAGGATAAAATGAAAAAACCTCTCAATTTGCGTCCAGTGATAGCCTTTAAGAAAAACTCCAATCTACGTGACATCTTGGTTAATTCGAAATTAACTCTTCAAAAACCTTCAGAATGAATGATATATATTATTCATATTTTATAGGCCATACCGCCTCTATCAAACAAACATAACAAATCTCAGACAATAAAATAAATAAAAAATATCTCCCAACCTTGGGAGATCCTGAGCCAGTGCGTTTAATCATATAACCACCTACTAGCGAGTGCCAGTTCTATTGTTTTATTGTCTTCCTAACACACTAATTATTGCACCATACCGTCGTGGCAAATCTGTCTGGCATACCATCATTCCATCAATTTAGTCTGTCTTCTTAATAATAGTTTTGATTCGTTCATCATCTCCTTCCTTCCATCCTCCCTTCATTCCCTCCATCCATCCTCCCTCCCTCCCTCCCCCATCCCTCCTTCCCTCCCGCCATTCCGTCCGTCCATCCGTCCTCCCTCCCTTCCTTCCTTCAATCCTTCCTTCCTTCTTTCCTTCCTTCCTTCCTTCCTTCCTCCATCCCTCCCTCCCTCCCTCCCTCCCTCCCTCATTCCCACACGTCCGTCAACACATCCGTCCCTCCTTCCTTCTTTCCTTCCTCGCCCTCTTCCTCCCTCCCTCCCGCCCTCCGTTCCCCCCCTCCCTCCCGCCCTCCCTCCATTTCTCCTTCCATCCCTCCCGCCCTCCTTTCTTCCTTCCTTCCTTCCTTCCTCCCTCCCTCCCCCCTCCCTCCCTCATTCCCGCCCTTCCGTCCATCCGTTCGTCCTTCCTTCATTCTTTCCTCCCTCCCTTCCTTCCTTTTCCCCCCTCCCTCCCTTCCTCCCTCCCTCCCTCCATTCTTCCTTCCTTCCTTCATCCATTCTTCCTTCATTCCTTCCTCCCTCCCTTCCTTCCTTTCCCCCCTCCCTCCCTCCCTCCCTCCATTCTTCCTTCCTTCCTTCATCCATTCTTCCTTCATTCCTTCCTTACCTCCCTCCCTCCCTTCCTTCCTCCGTCCCTCATTCCTCGATCCCCACCCCCTCCGTCCCACCATCACTCCCTCCAGCCATCCCTCCATTCTTCCTTCCCTCCTCCCTCCCTACCTCCATTCTTCCTTCCTTCCTCCCTTCCTCCATTCTTCCTTCATTCCCTCCCTCCTTCCTTCCTCCCTCCCTCCCTCATTCCCGCCCTTCCGTCCATCCGTTCATCCTTCCGTCATTCTTTCCTCCCTCCATTCCTTCTCCCGCCCCCTCCCTCCCTCCCTTCCTCCCTCCCTCCATTCTTCCTTCCTTCCTTCCTCCATTCTTCCTTCATTCTCTCCCTCCCTCCCTCCCTCCACCCCTCCCTCCCTTCCTCCCTCCCTCCATTCTTCCTTCCTTCCTTCCTCCATTCTTCCTTCATTCTCTCCCTCCCTCCCTCCCTCCCTCCATCCCTCCCTCCCTCATTCCTCGATCCTCACCCCTCCGTTCCACCCTCACTCCCCCCCCGCCATCCCTCCCTCCCTCCTTCCTTCCTTCATCCGCCCCTTCTTCCTTAATTCGTCCATCCTTTCTTCCTTTATCTTTCTTCTGTTACTCCTTCCTTCATTAACTGGATGGATTGATGGATGGATTGATGGGTGGATTGATGGATGGATGGATTGATGGATGGATTGATGGTTGGATTGATGGGTGGTTGGGTGGATGGGTGGGTCGATGGATGGGTGGGTGGATGGATGGATGGGTGGGTGGATGGGTTGGTGGGTGGGTGGGTGGGTCGGTGGATGGATGGATGGAGGGAACTCGAAATTCATATTGCTCATTAAATCTTTCAAATACACTTGACTCCTATTAGTCTAAATGTTATAGACAATTATCTAATTGTTGGAAATTAAAAAATGTTCTTTCCTAAATTCGACTTCAAAAGACTTGGAAACAAAGTCCAACAACACCTTTTGAAATATAGTTCACTGT
The DNA here is from genome assembly GCA_034401795.1 of Chaetoderma sp. LZ-2023a. Lineage (NCBI taxonomy): Eukaryota > Metazoa > Mollusca > Caudofoveata > Chaetodermatida > Chaetodermatidae > Chaetoderma > Chaetoderma sp. LZ-2023a. Next base: position 129,102,102 of record CM067374.1, on the reverse strand, counting down.
TCAAATGATCAATGACCGTTGTGTGATCCCTTTGATCAATCAACAGACTGATACTAGAACCTCGTTCAGAAAGGGACACCTTCTGAACAAACAGAATCGATCTCACTGGGTTAATATGCATGGCTTGATCTCTTTGATCAACCGCCACTCATTCATGAGAGTATTACTGGAAGCCCACTCAGAAACCTTAGAATTCAATCAACGTCAATGGATTTAGACAATCGTTTTTTAAACATCTGTGGCAGTCCAAATCCTTAATGTGAATAGAATTTAAAATTTTCAAAGTACAATTGAACACTAATCTAAGGCCATCAATTCTAATAAATAGACAGATTTTTGGTAGACAGGCAGATTTGTTCTGTGGCCTGAAGCTGACAAACCTTGTCGAAACCGGTCGCCCACTTCACGACGGTGCATAGGATTATTGGTAATATACACAATTATCCTTTGATAGTTTATATGAATTATTTAAATATTAACATGCTTAATCATAACCTTCTTTTTTCAGCGATAGATTTTTGATGCGCTTGTAGATTTTGTTAGGCTTGTAATTCGATAGACTTCCCTTGGTTCACGATTCCATTAGGTCCCCTCAATTTTTTGGTATTCTTGTAGATTTTAGTGGCAGAAACATTGAATTATCTAACTAGTAACATTATGGCTGGAGTTAGCAAGAGTAGAAGACGGGATGACAGGAGGTCTAACGACAGTCGCCCGCCATCTGCCCAGGCTGCACTAACCAAGTGTTACTACATGATTATACAATGTTTTCACCACCTTGGCATCTTGAATGCTCATGTACGTAGGGGCAGTTTGCCTCCTGGATTGAGCTGGAAAGTGTCAGAGTTAGAGAGACAGAATTTCTTCTGTAAACCAGCGATGCCAAACGCCGAGGTCCGTAAGGACATCTTAGCAGCAAATTTGAAATGGGCCATATCTTTACTCCAGGTTAACATTAGTCACTATAATTTCCAGCTTGGTCGTCTTATGTCCCTCCTCATCGAAGCTCAGTCCAAACCAAATTTAGAATTAGGTAGAGCGAAGACCACAGCAATAAATTGGGCCCGAAATAACTATGGCAGGAAGTTTCATTCTTCATCAATTGATCAGTTTTATGATTTCATCAGACCTTTTGATCCACATTTTAGAACCTGCCATAGTACAACACCCCCTGTAGGGTCACCTGTGACCTTACCAGGAACATCAACTGCAGGGCCCTCTGTGGCCCTACCAGGCACACCGACTGCAAGGTCAGCCTTGACCGTACCAGTCATCCCACAATCAAATCGGAAACGGAATAGGTCACCCACTGAGAGTCCCCCAGTAGTTAAGCGGGTGAATAACCAGAGCTCACCAGTGTTCCCCCTGCAGTCTCCTGTGGTGGATCCGCTCCTGATTCCACTGCCAGCATGGTCACCGTCAGTGTCCGCTCATGTGGATCCTAGTCAGATCCTCTTCCGGTCTCGCCACTGTCCCCAGTCGAGTTTCCTCCCCTTCCACAGAGAGCAGCTACTGAGCGACCTGGTCAAAAGACCAGATCGTCGACGCCGAGGTCCAAGCCACCACAACCTAAATTTACGCCCACACCTAAGCCCAAACCTACGCCTAGGGATACACCCAAAGAGCATAGGTCTTTCTACAAGTTTCGGTTCGTGGTGGATAATAAGAATGAATGGCGCCTTCCTACTCTGAACAAGAAGATTCTGCTGATTGGGTCTTCAAATTTAGCTCGTATCAATCAGACACCTCATCCAGATATGCAGGTAGCAATCTATCCAGGTGCTAAGATAAACCACATTAGGAATATGGTTAGAAAACACAATGAGGTCTTCCAACCTCAGCGTATCATCCTTAACATCGGAATTAATGATAAGGACGAACTTCAGCATGACACCTCCCAAAGAATTGAGAATCTGTTTAGTACCATGCGTTCAAAATTTCCAAAGGCTAAAGTTCACTTTGCCAAACTAAATTATTCGAAGCACCTGACTACAACCCAGAAACGAAACATACAATTCGTTAACAGCCGTGTAGAGGCCTTAAGGGCCAAGGTCCCTATCCTGCCCAGCCTCCCCGTGTCTGAATTTCAGGTGGTTGAGGACAACATCCACTGGACTGAGTGCACTGCAAATAGGATGTATAATAGTTGGTTATCGCACCTTAATTTAAACTAACTACGGGTCAGGGTACTAACCACCCAGAAATTGGCCTAGGTGGTAATATCATTAAGCTAACAGGTTCTACATTGTCTGAAGCAGAAAGATCGTTGCTAAATCTTGGTCTAACATATGTACCAACACCACGGCCCAAAGTCGACATAGATGCTCTTTTAGATAATGGCTTATGGGAAATTGAAGAATTTTCTCACCGTGTAAAATTAGCAGACTTTTTTCGAAATTCCAAGAAAAACAACTTTCTACCTTTTGTTGAAAAAACTGGCTGGGCACCTAACTCGAAGTTGGTTGACCCTGCGATCCTTGATAGTATAAAAGCTATCAAGGAGCGTGTTGAAAATTTAGAATTTCCTAAAAATCATCAAAATTTGTCATATCAAGAACGTTTAGCCTTAACAGGTTTGCGTAAAAACAATGACATCGTTATAAAGCCTGCTGACAAGGGATCTGCTACTGTATTAATGCGTAAGGATAATTATATTCGTGAAGCACATCGGCAACTCAGTAATCTGAAACACTACCGCAAATTAGACGAAGCACTCTGGCAAAATAATTGTGATAAATTTAATGGAATCCTTCAAGAAATGGCTGACAAAAAGGCCATAACGAAAAAGCAGTTTAAATACCTTACTGCTAAACGAGATTCAAATCCACGTACGTTTTACCTTTTGCCAAAAATTCATAAACCTATTGAGTCATGGTCCGACCCTATGATACCACCGGGTCGACCTATTATCTCTGATTGCGGCTCTGAATCTTATCGAATTAGTGAAATTATTGATTACCACCTACAACCAATTGCGAATAGACATTTCAGCTTTTTGAACAACACTGAGGATTTCCTATCCGAGGTCTCCAAAATTTCTGTTCCTCCAAACTCACTCTTGATAACCCTCGACATCGATGCTATGTACACAAACATTGACATCGAAAGGGGTTTGTCTTCTGTTCGCAGAGCATTTGATAAATATCCCGATAACAATAGGCCCACTAGCGAAATATTAGCTCTCCTGGAGCTGAGTTTAAAGGGCAATGATTTCGAATTCGCTGGCGAAATCTACCAACAAATCTGTGGATGCGCTATGGGTAAACGTTTTAGTCCTAGTTTTGCCAACATCTATGTAGCTGAGTGGGAAGAAGATGCGCTTAACAAATGTCCTAAGCAGCCCTTATTTTACCGCCGTTACCTCGATGATATTTTTATGATCTGGAATCATTCGAGGGAAGAGTTTGATGAATTTTTCACTATTTTGAACAATCACGATCCTAACATCAAACTTAAAGCCAACATTGACCAGTCGTCCGTAGACTTTTTGGACGTTACTCTCTACAAAGGTGTAAAATATAACACGAGTGGGCTTCTTGATTACAAAGTATTCTTTAAGCCCACCGATTCCCATCAACTACTGCATAAGAAATCTTTCCATCCACCTCATACTTTTAAAGGTATTATCAAATCACAGATTATCCGGTTTCACCGAAATTCTAGTGATAGAAAGAATTTTGAATCTGCGTGTTCCACCTTATTTAAAGCCCTCAAACCGAGGGGATATTCAACACGATTTTTGCGCAAATTAAATTCGAAACTTTACATGATTTGGAAACTATTACTGATAAGGCTGCCGATCAAAAGCCTACCAAAATTCGTCACAATCGTCCGATTATAGGCGTAGGACAATCTCAGAAATGTGGAAAGAAGAGGTGTAAATTAGACCTCTATCTACCTAATCAGACAACATTTGTCAGTTATCAGAACAAAAGCAAATTCCAACTTCAGTCTAATTTAGATTGCGATTCTAAAAATGTTATCTATTTAATATCTTGCAAATTATGCCAAAAGCAGTATGTCGGTGAAACAAAATGCCCTTTCAGATGGCGAGCAACTAGACACCTTTGCGGTATTAGACACGACGAGGACACCAACGTAGCTCAACATTTCAATCTTCCTGGTCATTCTGTCGATAGACACTTTGAAATTATGCCTATTGAGCAACTGCCTCTTTCTGCTACGGCCGAAGAAACTGATAAACAAAGAAAACTTCGAGAATCATTTTGGATTAAGCAACTGAAAACAAAATGGCCGAGTGGCATAAACGTGGACCCTGGTCTTGCTGATCAACGTGAAATTATTCCATTCAGTTTAACAAACAATCGAAAAAATGTTGAAATTTCAGAAATTTTGAAAGATGAATATCATAAATTGCAGGATAAAATGAAAAAACCTCTCAATTTGCGTCCAGTGATAGCCTTTAAGAAAAACTCCAATCTACGTGACATCTTGGTTAATTCGAAATTAACTCTTCAAAAACCTTCAGAATGAATGATATATATTATTCATATTTTATAGGCCATACCGCCTCTATCAAACAAAAATCTCAGACAATAAAATAAATAAAAAATATCTCCCAACCTTGGGAGATCCTGAGCCAGTGCGTTTAATCATATAACCACCACCACCAGCACCACCACCACCACCACCATCACCACCACCACCACCATCACCACCACCACCACCACCACCACCACCACCATCATCACCACCACCACCACCACCATCACCACCAACACCATTATTATTATTATTATTATTATTATTATTATTATTATTATTATTATAACTATTATTATTATTATTATTATTATTATTATTATTATTATTATTATTGTAGATGGAAGGACATATGATGCCTTTGTGTCTTATTGTGCTTGTAACCCTGATCACACCCAGAGTGAAGACGAACAATTTGTTTTCTTCAAACTGCGACAGAAACTTGAAAACGACTTGGGCTGTTCGCTGTGCCTACATCAGCGAGACTTTATCCCGGGGGAAAGTATGAATCAGTCTCTCACCCAAAAGCTATTGGCAGAAAGAAAACTGTCACCTTAGTGATAGAGAATGAGATACCTGGGTTTTTATATGGAAAGTGTTGCTGCAAATATGATCAGTGACGCTGGATATATACGAAGACCAGCATGAACCAACCCGATAGAGGGTGACATCCTATGGGAATCTTTTGGGGTGTTTGATTCAAGTTGTGGCATCAGCGGTGGGTTGTTTTTAAATAATTGAGCCAACCAGTTACACATCAAGTGACGTCACATGTTGACCTTTATTGAGATTTAAACCAGCAGATTTAGTACTCCATTAATTTAACGTTAAGCATTTCTACATTCTTGTCTGCTACAGACCTTTCCAGTTTATCCATCCATCATATGACGTCATAATCAACTACATACCGTGTATAATGACGTAATAATCTATGACGTCATGAATGACGTAGATAGGTTCGTCACGAACGCTTAATTGATGATGGGCTATGTTTCGTTGTACGAATTGCATTTCTTTACTATTTAATTAACATGCTGTTGAATATTTTGAAACTAATTTGACACGGCGCTGTTGCTGCCTATGGCAGCAACAGCACCCAGTCAAAATAGTTTCAAAATATTTGCTACCGCAAGTTAACGCATGTTATATGAAGAATAATCGTAGAATGTTTTGTTATTTTCTCAGCTATCGCGGATAACATCATCTCCGCTGTGGATAAGAGTCGGAGGACTATCCTAATCCTGTCACAGAGATATGTCAAGAGTGAATGGTGTAAGTTAGAATACAATGTCGCTCATCAAGAGATGCTCAAACTACAGCATCGAATTATACCAATCATGCTGGAGGACTCGGATGACATACCAGTAGATGAACCTATCTTGAAGGAGATTTTGAAGAATATAACTTACATCAAATACCCGGGTGAAGAGAATGAGAAGAAACTTGAACACTTCTGGAAGAAGATCCAATACAGTATGCCAAAGAAACGAGTTTTATCTGATCACTGTCCAGAGATCGGTATTAAGGATGGAGAGAGTGGTGCTAATAACAAGAGATACCTGACCTCTCATTCACGTGCCTGACGTCATCGTCAGCATACATCACGTGTTAGCTGACGTCACAATCAAATGACGTGGGTTCGTAGTGTCAAACTCTGTCACAAAAAGTCAGAATGGCGGAATCCAGTTTTAGCTACGTCTCGCCCATCTCTATCTAAGCTCCACCCACGCTTTGGCCGTGTTGGGATCGATCGATGCCTGAACACCCCGACAATCTATTTCCAGACAATTATACCGGTAATCTGTTTAATATTTTGAAACTAATTGAACTGGGTGATGTTGCTGCCATATGCCTATGGCAGCAACAGCGCCCAGATAAATTGGTTTTAAAATATTCAACAGCATGTTTATTAAATAGTAAAGATATACAATTCGTACAACAACGCTCATTCCGCCATCAATTAAGCGTTTGTGACTAACTTAGCTACGCCATTCATGACGTAATCGATTATGACGTCATCCTACGCGTCACGTAGGTAATTATGACGTCAGATGATTGATGGATAAACTGGAATCTTCCATCGTATATCTTTTGACGAATTTAGAATTTAATCAACATTATATTGAATATTCTGAAATTAATTCGACCTGGGTGATTTCCTTACCTTAGGCAGCAAGAGCTCCCAGTTATATTCGCTTCAAAATATTTAACAGCTTACCTGTACATGTATTTAGCGTTCATGTGCGAAATTGATTCAAACACGCGCACAAAGTGGGCGGAGCTTAACCTGAAATGGGCGGGGCGTGGCTAGAAATGATCCCTCTATTGGCGGAAATATTAATTTAATTAAAAATGTATTTGTATTTATATTTGAAATGGTGTAGAGATTTAGAAAATATTCTAGACCACTGTAGGCATATACAAATTTATAAAATTTTCAGCTATAAAGATAAAGCTATTACATGCCAGGTCCCCAATTCCAGCTTACTGCTTTTAGGGAGAACGACGTCTAAATGTAATTCACATCAAACTTAGAAACAGATGCAGCCAATTAAATGCCCACTTATCTCGTTTAACATAGTAACAAACCAAAACTGTCCACACTGCGACCATATAGAAGATAACAACCATTCCCTCTTTATATGTAATCATTACAATAATCCGAGACGCAACCCACACCCATGGGCCATGATCATGAAACAAATAATTATGAAGTTATTGAATCATAAACATAAAAACCTAACTTTTACCTGAGCTTTTAAAAAACTAATGCAACAATCCTCACGACTCGCAACGAGCAGGACTTATAAGTACGCTGTGCTGCTTAATTGTGCCACTGTCACTTACATAAGATAATATTTGTTTGCAAATTGGGCACAGAATGTCTTCAATGGATCTCATTTCCATTTTTAAACACATGTTTCATTCGTCTTTATTTATAAGCCTATATACAAACAATTAATAGCTATCATATCTGTCAGATGCGATGACGAAGAGAGTGGTGGTCAAGGTGGCCGAGTGGGATGCCACTTCCCCGGAGAACGTGGGCTATCGAGGGGCCACGGCCCAATCTCATCTCTTTTTCAAAATCCAACTTAATCCTATTTTTAACAAGCGGTCTACGGGCCTGTGACGCCCATCTGATATGTCCGGCGTAAACACTTGTGCCATATTTCGCTATTTCTGAACAGATTGACATCAAAACCTGTCATGTTTTAACCCTTTAAGTTTTTAATTCTTTCAAGAAAATTTCAATTTGAGGAGCAAGAGAACACTATTTTTGACAATTTACCACTGGAATGACTGGCTCGGTTATCGAGCCAGTCATTCCAATTGTTAATTTTCAAAAATTGTCTTCTCCTTGTCTGCAAATTGAGATTTCTCAAGGCCACTACAGAGGCCATTTTTGGCTGATATGAGTGTTAAAAGGTGTTCATTATCAAAGGTTCAGAAAATCAGGGGAGGCAAATATGTATAGTAATAATAAAATGGTGAAATTCTCATAAATGAGTTGTTTCCCTTTACTCCATTGCCCACACTGATGTGGCTTAACAGTATTCTTCAATAGTTAGAATAGTTATGACATGTAAGTAATTTGTCACACATATGTGCATTACTATGTATAAATATATAAATATATATATGTATATAAGGTGAGCATAAAATAAACTGGAATATTAAACTACCAGTATATGTATTTTCTTTGTTGAATTCTGCCTCTTTACAGTACATGTATGTCAGTGAAGAATCCAATGGCCTGCCTTGTCTGTGTCGCTCTCTAGAGTACTACAGTATTTGAACATAGGCTACTAGAAGCATGAATAAGTTAGACAAAATTAGAAAGCTAGGTCTCATCCATCAAATTTTGATTCAAATCTATGTACATGTATGTCATTAAAAAGAGGCCCATGACATGTCATGCATGTTGAACTTTTGCATAAGGTGCTGACTATAGGGTCATTCCAGCCAAAGTTGTTTGAGCTCGGCCAGGCCGGTTCAGAAAATCGAAGATGACCACAAGACTTATCGACTAATCAGATTTATGTATAAAACAGAGTTTAAACACCTTCCACTATCTGTTTACGTAGATGAAAATAAGAAATTCACTGACCTCATCTTTGCGTTGCATACAGCTTGTACGTTAGCGGCATGATAACCCTTCCGGCACACGTACAAGTACTCATCTACAGAAGGCGCCTTTATGGGGATAAGGCTCCCGTCAATCGCCCCAATTACATTGGGGAATCCATGCATCTGATGAAACTCTTCCGCTGCATGCTGTCTTTCTTCTCTACCATTGGGGAACCGGATACATCCTGCCATTCTCTGGCAGATTGAAGTAGTTGTCCAATGTAAGACACGCGATATGGATGGCTGGCTTATGCCATGAATATCGCCACACTCGCGTTGAAAGGTGCCTGTAGCCAACACCCTTAGGCTGGCCAGAACCTGAAGGTGTGCAAGCAGTGCAATCGACCGTTTTGTGTCCCTCTCCATGTCTGTTCTCGTGGCATCAACTAAACTGAGCAATAAATGGCGCGGCAATCTATGGCGCTTGATTAGCTCAATATCAGTGTACATGCTGAGCGGATCTATCCGATCCCTGAACACTCTTTCCCGTCTTACAGCTGCTTCCCGTCTGTCTTCCATGAACTGTGTGTGTGCGTGCGTGCGTGCGTGTGTGCATGCACGCGCATGAACGCATGCATGCGTGAAATATGGGCGTCACATACATGTGCTTGTTTAGATAAATTTGAACAATTGGTCCAGGAGCGGTCTCGTTTGACAATTGATCTTTCAGATTTGATTGAATTCCGCCAACTTTGCCTTTCTGGCACATCTCAACCCTGTGGGTGGAGCCTAATGTAAAATTTCAAATGTGTTGACATAATCAAACACTATATATTTGTAAAACAATTACCTCCCTTATTACCCGCGTCGCTAGACACATGGGTATTTGCGAGCATGGCGTGTTTCTTGTTATTGTTGCTCTTAAGACATTTTTAAATAACTCTGGTTCTACTGTAGGGATCTTATCCAAACTTGGGTGGAAGCTTGTCCATGGGGTTCTGAAGACTGAAGACATGTGCCAATTTTTTTATCAATAGCTAAAACGCAACAGCTACATTATTTTTAAAATGTAAAATTTTGCCACATTTTTAATAACTCTGGTTCTACTGGAAGGATCTCCAAACCTTGATAAAAGCTTGCCTGTGGGATCCAATAGATGTATTCCAATTTTAGAATCAACTGATAAAATGCAACAACAGCTTTTAGCAACACTGTTTCCAAACTAGACAACTCAAATGACCTCACGGCGGTACAATTGAAAATTATATCAATTGTTTCCTGGGTATTGAACAAATTTGTCCTTGTCTTATATAAAGGGAGACTACTCTGACATGTATATACAGCTTTTATTTGGTAGCAGTTATTTCCCTTGATATATATATTCAAAATATTCAACAGCTTGTGTAGATTACTTTTACTTTAACTCTCTGAGCCAGCAAATTAGTATATTTTGGGATTGTATTAGCGACCCATGAGAATTAATCTAAAAAATTAATTCGCGAGAGGGTATGTCTGTCCCTGAAATATATTTGCTTCAATTACAGCGGTAATTACAATTATTAGCCAGTTATTAACTCTCTTAGCCAGTAAATTAGCATATGGAATTTTGTTAGTAAAATGGTAAAGGCATATTAATCTTGTCTCAAATGTTGTATTGTACTGATAGCGTATAATATATAGCTTCCATACCATTCATTTACTGCTTAAGGCAGCAACAGCTTCCAATCAAATTAATTTCAAAATATTCAACCGCTTATAGCAACTGTTGACTGATGTTAAGACAGGTGATCTAAAAAAATCTTTGAATAAATTTAACTTAAAGGGTTAAACAGCAAATGTTCAGTTATTATTTATTCCTTCATATTGTGCTACATGTGATGTACATGAACTGATTTAGATTCCGGTTTTATAGACTGACTTGAGCCCCAACGAGATTCGAACTCGGATGGCTGGATGCAAGATCAAGAATGCTACCTATTGCACCACGGGACCAAAAAGTATAGAATATAAAGCAGGAAAATTATTCACTTTATATTTGTAACACACAACTGAAATGGCCATCAGGTCAAGAAAACCATTTTTGAAAATTTATCACTGGAATGACTGGCTCGATAACAGAGCCAGTCATTCCAGTGGTAAACTTTCAAAAATAATCTCTGTCTGCAAATGGATCTTATCTACGAGAAAATTTAAATTTTCTTGAACAAATTTGAGGGTTAACCCTTTCAATGACTAATCAATGAAAAAGTAAATCCTTTATGATTTATAGCATATTCTATTGAATATTTTGAAACAGGGTTTGCAGCCTTTGCCCACATTTCTCTTTGATATTCCATGACCAGGCCATCAGTGGAAGTGGTGCAATCAACAATTAATGACATCATTTAAAATATGGGTGTCTGATGAGATATGCTTGATAGACATATTATCATCCTCTTAGAATTTATGCAAACAGTGTAGTTTTACAAAATGTTCTAACAGTTGATAATCAGATGTGTGCATCTGCAAGTGTGATGCCATGAATTGGTTCAGAGAAATTAGCCAACACTGCCACGATTAAATCACTCACACCATATTAAAACATTGCCGCATGTGATATATGGCCCAATACCTGCCCAGTCATCGAAACCAAGATGTCTTTTAACCCTTTAATCTCTGTTTGCAGACCAAGATAAGGAAATTTTTGAAAATTATGACTGGCCAGTTATGCCAGTGTTAAATTTTCAAAATAGTCTTATCGTGACCTAAAAATTGACATTCACTGAAAAAGAATTAAAATTTTTATGAGAAATTGTGACCTTTAAAAGGTTAAATAGAAATGGAGTAATCCTAGGGTGTGAGTATGTTGTCATGGGCCTTTCATTCACGAAATGCTGAAAATTAGATATATGTGGAAGTAATTTCCTGACACACTGGGTTATAACTCTACTCATACTGGGCAATTAATAGGCTCTAAATAGCCGATTCAATAGGATAATTTAGTTAACTTAGGGTTTGGGACAGGTGGTACATGGAAGTTGTGCTAATTCAATTACCATATTGTAGAAAAAAAATTGCTACAGTTTTAGGAATTGAAATTGATTATTTTGCTCAAAGAATGACTAATTACAAATTGTGTTTCAACTATTTTAGTATTTTATCAATCTAATTTTGTCTTGGGCTAACATACTATATAGCATATATGCAATATAACAAAGTGAGTAGTTTAAGTAGTACTCTTTAATAGCCAAAACCAGCCTTTGTATTGGCCTTGAGGTATTTGCAATTCAAGGGAAGACAGTTTTTGAAATGTATGCATCTAAATGTTGGAGGTTCCTGGAACCCCACTCCTAGAAATCTGGGGTCCCAACCTGAAATCTGGCATTCCCGTTCAGTTTTTCTCACCCATGCTAAAATTAGAGATTACTCTGATTACTATGAATTATGTGGATCCTGTGCTAGATTTTTGGGGTATGTTTGTGCAAAAACCTATCAAACTAATGAGTATTTAACAATCATACAGAATGGTCAGTGGTCCCATGGGGTCCACTCATTAATTTGGGGTATATATTTATGAAAAGCCCGGACTGTAATGCAGCGCTCTCCATAATCTAGCCAGCTAATTCAGTTGTAAATTTTATAAACTGCCTTCTCTTGGTCAGCAAAGTGCTACGGCACATTTTCTGAGAAAACTGAAATTTTCTTAATGAAATTTGACCATTAAAGGGGAAATGGTCATGTTTGTCAAAAATTGCTTCTGTAGTTGTGTCTTGCAAACCACAAGAAGATTATTTTTGAAACATGGAATTGCTGGCTTGGTTACTGAGGCAGCCAATTCAGTGGTAAATTAAAAAATAAATCTTCCCTTGACCTACAAATGGGCATTCACTATCAAGCAACAGTAACAATTTCCTTTAACAATCACCACCATTTAATACATTGCTTAATTAGTACTGAATATATAGCCCCAGAGCCAGGTCTACCAGGATTCATGTGCTGGTATGCACACATGACAGCTGATTATCAAATGCTAAAACATTTTGTAAAACTTACACTATTTGATGCTCTACATGGGTGGTTCTCACTTCTCAATTATTTTAACTACATACACATAATTTATGCAATAGCGGTTGGTATCATGTCTTGAGACCGAACACAATAATAACACATTGAATCACATGCCCCTAGTAATTGAGGTAGGTAAATGTAGAGAATTATCTTTCATGATGAAGGTTAGGGTTTCTTTTACTATGTTTTGCTAAGCACAGTAAAATAAAACTAGGAAAATAATAAAACCATGAAAATTCAATAAATTTTACAATCAGTCCAGTCTTTTTATGTAGAAATATTAATATTGCAATATTTTTGGGAGCAGGTAAACTGTATCCGTTGTTGCAGGTACATGTAGGTAATGAATCCTAGAATATACTTTTAACCCTTAATGTAGCTATGCATTAACCATTTCACAGCTGAATTCCCCTTGTCTCATTTTCAATGCTACCATACAGGAAAACTCCTGAATATTTTGAAATAAATTTGCCTGGAAGTTGTTGCTGCCTTAGGCAATGATCAAACATTAATTTCAACCGAATCAGTTTTATATCATAAAGAATATACTTTTTAGTGATTTAACTGACTTAGAAAATGACAACATTGCTGTATATTTTCACATGAGTAAACTTAGACCAACATGCATCTGCTATTCTCACCACAACCCCCCGCTCCCCACCCCCCACCCCCCCCCCCTCCCTCGCTGCCAAACATGTACACACTCACTAGCTCTCTCTCTCTCTCTCTCTCTCTCTCTCTCAACCGTCTAGATGTATAATTTATCACAATTCATACCATCATTAAAACACTTATTTGAGCATGAATACTGGTTCCAACATGGTATGAAAGCATTGCCATTAATATCATACACAAATAAAGTGGAAATGGAATATATTTCGCCAAACAGTTAATATTTAGAGGAATAATATTGGTGTAAGATAAGATTTATGGCCAGGAAGATCAGTGTTTACATTATCATGTCTGTAGCCGCTTGACGGCCATGCTCCAACCCCCCCCCCCCCCCCACCCCCATCAACCCTTCTAAAAATAATGACATAATGATGTCACGAAAAACTATAGTAGGGGGATGTGGTAGTGGGATGAATGGACAAGAATTCAAAGGCCTATTCGGTTTTAGAGCCAACATCCCACAATGCATTGCGCTTACTACTGTTTAATGTTAACCAGAACCTGCAGTGGTCCGGTTACAATCAATGACTTGTTGGATGATCATTTTGGCTGAAGACTGAATGGAAATAGTAGAATCAAAATAATATAGCCCTAGAGTCTCTATATTTAACACCTATTTATAAATGCTACTTTATTTGATTACCCAAACCAAGAAAAAAAAACCACTTGTCCCATCCATCTGCGAGCAACTCTGTCTACAGAGTACACCTTATAATTGACCAACAGTGTGTGCGTGCGTGTGTCTCATTGTCTTGCGAGTGTCATATATATGTTAAAGTACAAATATTTTGTAATATGTGTAAGGAGTCCATTGCTCCATAGGGCATGCCTTTGATGGACTGCTTGTTTAGAGTCTATTTATATGTATAGAAAAACCATGAAATAAAACAACTTTGAATCTTGAATCTTGGTGGTCTTTATAGACCTAAATGATCATATACTTACATAAATCTCCAAGGGACGGGATAGTAAAAAATCTTGAAATCCAACAAATTCAGCGCATATAAACAGAAATCGCACATTTGACAGACGTTTATTTACATCGGTACGCGCACGTGCATTTGTTTACCGCAATGCATCTTGGGAATGGGGTTAAAGGAGGCCGTTAGTTAATTAGAATAACAGTCACCAGTATTCGTATGATTTTCGACAAAACGATTTTATGTGCTTTCTTCTGCTGCGCCCGTGTGTGTGTGTGTGTCATTAAAGCATCGGAATCGCGTGTTATTCGTTATCCCTCGGAGAAAGCGATAGAAACGAACAAAATAAAACAAAACTATACATACGAGTTAATTCCGTGACGACAACACGTTTTGGTAATTTTACCTCCACGCGTGAATTCCTCTTTTTACCCACAGTTCTTTCAGAGTTACGTCAAAACGCCTAACTTAGTCGTGGGTGTTAGGTGGCGTAAGTTACGACACTATTTAGGCACCCGCGTAAGTTACGCACCTTTCGTGAATACGGATTTTTGGACTTATGGATAGTTTACGCACATTTTTGGACGTAAGTACCCTTCGTGAATACGGCCCCTGTACTGTGTAAAGACAAGTATTTTCTTTTTTGCTCCATCCCGAAATGCTGATCTGACGCTTCATCTTGAGCTTGGTGAAGCACTGTGCAAGCTATTCTTTGCTTTTGACCAAATCGAATACAAGAGACATCGGTCAAATGCATATACGGTATGACCGCTCTCAAGCAAAATCGTCCAGAAACGTGGTGATAATTTGAAACTGGACACATATCAGTGATAAAGAATGGTTCGGACAATGCATTCACATCAGGATCAAATGATGAAAAGACACTCTGGACTAATTGGATAATCTAACAATGCAAATGCTAGACCGAGATTTTTCGTGGCTGCTTCAGAAGTGCTATCGTTATCTCGAGAGTTCAAGTGTCACTTTGATTTGCAAGAAGATAAGGCCAAAGATCATCATAGCTTTGGAGCAAGTACTGTTAAACAGGAACGCAGCACAGTCAACAGGATCACGGCTGCCAGGCAGGGGGGAAAAGGGTGTGTGGGGTGGGGGTGAGGTGGGGCGGGGGGGGGGGGGGGGGGGGGGGGGGGGAGCAGCTGTGCCATTTACCCGGTTTTCTGCGAAAAATGAGTAGGCTTTACGTTAGAACTTTAAACAAGATTTTTAGAACATTCAGAGCAGAATGAGCAGTTGTATTAAAGCTCGGGTTTTTACGTTAACACAAGTCCATAAAGTAATATTGGAGCGCTTCTAGGCTGAATCAAATCATCAATGCAAACGCTATTTATATAGTGGCAATTCACCTTTCCAGAGTATCCATCCATCATCAGACCTCGTATGACGTCATAATCAGCTCAGAGCGTGTATGATGACGTCATAATCATTCCGTCACAAAGGGTTCCATCCTAGGCTACTACGTTACTGAAAGTGAGGGACTACGCACACGTAGCGCGAGTTGACACGCTCTCTGAGGATGGCAGGTTTCCGCATGCACATCCCCGCAGCTGATTTCCGTAGATCGGTCTCCGTATGCTGATTCCAGGATGATACGGTACAAACTCAGGATGGTAACACAAAGCAATGAAGTAAAGTCTACTAGATCATCTCTCTAACTAAATCAGGAATTAAATGGTGTGAGGAAAGTTCTCCGTCCGGCAACGGAAGCATGAAAGTTAAACATAACCGATTAACAGATAGGGTTACTATATATGTTTCTATGCATGTACATTTGGAAGCATCGGTGCGGGGTACGTCACATAGCTCTTGCGGCTGGGACGTCAGAGCTGGTTGTATATATATATATATATATATATATACGATTACGACGTTATAGAAATATTTTGAGCATAATTTAACGGGGAGAATCGACGATAACTCGGCCATTTCTGAACCGATTTTAAAATGGTTTGAAGTTTTAAAAACCTCGTTAAATTCTGGTCCTGATTGGTACCAAACACGACGAAAATAAATAGATTAATGATATTTACGAGTACCTAACCCGTACACAGAGGTACGCACTCGCCTCCATTCTTGACACGCGTGTCGTCGATGAAGCGTCCGAGTGCGCGCATGCGCACTACGCGTTCTAACGAACTTGTATAGGCTTATTGCTCTACCCAGGGGTGTATGCTTATGGGAAGGACTCCATGACGGGCGGCCCGTCCGGTCAATCCGTGTCACACAAGTAAAGGTAAGCTACATAGTCATAGGCTATTTGAATTTTTGAAGTGATACTGGTCCACGCTCCGTTAATGCCTTGCTCAGTGTGTACAATAGAAAATATGTGCAATGATGGGCGGCTGGATGCAGCAATCTCGAAACACTAAGGGATATTAGAATTAACAGCAGCTCTAAAACTCGAATTTTTAAGTACTGTACCGAACTAAAGCAGATGCAAAAGTAGAAATAATTTGTATACACATGTCCGAAGTACAATGTCGGTGGGTGTATTTGAGTAATACTCCCCCCCCCCCCCCAACTCCCCCACCCCCTCCCCAACACATATGGAATGGGAGGACGGTGGGGCTGGAGCCTTTATCGAAAGACAGCAAAAAGGAACTAAGGTATAATTAAATATGTTCAAGGTAGGTCCGCCGTTCAGACACATGCACGAATGCACGCACACTCTATGTGTGCATCTGACACAACAAGACGCCCGCCAGCTCGCTCATATTGTGAATTGGGAATAAGTTCACTTGACCAAAGAATACATAAGTTCTTCGATTAACATTGTTCTAACAATACAGAATGTAGGAAATCGAGTAGCGAGCCTGCAACTTTCAATGTTTTTCTCGAGGTGGTTAGGCAGGTGGGTATCGCCGAACACCCCTCTACGAGAGGCGAGTGGGGTGGGTTGGGGGGGGGGGGGATTTGCACCCATTTCATATCCTCCTCCAGACAATTCCATCAAGCGTTCCCTTTTGTGGAACCTGCTCCCACCTGTGAAATTTGCTTCCGGCGCCCCTGTGGGCACATGACAATCCTTTTGCTGTTGAATGTGATAGGATCTACAATGTTATCCTCCTTGATTATGCACCGCAAGCGTGTCTACCACAAATTCTCTATGTCGACAAAAGATGGTAGAAATTATATGAAGAATATGTGCAAGAGTGTATTAATGGAGGGGTGAACCTATGGGCGCCAATGAAACGAGAAGAACATGGTGTAATCATCTGGTAACAAAAAGCTACTTTAAGTATTCATAACAAAACTGTTGATCTCAATGAAACAAAATACCTATATGCAAGGATGATGATACGTGCAAAGTCAAGTCGAGACATAGATCTGAAATATTCGATTGGCACCTATGAATTTGTAGCACGTATCGACCGGACGGGTACCAGCCGTAACATGCTGAGCTGGGTACGGAACAGCCATTCCGGATTCGTTCCAAACATGCCCCCCCCCCCAACACCACCCCACCCCCTGAGTAGGATAGTCCGCGTATATATGCCCTATGAGAGAGGGTTCTATGAAAAGGCTAAGCCCGTGAGATCGCTTAGCGTTAAAACGCGTGGTGCGCATGTGCGCGCGTCAGAGCTTCCCTGAATTGGAAGCCAGTGCATGCATATAGTGTACCGAGTCGGTACTTGTAAATATCTTAAACTATGTCATCCTCGTTGTTCTTAGTACCACAAATGACCAGAATAAAACGAGGATTAAAGGACCTTTTACTATTTTAAAATCGGCCCAGAAATGGCTGCGCTATCCGCAACACTCCCATTAAATTATTTTCAAAATATTGCTCTTGACGTCGTAATCGCGTGTATGCGTAAATAGCTAAAGAATGTGCTGTGCACGTGATAGCCACGTCACCACTTCTAGCTACACGCTGATTGGCTACTGTTCGGCCGCTGATTGGCTGAGGCACCTAGCTCTGACGTCACGAGTAGTATAAAAGGGGTGAAAAATCGAGAAACAGGGGCATCACTGGCGTGGTAGCCGGGCTGTGCAGGACTGCTGGACCATCGGGATTGACATGTGTAACTGCTAAACGACGGTGATTCCCGCATCATCCGGTGTCATTCGGATTTCAGTTCCTCTGCTGTGGTAAGGAGTCCCTGCTTTCGCAAGTTTTTTGATACCCCCGCATGGCCATCCGGGGGTAAAATAACTTAAAGTAATAACTCCCACATCTGAACTTTCCTAAGGGAGCCTTTCCGCAGAAGGGGCCGTGCAGGCCCATATGTAATTCTACGGAATGTAGAGCTGATGGTGATTCTTGGTGGATGACTCGCCGGATCTGCTGACCATGCTGAAAAGTGGATTCCAACTTCCGCACTGCATGTTGTGTGTGACTAATTAACTTTTTTACCACAGTCTGGTGGGACTTTGCTAGGTGCACCACAAGAGCTATTCGACGTATCCCGCATTGTGTGCCAGTTATTGTACATGCATAATAATATATATCAGCCCTCTCTGTTAACGGGCAACTTCAAACTTTCATACCACTGTCGCCAGACTGAAAACTTTACAACTACCGTTGAAATTATGTAGCAGCTAAGAGACTATCCAATGGACATCTCCTGAACTGTTCTGTCTCACTATCCTGAGAGAGTGCCGTATCCGACCTGCCTGGAGAAGCCAGCTTGCGGAGACCTGCCTGCGGATACCTGCTTTCAGATGTCTTCCTGCGGAAATATTTCCAGCATTAGAGAACGTGTCATCTCGCGCTATCCATACGTTAGCGCCTCAATTTCAGTAACTTCTGAACTTGGTCCATACCGATGACCAATAGGTACTCAAGTAGCTATACTATTGAACATTTAATTATTGTTTCCGTATATGGTACTGATGAGTAATAGGTACCTTACTGGTCTTAAGACCGCATTTTTATCGTTTCTTATTTACTGTGAATATTATCTTTGTTTACTGTGGGTGCTTTCAACTAACAGCACCGTTAGGTCCACTGACATGTGATACTTATTCCAATCATCTATTTATTCTAACCATATTTATCATGTGCATTCGTTAGTTGTGTATATGGCAGATAGCCATCTAGTTAATATGTTTTGTTTATTTATATAAAAACTCTAGACCGCAGTACACTAGGAAATACTATACAGTAACACATATATCCGCATCACTATATCTTCGCCAGCATCAATTTTACACTGAGGTCGCTGATCATGCTCTAATTGCTGGCTATTTAGATTGATAGGATAGGTTTAAATTGGTTAGGGACAATTTCTACATTAGAGACGCATAGTGTACGCTTCTTTTCCGGTTGTTGTGGTAATGTAGCCCCACGCACCGGAAAGGTTGTGTAAAATTGGTCAGTTACCTTTAGGGCATCATATATATCGAGTTACTGTCTCTTTCCATGATCCACCAGCCACAAGGCTTATTAATTGTCTGGATTCTCTATCGACACATTGACCAGATCCGACCCTGGGAAACTATTGGGGGTTTCTGAGCAGTGATGATTAAAGTGTTGATTTACATACGTCTCCCCCGTATCTTCAGATACTTATTAGTTAGATAACCCTGCCAATGTAGGAAGCACTGCGAAAACAATAGTTAAATCTGTGAGTTGGTTAGGTTGTATACCGGCCCGCAGTGCAATTCTGGGCTTTCTGGAACTTAACCCTAATGACAGGTAAAATATTAGATCCATAGGACATGGTGACGGACGAGATGCGGATCTCCATCCAACTCGTTGGGGTGTCTGGGTGAGATCTTGGAATCTGCCATGCCCTCTCGGGAAGGACATTCGCGGTGGATATCCGTCTCTCTATCTCCACCATAGCGACATGGAAGTATTCAAACTTGCTTGTGTAAACTGTAGCCATTGTTTTGGTGATGTTATATGTAGTTGCAGGATTTTATTTGATTGGGGGGTGGGTGCCTTGCGTCGTAACATGTACGCATGCTATCCTTGGAGGTAGATGCTAGGCAAGGCGACCTATGGGAAGCTGAGCATCTGCATCCGTTGGATAACTGTATCTAAAGTTAGGTAGGAATCCCTGCCACTCGTGGCCAAAGCTTGTATTCGTTTCTAACAACTAAATGATAGGTTAGATTGTAACAGAAGGCCCGCATAAATAAAACGGCAATTACCAATGCAGTAACTTTGGAACTACATAAGACAGTGACCTGAGACTTCTTCGGAAATCGTTCATTCCGTCTTCACGTAAACCAGTGTGCATCACATTAATTCCGGCTTCAGTAGGATTTTCAGCATTTAGCATTTTCTGTTGAACAAAAGAGTGGCCCTTTTTGCCAGCTCTTTTCCTCTGCTTTGGCGTTGAAGGGATTTTCCTGTGACAGAGACCCACGCAAAGCACTTTCGTTTTGTAGCAACAATATTTTCTTTGTGTATGTGGTTAGAGGTATATTAGCTTATATTAAGCTACCTAGTGACTTCGTTGCGGAGCTCTCTTGCGGAGATACCTCTGCGGATTCAAGGCTCTGTGTGGTACCTTCGGCGAAACCACGTAGAAAGAACACCGGATGACTCTATGTTGTGTAGTATTGTGCTCATTTACTGTCAAACGAGTGAGATTGTTTGTATAGTACTTATTAAATTTGTGACTGTTTAGTTATTAACATCTTATCCATTGCCCTAAATTAGAATGGTGACACGAATAGTTGGGATGATACTGTGTGGTTCAATCTCGGCAGCAATGCTCGCACAGCCCCACTGGAACATCAGTGTTCCACCGGCTCTAGAAGTCGGTCTTTGTACTTTCCGGAGAGATGCGATATGGGATACACAACCCCCAGATCCACAGCTAACCAGCCCTCCTGCACATCGTGCAATTGTGGTGTGATGGAACGGAACGACATAGCGGACCAGCGCATACCCCTACGAGCTACACATTCACTTGACCACCCACCCACCTCCAAAGGTTGCTGTTTATTCCATGTGGCCCTGTGCTACAATGCACTGACAAGTCGAAGTTAATCAAGCTCCTATCAGTCACGAAGGGCATAGAGGATTCGTAGCTACTAGGTACAGCAGAAGCCTTTTGAACTGGCAACCACTGAAGCTAGTGGGATAATTGCAACTGTGGATGAAATGAGTATTGTCCAGAAGCTGCTCAACAAACCAGCAACTATTGTGAGTCAATGAGAGTTGCAAACGTTTTAATGATATGTTAATGAGTCTGATAGAAGGATATGATGAAACAATACTTGGTCTTGATACATATTAAGCAGATTCTCTGAAAACACAATGAGAGAGAGAGAGAGAGAGAGAGAGAGAGAGAGAGAGAGAGATAGAGAGAGAGAGAGAGAGGCATTGGGAAAGACCCAATTAGATATCAAATTAACTAAGATACCAGTATTAAGCATATCCCTATAATTAGAATTTTGTGTTATGATCAAACAAAGGCTGACCTTGCAAAATATAAGCCTATTGAGTACAACAAAGACTTGTCTACGTGTGTCATAGTATCAGCATCAAGCCAAACTATTAGTACTAGAAGTCTATGGTTCAAGAACAACAATCACGAGAAAGTTGATACCTCAATGATCTATCATAACCTATGTGCAGCTCAATGTAGCAGAGTTGATGATTTTCTCTCTGGCAAATAGACAAACAGACAGACAGAAAGATGGCATAAAGAAACCCATCGATATATTGGTCAAAATTCTAATTTTCGCCAATAATAATACATGCCTATATAAGAACTTGTGATCTGGAGAGTAAAGATAATATTATGACAATGCTATCTTGACATAAAAGACTTATACACGATTATGAAGCGCTCATGCTCAGTATCTGAATGTATGAAGTTCTAAAGCAACATTTCCTACTGAATTATATAGACTGTGATGCTCTGTGATGATGAAGCACTAAAGTAGCACATACTACTACAAAGTGCTAAAGCAACCTGCCTGTAAATTAATCTCCCGAGACTAAAGCGACAGTTCTATTTATATATCTACATATCTATATTCATTGGAAATTCAAAATCGACGGTTAGTCTCTAGAAGTTCCACTACTAATGCTAAAGTCCTACAAACGCTGATCCGAGAGGTTCCGGGAACACAAATGCTGAAGTTACCCAATAGCTAAAACAGTGAAGTCAGATGCATGAAAATGAATATGGGAGGCAGATTTTGTTCAAACAGTGCCAAGCAAGAGTGCTGCTAAGATCACGGGAAGAATGACGAAGACGAATTATTGCAATTACTACTCAGTATTCAGTCTCTGAATAACCAGAAGTCTTATTCCGACTAGACAAAGATGTGCAGACGTTGAAATTTAGGAAAAATGTTCTGCTCTAAGTCCAACACTCCACCTTTTTTGCCAGTCTAAGAGAAGAATTTCACCATTTGAATGATGACTACCTCCACAGAACTTGCAGAAGTATTGACTAAGCTTTCACAGATGCCAATACAAAGACAAGTCGAGGGTGAACATCTGAATTGCTGCACCTGGCTGAATAACATCTGAGAAACTCTACAGGCACACTGGTTCTGGTTGGCCTGACATGGGTAAGTTGAAAAGTCTGCCATTTCTGTTGTAGAATAAGGGGAAAGAAGTTGAGTTTCCAGACAAATTGTTAGGTGGAAACGTTGCTCAGAATTGTTTAGAATGTCCAAAGGAGAAAAATGTTCAAATGATTGATGACTGTGTCATAAAGTGGATACGTTACGCTCTGGTTGAATGAAGAATGATCTGGTCCAGACCATCAACGGAGCCGAACTTAAGGCAGTGCAACAAGTGCATTTGCAAAGGGACCCCATATTTCCAGGGCCCCCATAAAGTGGCACAGAGAATTTGTTGTCTTAATTTTCGCCTCCTGTATGCACACCTACAAGACTAGTATGGCCAAATCCAGTGGCATTGCATTTATAACAATAGCCACAAATCTCCAAAATGCATATGAAATCGTCAAATGAAGCCTAAAAATACAAAATTATCTGGGTGGGGTTAAGGCGGAGCCAGACCAACAAGCTATTTATTCTTCTACTTTATGTATGTGGCCACGTGTGACCCACAACCTATTTATTTTCGCAAATTAGGAATATTCATTCAAAGAAGTATAATATATAAGCAATACCAGTTAAATATTGTGTTATTAGCTTGACAGCTTCAAGCAACAGCTTCCAGTCCTATTAGTTACAGAATGTGTAGAGCTTACTTTTATGGTGGCTTACAAGTCATCCTAAGTATTCGTACTTAGATTCTGCATCTAATGTAACCCCAGGTTGGTATACGGTATGGTATTGGGGCACTGGGTCCTGGTTTTATAGATCATAGAAAGAAAAATATATTAAGTAAACTAGATAAATTTTCCACCGGGCCAACGATTAATATTTGCCTCCAGAAATGTAGGAGATGCCATCTGAAAGCATCTGGATTTCAAAACGTTCCAGGTGATGATCCTAGCTGGACCCCAGCTTTCTCTCTATTGTCTTCGAGTTAGCTACGCCACTGGCCAAATCCCACAGTCCTCTGACCTCAGGGTCCCAATTAGTGGCATTATGGTTGAAATGAGACCGTAGCTTTCTCACGATCCTAACCACAATTCTGAGGGCTCCCACACACCCACACCCTGGTTAATAATTGTGTGCAATTGATAGGGAAGGGCTTATCTCATAAGATGCAGAAGTCAACCAATTTCAATTCAATTCAATTCAAATATTTTTTATTTTATAGTAGCATTTCACATTTATGTTACAAAGGACAGTTAGTCCATCAAAGGCACAGCGTATGTGTTGATGTATATAATATAATGTATAATTAATGGAAAACTTCAGTAATTTGCGGAGTTTAGAGATTCCCGCATAATACACCGAACGGTGGTGCGCCAGACATTGGCGGAAACTCCAAGAACAGAACAGAATAGATGGACCCCTAATCAGCATGCCAGGGATGCTAGGAGAAGAAACATGCATGTATAGGTATGTGTGGAAGCGAGAAACTCGAGAACTGTGGCTCCTCTGGAATAAGAGGCAGGGCACTCACCTGGTTTCAGAACTACCTAAGTAAAAGAACACAATGCGTACAATATAATGAGATAACAGGCAATTAACTTGTGGTGTTCCTCAGGGATCTATTCTTGGCCCACTGCAGTTCCTTCTTTACATGAACGATCTACCTAACATATGCAAGCACATGGCATTAATACTATTCGCTGATGACACAAATGCTTTTTGCTGCGATGACAACATAGACACCTTATACAGGAAAACAAATAAGGAAATGGAAGAAATTTCTGACTGGTTTTCAATAAACAAATCGTTGAATGTTGACAAAACAAATTATATGTTATTTACAAATCTCAAACTAAAAAAAGATGAAATTCCAAAAATCTACATAAACAAAAAAGAAATTGAGGAGGCCCTATTTGCCAAATTCTTGGGAGTATATTTGGATAAACATTTGACCTGGGCCAAACAAATCCAGACGGTAACAGCAAAGGTGGCAAGAGGCATAGGTGTCATACAAAGACTAAAACCTCACATGACACCAGCTACAATTAAAACTCTATACTGCACCCTTGTTCTTCCGCATCTCACCTACTGTAACACTATCTGGACGAATACACACAAAAGCAACCTAACAAAACTACAATGTCTACAGAAAAAGGCACTAAAACTCTTTTCTAAACCAGCAAAGGGCCAGAATATGTTCAAGTCAGAAAAGCTATTAAAACTAAAGGACATAGGCAAACTACAGATGCACACCATTGTAAAGAAGTTTCACCACAATACATTACCACAATCCATAGCTTCCAATTTCACACTAAGCACTGACATCCACAAACACAACACTAGGACAAAACACAATTTACACACTCAATTTACACGAACAGAAATAGGAAAACGACGAATTAACATAGCAGCCACAAAACTATGGAACAGCACCAGTACAAAAATACGTGATAGTATATTAAACCTGAAACCTTTTAAGAAGATTGCCAGGGAATCTATGATCGACAAATACTAAATTAATATGTTTATACCTGATGGTCACAGATTCTCTGCTAATTAATAATAATACAAGCCTAAGACATTCCACCACCACCACCACTATAGATAAACTAACCTAACCTAATAATTGAAGTAATAAGTCTAAACACAAACATACTTCACAGTTTACTTTCACTACTACTACACCTAAATATCCCACATACGATCAACGCATCTATCGATTCTTAACAACTCCAACTATCTCAACTTTATATTACAGTGATGAGCTCTTCCCTTCCCCCCCCCCCCACCCACCCCACCCCCCACCCTCAGTAGCATACAAAAGTCCTATATAATAATAAACCACTCCAAACTAAATTTTAATAAAATGAGATAATGATGTAATTAGGGAGTATATGTATAATATATGTCAGTAAATATGTATGTGTGTATGTAAATATTAATGCCATAAATATGTGTTTGAATGTCGTGTGTTTTATGTTTGTGCACATAGTGGCACATATCTATGTAAACATCAAAGAAGGGACAGCCCTACCCACCCACTGCTTAATGGAAGACATATACATTAAATACATGTATATATGACATATATATCAAAGTTTATGTCTGGACTCCACAAAACATACCAAAATAGTCCTGGACTTCCTATTATTGGCCCTGATGTCTCTAAAAACAATGATTTTAACCAAATTATATGTATTTGAACCATTTTAGACCTTCATGTTTCTAGCTTAGACTCCCAATAGCATTACCCAAAAAGTCCCAGACTTCCTGTATTTAGAAGTTTGTTGAAACCCTGGTGTGTGTGTATGTATATGTATGTGTATGTTTGTATGTATGTGTTGTACATTATAAGTCTGAGGCGAGACTCATATCCTTTCTAACCGAAAATTCGTATGGCTAATAAAATACCCAAATAGGTTAATTTACTGGCTAATAATCCCAGAAAGGTAGTCATGTCCCTGTATAAGTTTTCATATCAAGGTAGCTTTTCAGCATTCTGTCACTGTGCCACTGTCTTGTGTGTCATATATATGTTAATTTATAAATGTTTTGTAATGTGTGTAAGGAGTCCATCACTCAATAGGCCATGCCTTTGATGGACTGCCTGTTTAGATGATATTTACATGTATAGAAAAACCATGAAATAAAGCAACTTTGAACTTTGAACTTGTTAGAACACGAATGACCCCAAATTTCACTACTTAATATGTATCACGTCAGGAGGAGTTTATTCTGAGCATAAGATGGTAATCAAAGTTTGCATTCATGCGTGCGTGTGTGCATACGTATGTGAGTGCGTACGTGCGAATGCGTGAGTGCGCGTGCGTGCGTGCGTGAAAAACCAATGCGCTAAACCACTGCGCCACACACCCTCCGATCCATTTGACAGATCAAGGCGCATAATTTGACGTGTTTTGTTTTGTTTTATTTTGTAAATTATTTATCATTATTGCAGGAAATGTGACTGTTGTTTGCTTATGACATTGGATAATTGTAGCTGTGATACAGACGAGTACTTCCAGAGTATATATTTATTTAATTAAACCAATAGTTGTTTATTAATTTAAAATTATAACCGGTTTTCGTTGTCAGTGGTTTTTCCAGATTCCAGATTCAAAATTATTTATTTTCATATAATACATAGTTTACAGAGCAGAAAGCGTTACGGCTGCACATCTATAAATGTGGCCACGGTGACCACAACAAACTATGCAGGGAACACAATAACATTCTACGCAACATCAGCCACTGACGACTGCAATAATATCCTTTGGCTGTTTCACCACAACTATAATCAAGATCAGCGAATGCATAAAATATCTTCCTATTTAATAAGCAGGTGAAGTCACTGCCACGAATGATGTCACAAAATGATTTGGCAGCCAGAGTCACGCAACTTACTGACTACACACAATCGCTCACAGTAGGCCCTACGGCTACACAACTCTGAAGGACATTTTGAAGTTCAAAGTTATTTATTTCATAAATGAGTCGGTCAGATGCAGGTACCAAACTGAGGTTTCCTGAGTTTCTTAGTTGCAGACGAAGGGTGGCAGTAGGGCTTCTAAATGATGTTTCAGTACAGGAGGAGTCAACACCTCTCCGGTGTCGAATCTGATTCTCTGCAGAATCAGAAGATGGTGCGGTGGTTTCGATCAGCAAAGTTTTCTAAGTGGAGCGGGTGCAGAATTTCTAAAGGCGTAAGAATTTAGGGTGTTAATTTTACTTTACAAAGCGGCCTTTCAAAAATAGGTTGCTCTGCTACATTTGTAGATGTCGACCTGCTATCAGCTCGGTTAAAGTCCTGACGGTTCCTCAGTGCAATTTCTCCGTCATTTCTGACTCGGAGAGCGGAATGTATACTGGGGTCATTGATGAGGCAGCCAGTGAGCAACCGTACATGGCTTTGTCAAGAAATCGCAAAGCGTGTAGCTTTTATATTCTCAGCTCTGCATCTCATTATCTTCTAGCGAGTAGCTGGCTTCCTTGCGAGTTATCCAGCCAATCAGTGATCGTATTTACGGGTGTGCTGGTCTTAGCAGCAGAAGTCAACGAGTTCAATGGCAAGGTTGCATTCTTTACTATTGATATGGTACGGAGGATGAGATGTGGAGAGAAGGGGAAAGCTCATCACTGCAGATAGGGAATTTAAATGAAAAAGTTATCGAAGATTATGTTAGATATGGTGTAGGCTGGTTCACCCGACATGTGTAGTAGTAGTAGTAGTAGTCATGGTGGTGGAGGTGCTAGTACATGTAGTAGTCATAGTAGTAGTGTCTATTAGTGTATACTAACTATCTTTATCGAGACTGACCAGGGCAAAGCCGATGCAATTCTAGAATGGTTCAAGGAACAGTTTACTAACCATAATGATGAACCCGTACACCCGTTGTCAGGTGACCCCATGCTGTTACTAACACCAATTAAAACGGCAGAAGTCGACAAGGCACTCAAAGGCCTGAACAATGGATGTGCATCCAGACCTATATACCAATGTATGATTGCTGTATTCTGCGGCTGTAGTAGTAGAAACATCCAAGGCCCTCTGTGCTGCTGTGTCCCCTGGTATCCTTAGCACATTGCCAAATATGGACCATCTTTGGTGGGCGACTTTTACAGACAGCTGCGATGTATTACACATCTTGCATAGTGCATCATTGAAGATTATGCTGTTCGTCAAGGGGCTTCTTTTCCTCGTCTACAAATGGTCTATAAAGTCCACATTGTTGGCATATTCCAAATCTACATGTCGCAGCATACCCAGTACGGACACTGGGGGGTGGGTGGGTGGGGTTTGGTCTTGCAGACTTTTCCCGCACATATTTCAATGCAGCAGCAAGGTACCAGGTGAAAAGCACAGGTGATAGGCCATCTCCTGGTGGGGAGCCGATTGATGCCTCAAATTCTACAGACTTGACCCGTATTCTCAGCTTGGTGTCTGCAAGCAGGAGTCTCACTAGGTGTACATGTAGCTCATCTTCATTGCAACTGGCCTAGCATATACATCTAAGATCTTTGAGTGTTTAATTGTATCGAAGGCTCGTGACATGTCAATGCCCATTTTGTAGACATGACTATTGGCACAAGGATGCGTTGAGCTTATGCAATGTCTGCGCAGCTGGGTCCACATTTAAAGCCACTGACATAATCCAGTGAAATCATCAATCTTGTCTCGGATGAGTAACATTGGATA
Organism: Chaetoderma sp. LZ-2023a; assembly: GCA_034401795.1. Taxonomy (NCBI): domain Eukaryota; kingdom Metazoa; phylum Mollusca; class Caudofoveata; order Chaetodermatida; family Chaetodermatidae; genus Chaetoderma; species Chaetoderma sp. LZ-2023a. The sequence goes on along the minus strand of CM067374.1, from coordinate 129,073,242 downwards.
AGATTTTCTGTATGTTGTTCAGCACAATGGGCCACAGATTGGGGGTTTGGGGGTGGAGAGGCCGAGTGGTTTCTGGGCCTTTGGTAGAGTGATAATGGTGCCTTAGCCTATCGCATAGATGGGAAGGAGGTGCACAAAAGCTGAGTTGATTTGGTGCATGATCGCTTTTGAGTGTATTTGAATAGTTCATTTCTCAGGCTCCTGTGCATCCTTGATTTATAACTGTAGCAGCTGGGCAGCTCCAAAGGCACCTCTAGACAAACTCGGTGCCTGCCACCGCAAACACCTATGCACCATCACTGGCCACTGATGGCCAGACAGCATAATTTCCAAAGATGCACTATACGAGATGTGTAATACATCGTCGCTGTAGACTTGCACGATATTGTCCTAGGAGGTATCGCGATATATCGTGGTGAGAAAATCGCGATATATCATATAGCTTATTTTATGGCATGAAATCACGGTGTGAATTGGTCTTGGGTTGAGTTGGACTGCACGCTTTGGCTTATGTAGACTTGTCGGCTTCGCTATGAGTTTTCATATCAGTTTTAACCGAATATGACTTCCAATTCGTAAATTTCAACAAAAACATTAAACGCAGTCGCCAAGATGCTTAAAGAACGATCCTTAATAACACGAAAATAGGAAATTTCCCGCTGTAAATCTTTGACGCCTTACACCTTGGTTTAATGTATACCTTGTCCAGCATTGTGGGAGTGAAATTATTACATTGGACAACCCAAATATTGCGTACTCTGTTATAACCATCGTTTATTAGATCAAAATTAATCTAAAAATTTGACATTTCGTATTGTCTTTGTGAAAATTTACAGATCACGTGATATTAGATCCATAGATATCTAATGTTTAGATCTGATCCGCATTTACCGAGTACGCGTTTACTAATAATAGTTAGCCTTCAGAAACATCTCAGATAGTTCACCTTGCAGTTAAAATCACATCGTTTTGTTTTACGGACCGGCCCGGTCTTTTTCGTCTTTGTCTGTCTTCCAGACTACAGAGTGCTGATTTAAGTAGATTTAAGTTAGATTCGCATGAATCATTGCGTTTATGTTGTCAAATTATCATAATCTCTTTATTATATGACATATGAACCTCGAAAAATAGTCAAACACAACTTTTTGTGAGAATTCTTGATGTGATTTACAAGAAATTACTACCTTTTAGTTACGTGCTGAATGGCATTCACCCGCGTGAACGACAGTTTATTGAGGATATCTCAAGAACACCGAGTACTCAAAGACAAACACGTGACTTACTAGACTAGATCATACTGTAGGTGGTTATACGAGCTCTAACCGTATCAGCACTACTCTACTAGGAGCCTAAACTTGCTCTCATATCCTGGTTCCTACTTACATGCATTAGATTTTACTACGCTTTTCGAAAATAGTGATGTAATAACATAAACGATGTGATTCTAGCTATCGAGCGAAAAAGTCATGTGTTAAAAAAATTACTACGATTTACAGGAATTTCATTCATAAAATCAATAGTAGTGAATATCCCAGCGGAAGATTTCATTAACAACCAATCACATTATGCCTGCCCGTATTTAAGAGGCTAAGAGGTGTATTTTACTTGCAACTTCTCCGCCAACGTAAGAAGCGACTTAATCGCTTTCATTTCTCGGGTGTGCAAGCACTTTGTCGCGTATGTCTTATTCCATGCTGGATCATTTTATGTTTGTCGAAATCTAAGGGAAATAATAACATGTTTGGAATGGGAGTTCATTGGATAGTGTCGTTGTTTTCATAGCGCGTTTCTTGAATGTATTTGTATCGTGTCACATTTGGAATCCTAATTAAACATAGTACAAACTCGATTTGAAAAAAGGATTATTTGTTACAAAGAAGAAATTTATAGAATTTCAAGTTATTCAATCTTACCCTGAAACCGCAGCGCTTACGTCATGTAAAATTTACTGCTGGCAAATCAAATCATATTTGCTGAGTGTCGTCCTTGGCTGATTTGTTGGGGTTTCACCAACACCCTTTCTTTCCCACGACTAATAGTTATAGATGACTGTACTTTATGGCCCTATTAGCAAATGGTTACCCAAGTGCTAGATGATAATATTAAACGGCAAGTCAAGAACAAACTAGTTTAGGACAGTCACCAGATTTCGCACAATGGCGATCTTACGGACGTTTTTTTATATTTTCGTAATGGACTTCATAATAGCATCGATGTTATTATCTATATGTCCGCGACTCGGTACACTCAGATCAAGAATGGACATGAGGAAGCTTTAGATTTTAGCTGAGGACAAGACGCAGTGGTCAAATGTGAAGAAGGACTGATTGCAGCAGTAGTATGTCTCTACTACTACAGTCGCGGAATACAGTAATCATACATACATTTACGCATCACGTATCAATGCTCTGACAAAATTCAATTAAATCTTTCCAATATTAAAATGTGTACAGCGTCATTATTTCTAGCCAGCCTTTACATTTTTTCCTTTAAACCGCACTCAAACATTTTCCCTCGTATTCAATATTCAAATGTGTCAAAATCCAGGCATTTTTTGTTCCGTTCCTGTTCTTTGTTTTTCAGCAGTGTAAAATCATATTCCAAGTTGTTTTTAACCCTTTAACCCTCGAATTTGTCGGGGAAAAAAATTCAATTTTCTCATAGAAAATGTCCATTTGCAGACCAAGACAAGACTATTTTAGAAAATTTACCCCCAGAATGACTAGCACAGTTATCGAGCCCGTCATTCCAGTGGTAAATGTTCTAAAATAGTCTTCTCTTGGTCTGTAAATAGACATTTGTCAAGACCACTGCAGAAGCCATTTTTGGCTGATATGGGTGTTAGAAGCTGTAGTGTAACTGTGCTATTTACCTAGAATGTTGTTGTTGCATTTCTTTACAGGTATAAGTGGCTGTTTGTAAGGACAAAGCGGGGAGCACCGTCATGTCAAAACGAATGTCTAAGCGTGAGCTGGATGACCAGTTTGATGCATTTCTCAAAGAGGTATTAATCTATGTAGAGTAAAATCAGCAAAAATGACCCCCTCTTTTGAAGACCCAAGACGGTCATTCTTTAACACTAACCCTCAAATTTGTTTAAGAAAATTTCAATTTTCTCATTCTGTATAAAACAAATGTCCATTTACAGACCAAGAGTACTTTTGAAAATTTATCACTAGAATGACTGGCTCGATTACCAGGCAAAGCAAGTTATTCCAGTGATAAATTTTCAAAAATACTCTGTCTGTAAATGGGGATTTTTGCATAAGACATTTTTGTCCAACTTGAGGGTTAAATGACAGGATCCATCAAGAAGATTGACGTTTCTCCTCAATGATTGCACATTTACAGGCAGAGGGAATGATATTTTTTAACCCTTTAATGGTCAAATGGTCAGAATTTATCACTGGAATAACTGGCAGTCATTACAGTGGTAGATTTTCAAAAAGTCTTCGTGATCTGCAAATGGACATTTCTCAAGACCACTGCTGAAGCTGTTTTTGGCTGATATGAGGGCCAAATACTATGATATGAGAATAATTCTCATGGTTAGCTAATATAATAGAAAATATGCTAATTTACAGGCTAATTAAGAGAGTTAAAGGAAAATTAACCCTATGTAACCATACTAGATGTAGTAAGATGGTGAATAGTTAGAAATTAATTTGACTGGAATCTTTTACTGTCCTAGCCAAGAAACGAATTTAATATATGGAATCTAGATGTGCTATAATCTATCCATACATTATTTACAACTATTGAGACATGATTAGTATCCCTTTACCATTTGGCTAATATGTCAATTTACTGGCTAAGAGAGTTAATATTTGACTAATAAAATCACAAAATAGACAAAATAGGTTTGGTCCCTGTTAAAGTGTTAACCTTTTAACGCGTATATATCAGCCAAAGATATCTTCTGCAGTCATAGCAGTGGTCTTGACAAATGTCTACTGGCAGACCAAGAGAAGACTATTTTTGAAAATTTACCACTGAAATGACTGGCTCGATAATCGAGCTAGTCATTCCAGTGGTAAATTTTCATAAATTTCTATGAGAAAATTGAAATTTTCTTGAACACTTAACTCAAGATCAATTAATACATTACGGCTCAGAAATAACTCAAAATGTTTACAAAGCTGAATAGAGCGTACTGTTGAATATTTCGAACATAAATAGATTGGAAGACTTCGCTGCCTTAGGCACTGCAATGATGAAGGTTTAGCATTTAATCATGTAGCCACCTGGGCCCCTAAAAGCAAAACTTAGGGGCCCAGACAATTTTTCAGGGGCCCAGTTTTATCATTACATGTATAATGTATCGAAGCACAGTGTCCAACATTTACAAAATTTATAAGGATATAATATTTTAAGATTTACTCATTTAGAAAGTGTTAAAAACTTTAAAACATTGTTTTCAAGATTAATAATATTGGTAATAGACTTGTCAGATATCTAAAATGATTTTCTGTTCGCAATCTTAAAATATGGACGCACCCCTGCTAATCTTCAACACTGGACAGCGATGTCTTCCAATTCATTTATGTTCAAAATACACAACAGAGCATTTCTGTCTTACATTATGTGTATGTTAAAAATTGTATTAAATTAACATGTTTTTGTTTTGAAAACATGTTGAGCTATTGATCATAAAATGTACTTTATCTTTATTACCGTAGCTTTAATTGGTTCACTACATGTAGTTTATCATTGTTTATTTGTTTGTGGTTTTGTGTTATTAGTCCGTGTCGTCCGAGGATTCGATAGACTCGGCACTCATCCTGAAACACTTAGAGCCTACAGGACGTAAGGCTGAGGAAAGCAATGCGAGTCTCTGGTGGCTGGATACTGATGATGATAGTCAGTTTGGAACCGGTAAATACTGATAGAATTTAAACATTGTATTCTTAACTCATAGGCTTTATGGTTCAGTCTTGAAGCTGGCTTCCCTATTGGGTAATACCATGGGTAGTTTTGGCTAGACGATTGGCTGTGGCGCTAGCATGGTTGTCTAGTAATCAGCCGGGCCTGGAATCAGGCACTCGATAGACGCCAATCAGGCCAATAACTTCTTCATCCATCATATCCTGTGACAGTTGGTATATATATATACCGACTGTCACAGGATATGATGGATGAAGAAGTTATTGGTCTGATTGGCGTCTATCGAGTGCCTGATTCCGGGCCTGGCTGATTATATATGTACGGTTGCTATCGGTTGATAGTTCTTTTTCTATACATGTATATGTTTAATGGTTTGTGTTTTGAACAATTTTCATATATTTTTTGACTGAATACTTGGTCCAGGGCAGGCCCTGGTAGTAGACATTATAATGCAATGACATACATTTATAGAAGTGAGCAGAATTGTATCTTATGCTTCATATTGGTACCTAAATCTCAATAACCTACATATAATGTTAGCTCACCTAGCCCAAACAGCAAAGTGAGCTTATGCCATGGTAACTACATGTATCCATTATCTGTCCGGTCGTCGTCAATCGTCTGTTGTCACCTTTTGAACATTTCAAGAGAAAGCATCCTTGAGTCATGGTGGTCCAAGATTGTTAACCTGGCCCTGCCTGAAGCTCATTACAATCGATTTGTCAGGCAACCATCGTGGATTTCTGAAAATGTCCATGAAATCGGCTAAATAGCTACTCCTGGTTAAGCCGTTGGGACGATTTCAACCAAACATGGCTGTTTAGAATGCTATTGTGGTAGGCCTTAGAGAACTTACAGAGAATTTGATTGCTCAGTTGTTTTCAGCAGCCATAGCGAATTAATGAAAATGTCCAGGAAGTCGGTTAGATGACTCACTGTTAACCCGTCATGTGTCAACTTAACCCTTTAATGCTCAAACTGACCACAAAACAACTTCAGTGGTCTTCGGACATGGCTGTTTGAAAGCCCTAGAGAAGAATATTTTTTAATATTTACCACTAGAATAACTGGCTCTGTAAACGAGCCAGTCATTCTAGTGGAAAATTTCCAAAAATACTCTTCTCTCGTCCTGCAGATAGACACTGGCTAAGTAAAAACTTAAATTTTCTTTAGAATTACCCATTTAATAGTCAAGCCGGCGAAAAAAAATTCAGTGGTAAATTTACAAAAGTAGTCTTCTAAAATTAAAATAGCTTGAAAAATATTGACCATCAAAATGTTTAATTGATATATCAAGTAGTATTTTGAGCGCTTTGAGGTGCTGGTGACACAAGAGGCGTTAACAGAACTAGGCATATTTCATCCAAACTTGGCTCGAAGAACCTTAGGTTCGTACATGTACATGTAGGGGCCATAAATCTGTGCAAAAATTGTATTGGTAAATTTTTTCCGTGACCATCTTCGGCTTCCCAGAATGTCCAGGAAATTGTTTAAAATATTGCTCCTAAAATACCTGGCCACAGTTTATACTTGTTAAGACATAGCTTTCTGCATTTCTGTCCAGAACTATTGATTTTCTTGCAAAAATTCTATGAAGCTCCCCATGTTTCTACCTGAAATATCGATGTTCCAGGTGAGTGGTACAGACCTCTTCATCATCAACAACAGATCTGTCTTTCACAAATTAATAGACAATAGCTTAGACAACTACACTTTTTCTTAGCCAAATCTTATCTATTTTAGCCAATGTAACCATTTCAGCTGAACACTTCATACCATTAAGACACTATTATGTTGAATATTTTGAAACTACATGTAATCTGCCTGGAAGCTATTTTAGGCAGCAACATCTTCAAATTAGTTTCAAAATATACAACAGCTGTTCTATATCATGTGTGGTTTAATCTGAAATTTCCGGGTTTATTTGGTCACACTTAAAACTTGATATACATTTAAGTATTAGTTGCATCAACATTTAAGAGCATTTAAGTGTATGGCTTTACTGTTTAATAAACATGCTATTGAATATTTTAATGCTCTTCACAATTCACCTTTCCAGCGTATCCATCGATGATTTGACATCATATGATGTCATACTCAGCTAAGTGGCGTGACACCATAATCATTGCATCACAAATTAATAAATATATACTGAACCAAAAAGGTTTAGCAACACTGAGAATATTACTGTATAAATATTATTTAACAAAAACAATAAATTGATTCAAATATATTATTTAATTGATATGTCATTTTCCAATTTGAACGACAGTCTCTTGTTACTGTAATGCTAGCATCGTGCCTTTAACATGGCATCATTCATTGGAAGGGTCCAATTTAAATAATGAGCTGTCAATACCGGTTGGGACCTCCACGCACATTAACCACCGCCGTACATCGCTTTCTCATGCTTCGAATTAAGCACCTGATGTCACGAAGAGGAATTGCATCCCATTCCTGGAGCAGTGCAGCTTCCAGCTCCCGCACGTTGTGAAAATGTGGATGGTTCTCACGCACCATATGGCCAAGAATGTCCCACATAGGAGACAGGTCCGGTGATCGCGCTGAACAGTCCAACACCGGAACGTTGTTAGCCTCAAGGAAATCACTGGTGACCCTAGCTGAATGAGGACGGTCGTTGTCTTGCTGGAACATAAAGTCTGCATGATGCTGCATAAAAGGGAAGTCAACAGGGGCGACAACTTCTTCACAGTAATGTTGAGCCGTTAAATTTCCGCGAATCACAATAAGATCTGTTTTGCCCGCGAATCACAATAAGATCTGTTTTGCCATTTGCATGGATTCCAGCCCACACCATGACACTGCCGCCACCGAATCTGTCGTGCTGAATGATGTTGGCTGCATCATACCGTTCTCCTAAACGTCGCCAAACCCGTTGCCTACCATCTGCCACATCCACACAAAACCTCGACTCATCACTGAACAAAACGTGGCTCCATTGTTGAGCACGCCATCGCTGATGAGTTCTTGCCCATGTAAACCAATTCTCGATGTGACGCTCTGTAAGCGGAACAGCAACAAGTGGACGATGGGCATGCAGTCCAGCATCATGGAGTCTGTTTCGCACAGTTTGCATGCACTGTAGTGCCGGTAGCGGTGTGCAAATTTCACATCAAGAGTATACTTACCACCCTGATACTTTATGATATTTCCTAAATATCGACCTAGCTTCAATAATACTCAGAATTAAAAAGAAACGGCCCCCACTGGGCAGGTTACACAACTGACAGACCAGTGGATGTGCAGCCCAAACTCGCACATGCGCGGGGCTGACTCATTCTCTTCTTAAAATATTGACCTGCCATTGCAACACGCTTTCTAGCCTTGCTTTTGCTTTCTTTCTTTTTGAAGCTTTGAGTTGTTTTGCAACTTGTTTGACTGTTTATTAGTATGTCTGACGCTGCCAAGTCGCCGGAGGATGCTCCCGGTCCAAGCCATCAGGTGTACTTTAGTAAATTTATTGATAAAAAATGTGCGTGTTGACTCGGATGGTATTTCCGGGATTCGCGCTGTCTCGTGGATACGTCTTTATTAGGCTAGCTCTTTTATGGGGGAGGCCTATATATTAGCTAACGCATGTTGTGCTTTATTTTTCTACTTCGAATAATACTTACCAGATGTACTATTATGATAATGTCTATTATCTAGTCTAGCTCAAAATAAACAATTAAAACTGCACTCTCCTGGTCCTGCCCATACTGTGTCCGGGAATTACCATAGCCGCAGGTACCGATTCAATTCCCAATCACAGTCAGATTCGTCTATTTTGCGCTTTTACAAAGTTGCATTTTTAGAGTGCTCAAATATTCAATAATTTAAGCGGTTTTAGCGTTGTTGTTGGAAAACCATCGTTGGCTTCATGGAGGAACTATGAAAATCATCACAGGGGCAGGTTGTATCAATCTAGAATTTTACATTCGTGCCATAATGACTGTTTGAAATTTCCTTAAATTGGCACATTGTTTTAAAATGATAGCCATTGTTGGAGTCGCTTCTGTACCCATTAACTTTTAGTTTTAATTTGGGTACTCGGTTAATTTCTCTTGTGACTCGGTTCCTCTAAAGATGGATGCGTCCTTAGCCAAGATGGCGGCGCCCATGAATTATGTCTTGCTTGGCTTGGCGTGTCTAGGCACTCTGTTTTCGCCGATTTTTAACTCTCGCATCATTGTCGAGGGTGTTTGTAGCGATCGGTGTTGTATTCCTGGTTGTTTAACGTTAGTTAACTGCTAAGTTGTGTTTTTTAATTTTCACTCAAAAAAGTTTCAAATATTTCCTGCCTAAAGGCTTGATTATCATTAATTTAAGAGAAAGTTAATGTGTTCTAGGTAATTCTTTACTATCAAGTCGAATGTGCGTATTGCTCATCATCGTTTGTCATGTGCAGCGTTTTAATTCTTCTCTGTGTTCACAGAAACCAAAGAGCCAGGACACGTTGTGCCAGAAGTGCAACAGGTTCATGAAGCGCAAGTACTCAGGACATCACTGTGTAGCGTGCGCGAAGTGTAAGGTGGGAATCCCATGTGATGTGTGCGCCAAGTGGTAGTCGGCAATGGTGGCAGAGTTTGATCGGGATCGACGTGCGCGTCTGGAGAGGATCGCGAGGGACAAGGCGCGGCGAAGCTGGACCAGGCGTCTCTGAAGGGACTGGAAGGTCGTCTGAATGACCGCATGGATTCAGCTCTGGGCGTATGGGCGGCCCAGTTTAAGGCTATCTTTGAGTCTTCATTCCACGGTCCCGTCGATGCAAGCTAGTGCAGGACAACCCTCAGGTGGTCCGGCTAGTTCTGCGGGTCAAGCACCTGCCCCTTCTCTGTCCTTGGCTCAAGAGCCGACGATAGAGGAGGAAGATCATCTTCTTATGGAAGATTCCGGCATGCCGGATATTTCGATGACGGCAATGCCTAGTAGTTCCCAGGGGTCTCCCTCGGGATTTGTACGGGTTTGCCAGGCGGATGGTGATATTGATGTTCCGTCGGGTATTTTCCATCCGCTGTTTGTGCAACCAGAGGTGTCGGCGGAGCCGTGCTTTGCGGTTCCTGCCGGTATCCCGGCGGCTTTGGGTGCGGCTCCTATCGGAATGCCGTCACCTGCCGTAAGTAAAGCGGTCATGGTCCCGACTCCCGTGCTGGAGCCGATGGACTGCGGAGAATCCGGGTCCGGCGATTTGTTGGACGCCAGTGCCGCTGGTAGTCGGACTATGGATGCGCTCTGTCTTGGTAGAGTGGTGTCTCATAGCTCTCAGCATGGATCGTCGGTGGCCCTCTCATCCAAGGGAGAGAGGGAGGATGAGAACGGAAGTTCTTTAATGGACGAGTACATTTTCTGCACCGAAGCTGAATGGGTGTAGGCCCTTGGATGGATGTCCGACCGTCTCGGGTTGGCATCTGATCTTGGATCTCCGCGCAATCCGGCGATGGAGCGGATGTCAGAACGAGCGGCTAGCGCTCTGTCAAGTGGCTCTTCTGCCATGCCAACACTCCCGTTGGACACGCAGACTTACGACATGTTGGAAGTTGCGGCATACCGTCTGGTTCAGCCGGAGTATGCATTGCCCAAGGCCCCGAAGGGGATAAGGAGTAGGGTCCATTTTCCGGAGCAGGCCTACCATCAGTATGCCCGGGTTCCACGGCTTTCCGTCGGGGAACGAGAGGCGCTGAATAGGCCGTTGGCTGGGAAGGCTAAGGGGCGGTCTCGTCCTTTGGTTTCGCAGACCAATAAAGATCCGTTCAATGAGCTAACGCTCATTGAAGATGCGGCTAGGGCAGCCATGGCTGCGCTCTCGCACGGATGTACCGTCCTGCAGGGAATGCTGGCCTGCACGGCGGAGGGTGGACAGGTGCCAGAGGCTGCTCCCGGAGTTATTCGCGACACCATGCGCCTGTCTCAAGATTTCCTGGCCAGGGTGATCACCAGGACATTGGCAGAGCGACGGAGAATGGTTCTCGATTGTGTAGAACCAGGACCGGAGATGAGGGCTGCATTGTCTTCTACGCCTTTCATCGGTCCAGGCTTGTTCGGCGGCTCGGCACGGCAAGCTCTCCAAGGTTGCGTCAATGGTTGCGGAGCAAGAAGTGGTCGGCAAGTCGTGGAAGTCAACTAAGAGGACACAGCCGCAGCACTCCTACCGGCAACATCGACAGGAGCAGCAGAGGCAGCGTCCAAGATCGCCCTTCCGTCCTTCTGGCCGTGATGCCCATAGGCCATCCGGATCACAAGGACCTGGCCGTTCGTCCTAATACAAGTCCTCTAATAAGAGGCCGTATGAGGATGACAAGAAGGGTGGCGGTTCGGGCCGCGGCGTTTACCGTAAGGATAGCCGTGGCGGCTGTTCCGGACCGTCGTATTACAAGAAGCCGCGGGGCGGCCGTGGAGGTCGGTCCTGACGGGTTTCTGGCGGAACCAGATCCGGTGACGTTAGGAACGAATGGAGTCGAGAATCTTCACCCAAGCGATTTAGCGTCTTCTTGTGCAATCTTGACCGCCAGCTGCGTGCAGATTCCTTCCGTTGGAGGCAGGCTTCAACTGTTCCTAAGCCAATGGGAACAGGTCGTGCGCGATTGTTTAGTCTGTCAATGGATAAGAAACGGCAACGATCCGGATTGGCTCATCCATCAATCGTTAGTTCCGTTAACATCGACTCCAATATGGACTCCCGTTCCAAGGGAATCAGATCGTCTAGAAGCCATTTGCTCAGAAATAGAATCTCTTCGTCAGAAGAATGCGATTCATCTAGTCCACAATCAGTCTTCTCTGGGCTTTTATTCAATGATGTTCCTCGTTCCGAAGCGTACCGGAGGATGGAGACCAATTCTCAATCTCAAGCCGTTGAACAAATTTATTCTTTCTCCCAAGTTTCAGATGGAGACTGTAGCAGCGGTAATGACAGGGCTGAGAAAAGGCATGTGGGCAGTGTCGATAGATCTGAAGGATGCATATTTTCATATTCCAATGTCAATTCCTTTTCAGAAATACCTTCGCTTTGCATTCCAAGACAATGTTTGGGAATTCAATGCGCTTCCATTCGGCTTGACCACAGCTCCGAGGGTCTTCACCAAAGTGGTTCTCGCCATGACTTCTTTACTTCGCAGGAGAAACATAGCTGTTCACACTTACATAGACGACTGGCTGCTAAAGGCAGGGAATCCAGTCACTCTGCGCAGCAATCTTCAGGTAGTCCTAGCCTTATTAAAGGATCTAGGATGGATTGTGAATCTAGAGAAATCAGAATTGACTCCATCCCAGGAGCTTGTTTATCTGGGAATATTTTTCAATCTCACGGACGGCGTAGCTTTTCCGGCGAGAGCAGAGTCAAGAGCCTGATTGCAGTTTTGGAGTTGGTTTCTGTAGGAGCCTATCTGACGGCGCGCCAATTTCTCAGGATACTGGGTTTACTAGTATCTCTGGAGAAGGTGGTTCCATATGCGGCACTCGGGCGCAGGCCAATTCAGATGTATCTAATGTCATTCTGGTCTCAGAAAACGGATCCGTTATCTCTGAGGATACCAGTAAAAGAACCATTGATATTCCACCTTCAGTGGTGGTTATCGGAACAGAATCTCCTGCGAGGTGTTCCTCTACAACCTCCACAACCTCAGATGTCCATCTTCACGGATGCATCGTTGACGGGTTGGGGAGCAGTATTGGACGATCAGTCAGTGTCAGGGGAATGGGATCGGACCAATGTGCAGAAACATATCAATGTGCTCGAACTATTAGTGGTGGTATTGGCACTTCGAAAGTTCGAGAGTCTAATACAAGACAAGATTGTCCTAATAAGGACAGACAACTCAACAGTGGTGTCTTATTTGAACCGCCAGGGCGGGACGAGATCACCAGGGTTGTGTATGATGATTTGGAACCTTCTGTTGTGGTGCCAAGAGAGGAATGTTATTCTTCAGGCAGCACACATTCCAGGAAGATTGAACATCCTAGCGGATGCTCTCAGTCGAAGGACGGTTTGTCGTCCGACGGAATGGCAGCTCAACCAGTCGGTAGCGGAGGTTCTATTCAAACAATGGGGCAAGCCAAATGTCGACCTGGTTGCGATGAATCAAAACGCAAAAATGGTCACTTACGTGTCACCGATCCCAGACCCGCTAGCTCTAGTGGTAGACGCACTGGCGATAAGCTGGAAGGGAATGTACGCGTATGCGTACCCTCCAACAAATCTCATCCCGAAAGTTCTGGCAAAGATAAGAGAGGGGATGTGCCAAGTACTACTGATCGCCCCTTATTGGCCAGGCCGATCATGGTTTACGGATCTGCTGGACCTTCTGGTTTGCAATCCAATCCCTCTGCCAGACAGAAGAGATCTAATTTCTCAGAACAGGGGTCTGTACCTTCATGACAGACCAGAAATGTTCAAATTGACTGCATGGATGTTATCAAGCAGGGTGCAATTAAGGGTGGCTTTTCTGAGCAAGCAGCGAAGAGTGTTGCTTCAGCCAGAATAGGTTCAACCACGAAAACATATAATTATAGAATCAACAAATTTGCAGAGTGGTGTGAGGGAAGAGATATTAATCTCTTTTCTGCATCTGGTCAACACGTAGCAGATTTTATCTGTCATTTATACGAAGTTGATAAACTTGTACCTTCAACCCTAGCAGCATATAAGTCTGCATTAGCTTCAGTCATTCCCAGTCTGGCCATTGAAGGAGTGGAGAATGACACCTTGAATGAAGTTATTAAAGGAATGAGCAATCTGCGACCTAGACAGCCAATTCCTATTCCATCTTGGAATCTATATCTTGTTCTACATGTTTTAGGGCATGCTCCCTTTGAACCGATTAGATCTATTGATATTAAACTGTTAACTATTAAATCAGTTTTCTTGGTTGCAGCAGCGTCGGCGAGAAGGAGAAGCGAAATACATGCGCTTTCTGCCGAACAAGACCGTTTTGTCGTCACGGGTGAAGGTTTAAGATTACTTCCACGTATTTGTTTCCTGGCAAAGAATCAGTCACTTAAATATCCAGGACAGCCGATCAATTTGCCAAGTTTAACTAGACATGACCCAAACTCTTCTGCTTGGTGTCCTGTCAGATGTCTGAAAATGTATAAGAAACATACTGATGAGTGGAGAGATGACCCGAAATCTCTGTGGTTATGTCTCAAAGCTCCTCATTTACGCGCCTCGAAAGATACTATTTCTCGTTGGATAGTTGATGCTATTCAGATGTCGCACAAAATCGCTACAGGAAAGCAGATTGATCGTGCGAATGCCCATCAGGTCCGAGCACTAGCAGCATCATCGGCCATTTATACGGGTGTCTCATTAGAGGAGATGATGTCTGTAGCACAATGGCATGCCGAGTCGTCATTCACTGATTTCTACCTTCGCGACATCTCCAGCGCACTTAATCCGGTAGCCGTCACCAATTTATCGAATCTAAACTAAGCCGCGTCCGACCACTACTTCGCACACATCACAAAGTCTTCCACTTACACTGAACAATCGCTATGCACATGACTGAGTATGACCGTGGATTGGGCCGAGCTCCTGTGATGAACAAGAAAAGATCAAGCACTCAAAATGGTGAGTGTTTACATTAATTACGTGACTATAAATATATTTACTTACAGTCGAAATACCAGACTGCTTAGGTAAATAGTCTGGTACAAGAGTATACTTATCCTCTCAAACAGACATTAGACTCATTCCAATTTGAAAATCTAATCGATATACTGATATTTTTTCAAAATTAGACGTTGTAGTGGCTTCTTTGCACTCTACTGGACTGCCCTAGCTGAGACTTGGGGCTGACACGGGTCTGGTGGGTGTTGCATCCCCATTGACAACCCTCTGAATTTTGTGCAGACAAGAGGGGGGGGGAGTGCGGTCTAGACCATGGAAGTTTAGCACTATGAGTCAGATAGCAGAACCCAAGCGTATGCCAGGGTTCTAGTCTCTTCACAACCTTCTCTGTTGGATGGTAGATGAGTGCTGGTTCGAGCCTCGCCTCCCACCCGTATTTCCTGGCTGTCGAAATCCGGAGTTTATCATAATAGTACATCTGGTAAGTATTATTCGAAGTAGAATAAAAAAAGCATCGGCTTTTGTTTCTACGAGAATTCTTAATACTTACCAGATGTACTATGGCCCAGCCTCAGCCGCCCCGCTGAGGTGAGGCTGAGCTGCTTTCGCTGTTTGTCAAGGCAAATATAAGATGAATCTGACTGTGATTGGGAATTGACTCAGTACCTGCGGCTATGGTAATTCCCGGACACAGTATGGGCAGGACCAGGAGAGTGCAGAGTTTTAATTGTTTATTTTGAGCTAGACTAGATAATAGACATTATCATAATAGTACATCTGGTAAGTATTAAGAATTCTTGTAGAAACAAAAGCGGATGCTTTTTTGATTCAGACACATGAGCTGATATTCGAAGGGTATCCTTTTATTTAAACAATATTTATACTTGCTTTCTGGGTCCTTCTATTTTATTATTAGTTTGCTGAGGGAGTTATTGCCATAAGAAGTAATTTCTCCGCATTCTCCCCCCCCCCCCCCCCCCCCCCCCACCACCACAGGGTTTTTGGATTCAGGATCAGGTATTCCTGTGTTGTTTATCAGACTTCACTCGTCCTCAGAAGTCATATTATGAGGTTATTTAGGAGAGAGAAAAAATTTCAATTGAGTTATTTATCTCTTGATGGTTTGCCTAGGTTTATTGTGTTTATAAAGTTCAATTACTAATGAATCTGTGTTTTGAGCTGTGAAGCCTAAAAAAGTTCGCCTCTTAAGTATTCAAGTTCAAATTCTTATGTCTCCCTTGTCTTCTTAAAGAAGTATAACACGGTTTTAGGATTTGTTTACTTTTTGTCAGGCCTATAGTTTTTCTATGGGCCTGGCTTATCTTTCATTTGATGGTCAAAAGTTTTCCGTATGGATCTTATTAGCCTTCTGCAATTGGTTTTTTGGTTCTTCATAACTAAAAACTAATTGTTTCCGTTTGTGTCTTTTCAGAGGGTTATTGAGAACAAATGCCCTTCCTGCCACCGTTTTGTGAAGGCCCGCTTTTTCCCTCATGACTGCTCTAGGTGCTGTACGTGCGGGCCTCTTCTAAATTGCCATGTGTGTGAGTCGTCGCCGGTAGAGGTTTTAACTGATTTTTTAAATCAGCAGGTAAAGGACCGGGCGGCAGGCGAGAAGAGGCGTCTGGAAAAGGAGTACGGTAAGAAGAGGAAGACGATCACGGATCTTGTCCCGTAGTTGCTTCGCAGCTTGCTTCCCGGGTCAAGTTCGTCATTGTCTTCTTCATTTGCTCCGGGAGAGAGTGTTCCCGTCCTCTGTCACCTTTTTGATGCCTATAGCCTCACGCCTAACTCTATTGCTGGCTTCAAGTCAGCTTTAATGTCAGTTATCCCTTGCTTGGCTATTAGTGGAAGTGATGAAGTATGTAATCTAGATACTTTAATCAAAGGCATGGGTATTCTCCTTCGATCAATACTCACCATTCTGTTACTTCTGATATACAGCTGGCTCTAGGACTATAGACTTAGAAAGCTTTACCGACTCCTTGGAACCGGGTACTCGGCTCCCAACTGCCGAGTACCCGTCTACCATAGAGCTCATTCTTGTTTGCATAGCGACAAGAGAATACATGCTTTTTGCAGTTGGAAAGTGTTAAGATTGTTTAAGCCTAAGTCTTTTTACTGTGATTAATTGTGATAGCTTGTGCGTTCTCAAAAGGATATTTTGGATTAATATGGACGCTTCCGATGATATCAGGTCGTATATTTCCATGTTATTCCATAGTTAAAAGACTTAGGTCTCTAAAATTTTGTATGTGTCGCATGTTCCAATTTCTAACCCCAAAGAATCTGGGACGTGTGTTAACAACGAAATATGCCAGATGATCGCCTTCCTTTAAATCCCCAACAGGCGATCGGCAGATATGAAATTAGGTGTTGGCTTATCGGTGTTTTAACACGATGATCGGCTGACGTCGTTCTCCGTAAGATCCGAGCGGGTGTCGTCACACCCGTGTTTCTCGGATGTTTATATGAAGAAAATGTTTCATTAATTCGCATATCTGATTCTGGGTGCTGCGTACTTTAATTGGTACCAGAAAAACTTTGGAATTTTCAAGTTTTGCGTGTTATCACGATCTGTTTGCAATTATCAGTGGTTTCAAAATTCTTGATTTAGATGTGTGGTCTGCGGTTTTACCGTGTGCTACAGCAGTTTGTTTACATTTAGTTGTTTCTTCACATATCGTTTTGGCCTTCGTTAGGAGTATAAGTTATATTTATTAGTAAATATACCCCGAATGCTATGCGATATGATTCCTGGTTCCGTTATACATCCTTGAGGATCAGTGTATGGGTGTATTATTGCCCGCTTCGTTCTTGTCGTCATAATCAATGCGATCTTTGCTGTAACGTTGCGGGGTGGGGTGCGGAAGGGTGACAGTTAATTTATGGTCAATATATTTGAAAATTAATTGCCTGCCTTCCATTTTTGTTTCGTTCCACTGGCTTATTGTAGGTTTGGTTTTATAGGCCAAGCCAGCCCCGCCATCATGTGTCGAGTGCCACATATCGTACACGTTCTATGCAAGGACCATGTCTGTTTCCACTGTACTATGTGTAGTCTTGACAGTAGGTGTAACGTTTGCGCCATGTGGTCGGTCGATATGATGCTTAAGCTCCTTGCCAGAAGTACTTGGCAGGGTCTGACGCGGGGTCAGGCGGTCCGAAAGTAAATCGTGGAGTGTCCGTTTCGGCCCGTGGGGGTGTTCCACGTCTGCAACTGGAGGTGGCGGAGATGGCACCGCCGGCGTGGTTTGGTCCGGCTAGGCAAGGTGTCTTGCATAGCGTTCTGCCCACGCTGGTGTCGTCCCTGCTGCCAACAGTTGCAGGGCAGTCTCTCCCCATGTTTGATTCGGACCCTGTCCTTGGACAGGGTTCTGGACTGGCCACCGAGGGAGCCGTTTTGTACGGCCCCCTGGCAGTCCCGTCGGGCTCCGGCCTGATGGGTTCTGTCTCTCTGCGGCCACCTCTGGGTGGTCCAGTAGCGGTAGCCGGTACGTCAGGCATGGGAGCCGTCCGCCAGGACGGCTCCACGGTTTTCCTTGTCTAGTGATGACTCTTAGGGGTCTGAAGATGAGGAGGCCGAGGAGGAGAGGGTGCTGCGTAGGGCTGCGCGATATACCGATACCATATTTAAAACCGATATCCTGCACTGACGGTTTCATAACCGATTATAAAAAATAAATATAGAAAAACCGAATATGAACATATTTTCGTTTTTTCGTATCAGGATTGTTAAAAATAAAAAATACTAACGAGCATAAAAAGCGTAATGAAAAATAATGGCCATACTTTCCGTTAAACTACGTTCGGGGCAACTAATAATTGAACGTGGCCCCAATTGCGCGTATTGTGTAACTCCATCTAATTCGCTGTACGCCTAGAGAAATCAAGCAGCGAATTAATTAAATAAATATCCACTCGTCTTTTCTCTGGTAGTCTCAGATAAATTTTCAATATAAAACACTAACGCAGGAATTTGTCATTGAAATTTGTATCGGGGGAACCATTTCTAAACAACGGCATCCATTTTATTTACGTCACGGGCTAATTAACATAATGCAAAATCGTCCCAAAACTAAATCGCCACAAAGCAAAAAACTCTCGCCAATAAATATAATGCTGAATACATTTTGCTGATTAGGATACAATTTTAAATAAAATTATTACTCAAACCATTTTTAAAACGTTATCTTCTATACACAATATCATATTAACTTATGAAATTCGCGGTCACAATATTACAGTTAATATTTTCTTCAAGGCATGATTTCTTCCTCGGGCCGAATTGAAAATGAAAGAAGAAAGGGAGATAATTACATCATAATTAATTACAATCACGTGATTTACGTCTTTTCGCAACCTATGTTGCTGATTTATGATTAATTTTGACAAAATAAACGATGTTTATGTAATATTTAGGCGGTCTAATTAATAATTTCACTGCCGCGATGATGGATATTATGAGGTATAATAAGCTTTAAAGGCGTAAAACGTTACGAATGTATCAGGGCGTGAAAATACGTTCTGTGTTCGTGCTATTTTTTGTCATTTAAATTTTTTGTTTCATGTCCATAAAACCGATATTCGGTTAAAACCGATATGAAAAGACATATCGAAACCGATATGGCTGTAAGCCAAACCGCGCAGCCCTAGTACTGCGGCCTGTGAGGCCGCGGGTGGAGAGCATGGAGGGCGATTCCGTCCTGACGGAACCGTCCTCCATCTGTCTGGCCTGGCGCAAGCTACGGGTACGCACGGTTTTCCGTGCAGGCCTACTCCATGGACTGGTGTGTTTCATGGGGTGGCGGCGGCGGCGGAACCGTACGGTACCGGAGTTCCTGGCATATCAGCAATGGCTCCTAGCCGGGAGGCCGTTGCTGGTAGGGCCATGAACATGTCAACGGGTGACGTGTTCATGGGAGTGTCCTCCTCGGAGACGGATTGGTCTGAGGCTCTGGCTTGGCTAGCCAGGGTGGACCCATCTGTGGTTTCAACCACGGCCGAGGAGGATGTACCCCGTCCATCGGTGCATCGATTAGGACGGGGATCTTGCCCGCAGCCCTGATCCAGTCTGTTGGACTGGATCCATGGTTTATGCTGTTGCTTGATACTATTTATAGCAAACAACGCATGAACAAGGGCCAGCTTCTTGCAGCCTCCATGGAGGTGCGGGCGAGGGGTCGTATTCCACGGGGGGAATACAACAGGTATGGTGTTGTCCCGTCGGTCACCGAGAATGACCGCTGGGTACTGGGTGTTCAGAGTGCTGGAGCGGGTGGCCCCGCCCCAGCACGGGTGGACAAAGCTCAGGTACAACATAATGAAGTCCTGTCCCTGTGTGATGGGGGTGTGAGGACAGCACTGAGTGCTGTCAACCACTCTTATCGTCTTCTTCAGTCGGTGTGGGCTGAAGTGGGGGCAGGCCACCCTGTGCCACCTGTGGCGCTTTCGTGCGTTAATGACGGACTGGTGCTGTCTATGGACACATTGGCAAGGGTGCAGGCGCGTGTAACTATGTCCAGGAGGCAGATGGTCCTTGACCATATGCATCCAGCTACTGCCGTCAGGGAGCATCTTCTTGGGATGCCCCTGACAGGCCTTAGCATCTTTGCTGGCCAGGTGCTGGCCATCTTGGAGGACACGGCCAGCATTGTGCAGAATCGGTTGGCGGTTTATCTGACTGTAGTCAGGCCGCTGATCGGGCAACCTTCAAGAAACAGAGAAAAAGCAAGCTTAAAGCATAGTGCTGCTTCTGTTTTCTGCGGGATTTTCTCAGCCGCCTCGAAGAAAGCCAAGAAGGTTGTGGGGGGCCTCTACCCTCCCCAGTATTGCTCTTGATCGCCCGAGAGGCGGGAAGGGGAGAGGTAAGTCCTCAAAGGGCGGACAGAAGGGAGCGGATCGTACCCGAGGGTACGAGGGCTCCCTTCGCATCTGCCTGGACCGCACCTGTGTGACAGGAACAGCGGTGTCAGTTAGACCGGCCAAGCCAAGACCAATATGGTTCTCTCTCTCTCTCTCGTCAAGAGAGGGGGGGGGGGGGGAGCGGATACGCGAGCCAGACACCCCCATTAGGCGTTGAGGCATCTATAGTGGGTGGAAGGCTCATGGGATTTCGTCGAGGTTTGGAGAGGTGTGACGTCAGACAGTCTGGTCCTGGGATGGTTATCCCAGGGGTACATACCAGAGTGGTGGGACTTTCCACCACAAAATCTGTCTTTGGCACCTGTCTGGACACCCGTACCAAGGGAGCCAGACAAGTTAGAAGCCGTTCAAAAGGAAGTGTCGGGTTTGCTTCTGAAGGGAGCAATAAAACGAGCAAATCGAAACACTCCAGGCTTCTATTCAAACATGTTCCTTGTCCCCAAGAGCACAGGGGGATGGAGACCCATACTCAATCTCAGGCCATTAAATTGGTTTATCCATACGCCTCGGTTCCAGATGGAAACGCCGAGGTCGGTAATGCGGGATTGAGGAAAGGAATGTGGTGTGTATCGATCGATCTGAAAAATGCATATTTCCACATTCCTATGAATCGGAGTTGGCACAGGTTTTCTGAGATTTGCGTTTCAGAATCAAGTATGGGAGTTTACAGTCTCCTGTTTGGCCTGTCGACAGCTCCGAGGGTTTTCACAAGAGTGGTCCTTGCGGTGACAGCGTTTCTCAGAAAAGAGAATGTGGCGCTACACACCTACATAGACGACTGGCTGCTTAAGGCAGACTCGGCAGCCAGGTTGAACGTGGATACTGCTCTGACTCTGAAGTTACTTTCAGATCTACGCTGCATAGTCAACGAGGAGAAATCCGAGTTGACGCCCACTCAACGTTTCGTTTATTTGGGGATGCGATTCGACCTTGAGGAGGGCAGGGTTTACCCGTCAGAGCCCAGAGTGGTGTCTCTGTTAGCCATCCTCAAGAGTTTTCGAGTGGGAAACCACATTCAAGGCGAGGCGGTTCCTTCAGATGCTGGGCATGATGGTCTCCATGGAGCAGGTTATCCCGTACGATGCTCTAATGCGAAGGCCTATCCAGTTGTATCTGATGTCTCTGTGGAAACAGAGAACAGAACCCCTGTCAAAACTGTTGCCAGTTTTGGAGCCGATAATATCGCATCTTCTATGGTGGAAACAGCGTCAGAATCTCCTATTAGGGGTTTCGCTGCACCTACCCCGCCCCCAGCTGTCCGTCTACACGGATGCATCGCTGGAAGGGTGGGGTGCCTGCCTGGGAGAACCAGGTCTCGGGCACATGGACTCTCCCGGAGAGTCAGCTGCATATCAATCTGTTGGAAATGATGGCAGTGGAACTGGCGTTGGAAGAGTTCCTTCCGATGATCAGGGGCAGGGTGATATTGATACGGTCGGTCGATTCGACAGTAGTATCATATATAAATCGCCAAGGCGGGACCAGGTCGCCCACTCTGTGTATCAGGGTGTGGCACTTGATTCAATGGTGCAGGAATTACTCGGTTGTTTTGAAAGCAGCTCGTATTCCTGGCCGATTGAACATTCTGGCGGATGCTTTGTCTCGCAGACAGAGAATCCTGCCAACAGAATGGTCCCTTAACCCTCCAGTTCTGCGACGGATCTTCGAGCATTGGGGCAAACCCAACGTGGACTTGTTCGCCACAAAGGAAAATGCTCAAATCATGACATATGTCTCGCCGATTACAGATCCAAATGCCGTCGATACAGACGCTCTGGCGATAAGCTGGAGAGGGATGCACGCTTACGCGTACCCACCCACCATTCTTCTACCAAGGTTTTGGTGAAGGTCAGGGAGGAACCGTGTCTGGTCCTGCTAATAGCGCCGTATTGGCCGAGCAGGGCGTGGTTCACGGATCTTCTAGATCTGCTGGTGGAAAATCCTGTGCAGTTGCCCGAGATTCCGAACATAATCTCCCAGGCCAAGGGACGCTTCCTACACGAGTGTCCCGAAATGTTCAATGACTGCGTCGATGTTATCAAACAATGTTCCACGTCGGAAGGCTTTTCTCGACAGGCTGCTGATTTCATCGCGGCTGCGAGAAGGAGGTCAACCTTCAAGTCATATAACAACAAGGTTAACAGATTTGCAGACTGGTGTGAAGAAAAGGGTATTGATACCTTTCAATCCACTATCAGCAAATAGCAGACTTTCTCTGTGAGCTGTTCTTTTGAGGACTAGCTCCCGTCACAGTTGCTGGATACAAGTCAGCTTTGGCATCAGTTATCCCTTGTCTAGCCAACAGGGATAGTCCAGAGGTGGCCCAGTTAAATGTGATGTTGAAGGGAATGAGCAATCTCCGACCGAGACAACCGGTAGTCATTCCAGCCTGGAGTCTATCTTTAGTGCTTAATGTACTGGCCAAGCACCCTTTCGAACCGTTGCGTTCGGCTAGTCTAGAGCATTTGACTCTAAAGGCGGTCTTTCTATTGGCAGCTTCCTCAGCTAGAAGGCGCAGTGAGATCCATGCGCTTTCGGCAGAGAGGAACCGATTTATTGTTTCTGGAGAAGTTCTGCGTCTTCTGCCAAGAGCAGAGGTTATGTCAAAGAACCAATCTTTGAGATATCCCGGCAAACCGATCATTATACCGAAGTTAACTAGGTTTGATCGTGATGCCAGTGTCTGGTGCCCGGTCCGTGCTTTGACTAAGTACAAGAAACGGACTGACTCGTTACGGTCGAACGATAGACATCTGTGGATCTGCCATAAAAAGTCTTATGGCGCCGCATCCATGGATACTATCTCTCGTTGGGTGGTCGAATGCATTCAGACTACTCAGGAGATGGCGACTGGGCACCAGGTGTAAGGCGTAAAGGCAGACAATGTCAGAGGAATAGCCGCCTCGACCGCCCTTTACAATGGTGTTCCGTTATAGGACATCATGGCCGTTGCACAATGGCACTGTGAGTCCTCATTCACGGATTACTATATGAGGGATGTGTCAGACTCAGCCAATCCACTCGCTTTAGCTGTTTTGAAACGATAGTTAGTGACCACACTGCTTTTCACCCTTTTCTCACTTCGGTAAGAAAAGAACCTAAAGCAGGCATGGTCAGGCGAGAGGATGTCAACCAGATTGTGTCACTGATGGCCGAACCGGTGAATGGTTGGAGGCGGTACGTCTGAAGTCCAATTATCATAAGGTAATTCAATAGTGAGAGTTTTTTGTATTATGGATATGTATCATGTTCATTCATCTTATATATTCATGCTCATTCCCAGGCTAATACATGGAGTATGCAGGGAGCAGTTAACCCTTTTGGCATATTTGTGTTTTCAGGCGAGATACATGTTCGTGAGTTCTCTCCCTTTTCTTAGGAGAAAAAAGGGGGGAGGACTGTGACGCGAATGTGATTCGGTTCCGTGAACTTGACGGTCCTTTTAGGTCTCCGTTAGTCAAGTTTGAAGTCTAAAATCTTTCTCCAAGGGGCAAAATTAGCATTTATGGCTTGCCCCTTCCCACCAGGTTACTGATCAAATCTGGTGTATATCAGAAGTAACAGAATGGTGAGTATTGATCGAAGGAGAATGCAGGAAATGTCAATTTCCCTTTCTCCGAGATCTAACAATACTCACCATTCTGTTACGGACCCAGCCTCCCAGCCCCACGGAGGCAAGCCATAGTTTTCTCTTGTTTGGTGGCTATGCAAACAATATGAGCTCTATGGTAAACGGGTACTCGGCAGTTGGGAGCCGAGTACCCGGTTCCCAGGAGTCGGTAAAGCTTTCTAAGTCTATAATCCTAGAGCCGCTGTCAGGGCCAGCTGTATATCAGAAGTAACAGAATGGTGAGTATTGTTAGATCTCGGAGAAAGGGAAATTGACATTTCCTGCAATCCAGTTGTATCTGATGTCTCTGTGGAAACAGAGAATAGAACCCCTGTCAAAACTGGTGCCAGTTTTGGAGCCAATAATGTCGCATCTTGTAGGGTGGGAAAAAGCGTCAGAATCTCCTAGTAGGAGTTTTTTCCGCTGCACCTACCCCAACCCCAGCTGTCCGTGTACACGGATGCATCGCTGGAGGGATGGGGGCCCTACCTAGGAGAACACCAGGTCTCGGGCACATGGACTGTCCAAGAGAGCCAGCTGCATATCAATCTGTTGGATATGATGGCAGTGGAACTGGCATTGGAAAAGGTTTCTTCCAAAAGTCAGGGGCAAGGCGATATTGATACGGTCGGACAACTCGACAGTAGTATCATACAGAAATCGCCAAGGCGAGACCAAGTCACCCACACTATGTATCTAAGTGTGGCACTTGATTCAATGGTGCAGGAATTACTCGGTTGTTTTTTAAAGCAGCTTATATTCCTGGGCGATTGGACATTCTGGCGGATGCTTTGTCTCGCAGACGGAGAATTCTGCCAACAGAATGGTCTCTCAACCCTCCAGTTCTTCACAGGATCTTCGAGCATTGGGGCAACCCCAACGTGGACTTGTTTGCCACATGGGAAAATGCTCAAATCATGACTTAGGTCTCGCCGATACAGATCCTAATGCCGTCGATACAGACGCTCTGGCGTTAAGCTGGAGAGGAATGCACGCTTACGGGTACCCACCCACCATTCTTCTACCGAGGATATTGGTAAAGATCAGGGAGGAACCGTGCTTGGTCCTGCTATAGCGCCATTTGGCCCAGCAGGGCGTGGTTCACGGATCTTCGAGGTCTGCTGGTGGAAAATCCTGTGCAGTTACCCAAGATTCCGAACATAATCTCCCAGGCCAAGGGATGCTTCCTACATGAGTGTCCCGAAATGTTATTGACTGCGTGGTTGTTGTCAAACAACTTTCCACGTCGGAGGGCTTTTCTCGACATGCTGCAGATTTCATCACAGCTGCGAGAGGGAGGTCAACCTTCAAGTCATATAACAACAAGGTTAACGGATTTGCAGACTGGTGTGAGGAAAAGGGTATTGTTACCTTTCATTCCGCTATTCAGCAAATAGCAGACTTTCTCTGTGAGCTGTTCTTTTCAGGACTAGCTCCTGTCACAATTGCTGGATACAAGTCAGCTTTGGCATCAGTTATCCCTTGTCTAGCCAACAGGGATAGTCCAGAGGTGGCCCAGTGGAGTGTGATGGTGAAGGGAATGAGCAATCTCCGACCGAGACAACCGGTAGTCATTCCAGCCTGGAGTCTATCTTTAGTGCTTAATGTACTGGCCAAGCACCCTTTCGAACCATTGCGTTCGGCTAGTCTAAAGCATTTGACTCTAAAGGTGGTCTTTCTATTGGCAGCTTCCTCAGCTAGAAGGCGCAGTGTGATCCATGCACTTTCAGCAGAGAGGGACCGATTTATTGTCTCCAGAGAGCGTCTGCGTCTACTGCCAAGACCAGAGTTTATGTCAAAGATTCGATCTTTGCGATATCCCGGCAAACCGATCGTTATACCGAAACTAAGTAGGTTTAATCGTGATGCCAGTGTCTGGTGCCCAGTCCGTGCTTTGACTAAGTACAAAACGGACAGACTCGTTACGGTCGAATGAAAGACATCTGTGGATCTGCCATAAGGAGCCATATGGCGCCGCATCCATGGATTCTATCTCTCGTTGGGTAGTCGAATGCATTCAGACTACCCGTGAGATTACGACTGGGCACCAAGTGCAATGCGCAAGGGCACGATGTTAGAGGAATAGCCACCTCTTCCGCCGTTTTACAATGGTGTTCCGTTTAAGGACATCATGGCTGTTGCACAATGGCACTGTGTGTCCTCTTTCGTGGATTACTATATGAGGGATGTGTCACACTTTGCCAATCCACTCGCTTTAGCTATTTTGAGACGATAGCTATATGACCACACTGCTCTTCTTCCTTTTTTGGCATTTGTAAGAAAGAATTAAGAAGCAGACATGGTCGAGCGAGAGGATATCAACCAGATTGTGTCACTGATGGCCGGACAAGTGAAGGGTTGGAGGCTCCAGGTCTGAAATCCAAATATCATGAGGTAATTCAGGATTGAGAGTGTTTTGTATTATGTCTATATATCATGATCATTCATCTTATATATTCATGCTCATTCCCAGGCTAATATATGCAAAGAGCAGTTAACCCTCTTGGCATATTTGTGTTTTCAGGCGAGATGCATGTTCGTGAGTTCTCTCCCTTTTCTTAGGAGAAAAAAGGGGGCCGGGGCAGTGATGCGAATGTGATTCGGTTCCGTTAACTTGATGGTCCTTTTAGGTCGCCATTAGTCAAGTTTAAGTCTAGCTCTTTCTCCAAGGGGCAAAAGTAACAGTTATGGCTTTCCCCTTCCCACCAGGTTACTGACCAAATCTGGTGTATATCAGAAGTAATAGAATGGTGAGTATTGATCGAAGGAGAATGAAGGAAATTTCAATTTCCCTTTCTCCGAGATCTAACAATACTCACCATTCTATTACGGACCCAGCCTCCCAGCCCCACGGAGGCAAGCCATGAGTTTCTCTTGTTTGGTGGCTATGCAAACAATATAATCGTGTTAAAACACTGATAAGCCAACACCTAATTTCATATCTGCCGATCGCCTGTTGGGGATTTAAAGGAAGGCGATCATCTGGCATATTTCGTTGTTAACACACATCCCAGATTCTTTGGGGTTAGAAATTGGAACATGCGACACAGACAAAATTTTAGAGACCTAAGTCTTTTAACTATGGAATAACATGGAAATATACGACCTGGTTATCATTGGAAGCGTCCATATTAATCCAAAATATCCTTTTGAGAACGCACAAGCTATCACAATTAATCACAGTAAAAAAGACTTATGCTTAAACAATCTTAAGACTTTCCAACTGCAAAAAGCATGTATTCTCTTGTCGCTATGCAAACAAGAATGAGCTTCATGGTAGACGGGTACTCGGCAGTTGGGAGCCGAGTACCCGGTTCCAAGGAGTCGGTAAAGCTTTCTAAGTCTATAGTCCTAGAGCCAGCTGTCAGGGCCAGCTGTATATCAGAAGTAATAGAATGGTGAGTATTGTTAGATCTCGGAGAAAGGGAAATTGAAATTTCCTTCAATCTAAGACCAAGGAATCCTCCAGTGATCCCGTCTTGTAGTTTATCGTTAGTACTTCAAGTATTATCAGATAAACCCTTTGAACCACTAAGCTCCATTTCCATGAAAATGTTGACGCTTAAAACAGTTTTTCTGATTGCTGCAGCTTCAGCCAGACGAAGAAGTGAAATACATGCTTTGTCAGCAGAGCCAGACCATTTTATGGTGACAGGGGAAGGCCTTAGGCTTCTACCTAGAGTTAACTTTATGGCGAAGAACCAGTCTTTAAAATATCCTGGTCAGCCTATAGTTTTACCCACTTTGTCTAGGTTTGATCCTAATTCAAAGGCTTGGTGTCCAGTCCGTGCATTAATGTGTTATAAACAACATACACAGGAATGGCGGACGGACCCTAGTGCTTTATGGCTATCTTACATTGAACCCCATGGGAGAGCTTCTAAAGATACCATTTCTAGGTGGATTGTGAAATGCATCCAGCATTGCCACAAAGCCGCCACGGATAAACAAGTTGACATGGCCAAGGCTCACAGTGTCCGTGGCGTAGTGACATCCACGGCTCTGTTTAACGGAGTGCCGGTGGATGACATTATGTCAGTAGCACAATGGTACTGTGAGTCTAGTTTTACAAATCATTACCTACGTGACACGTCAAATCCACTTGCCTTATCGATTTTACATAAACGTTAAATCTGTATATAAATTTGTAAATATTGTACATACGGCCATTGACTCACACTTTAGTGGGGGGAATCCCCGTTTTTCCGTACTGTACCTATCATCAGCAGCGGTGATCAAAGGGGAATCTCGCCAAAATAAGTTAGTCCTATATTTGGTGATGGTTATTTTTTGTCACGTTTTTTATGTTACTTACTAAAATGGTGATGGTTTTGTGTTCTTTGTGGTTCCATCTGAGAGTATACGAAATGAAGCTTTCGTCCGATGTCTTATAGTACTTTAGCACGAGTACATAGAGAGCGTATAGGACATTGAGGTCATCCGCTCCCTCTTTAAAAGAGGGGGGGGAGCGGATGTGAAACGGTCATTACTCTCAACATCGGTCGTGTTATCCGATGTCCAAATCATTTCCTGATTGTGTTTACATACACAATTTCAGATGTTTGTTGTGCTCCAAAAGCAAAAGCTTGCTCTTCCAGGGATGAGCCGGTCTTCTAACCTTCGCCTCCCTCCCGCCGAATTCTCTTACGAATTCTGGCTATATCATAAAGTATCAGGGTGGTAAGTATACTCTTGATGTGAAATAAACAAAATCACTGATTTCTTTTTTCACGAGAGAGTTGATACTTACCACCCTGATACGATCCCAGCCTCAGCCCCACAGAGGCTCGGTCTATCAGCGTTTTATGTTGCAATTATGTCAGCCAATATTTTGGAATAGAATGAGTAAGCCCCGCGCATGTGCGAGTTTGGGCTGCACATCCGCTGGTCTGTCAGTTGTGTTACCTGCCCAGTGGGGATGGTTTCTTTTTAATTCTGAGTATTATTGAAGCTACTGTAGGTCGATATTTAGGAAATATCATAAAGTATCAGGGTGGTAAGTATCAACTCTCGTGAAAAAAGAAATCCGTGATTTCGTTTATTACGGTACAGCCGCGGCGCAGTCTCAAATCTGTGACATTGTGATGATGTCACTAAGTAGCGGTCTTCTCGTGGTGTTGTTGCTCTCGGTCTGCCAGATCGTGGTCGGTCATTAACATGTCCAGTTTCCTGCTCACATTGGCGGAGACGGGAAATGGTTGAGGCGTGAACATTAAAATGTCGAGCAACAGCGCGAACGCTCTGTCCAGAAGCGATTCTTCCCATTGCTTCATGGCGCTGATTTTCGGGTAGCCCTGGGCGGCGGCCCATGTTCGGTAGGGTAAACTTTTAAGTGTTTTCTGTTGACTTTCATTATCTGCTTTTGCAATATGGTGAATTTTTGTCTTCGCTACCTGCCAATGCAGGCCAGTGCATGAAAAATGCATTTTCACATGCAGTAAGTGTGCGGCCGAGAAATGCAAGAAATGATTTGCATTTCTTCATGATCAGTGAGACATTACATTGACGAAACATGCCTGTAAATTTGGCTATAAATGGACGCATAGTTTTAATACAACAAACCAAACTTCAAAGTTGCTAAACATTTTTGGCTCAGTTTATATATATATATATATATATATATATATATATATATATATATATATATATATATATATATATGTATATATATAGTCGGACACGTACGAATTGTATGTCACTACTATTAATTTAACTGGGTGCTTTTGCTGCTATAGGCGGCAACAGCACCCAGTCAAATTAGTTTCAAAGTATTCAACAACTTACCCGTATAGTTTTCTAGAAATTGATAGTCAGAGAGTTCAGAGATTGATTAAGCGATCCCAATATGAGCGAGGTGTGGGTGGAGCTTAGATTGAGATATAGCTAAACGGAACGGTCCATTAATTCTGATTGCTCTCTACTTTAGAAACTTATGTATAATAATATGATTTTAATCATTAGTCAAATATTTAGCCAATCCTTTTTATACCCCGCCAAAAAATTTGGCAGGGGATTATGTAATGGCACCGTCCGGGCGGGCAGTCGGTCGGGCGGGTGGCAGAGTGGTTTCTGGATGATAACTCCGTTACCGTTTGTCGGATCGCATTGAAACATCATAGGGTGGTTGGACTAGGTCTTGGGAAGAAACCTATCGAAATCGACAATGATCCGAAGTCCAAGATGGCCACCGGCGGCCATCTTGAAAATTGGTTTCCGGATGATACATTTGGATCACTGAAACTTTATAGGGTGGTTGGACTGGGTCTGAGGAAGAAAGCTATCGAAATCGACAATGGTCCGAAATCCAAGATGGCCACCAGCTACCGGTGGCCATCTTGAAAATTGGTTTCCAGATGATAACTCTGTTACCATTTATCAGATCGCTTTGAAACTTCATAGAGTGGTTGGACTAGGTCTGAGGAAGAAACTTATCGAAATCGACACTGATCCGAAATCCAACCATTTATCGGATCACTTCCTAGGGTCGTTGGAATATGTCTGGTGAAGAAACCTATCAAAATTTACGATAATACGAAATCCAATATGGTCGCCAGTCAGCGGCAGCCATCTTGAAAATTGGTTTCCGGATGATACCTTCTTGACCGTTTAGCGGATCGCTTTGACACTTCATAAGGATTACTGGTCTGATGGGTCTGAGGAAGAAATAAATATTTTCTGCTAGCTGTCATTCATTAGTTTGTCAGCATGGCTGGGTATTATGCGCTGTTTGCGGAGCTCTTGCTATTAACTAATGTAGATCTCAATTTTACTAACATTGGCTAATTGGTGAATGGGTATTCTACTTCGAATAATACTTACCAGATGTACTATTATGATAATGTCTATTATCTAGTCTAGCTCAAAATAAACAATTAAAACTCCGCACTCTCCTGGTCCTGCCCATACTGTGTCCGGGAATACCATAGCCGCAGGTACCGAGTCTATTCCCAATCACAGTCAGATTCGTCTATTTTGCGCTTGTTTCAAGTCGCATGTGTTTAGAGTGTCATTTAATTGATAAATTAAGCAGTTTTAGCGCGTGTTTGTGAAAACCATCGCTGGACTAATGGAGGAACTAGGGAAATCATCACAGCGGCAGGTTGTATCAATCTAGAATTTATACATTCGTGCCATAATGACTGTTTGAAATTTCCTTAAATTGGCACATTGTTTTATAATGTTAGCCATTGTTGGAGTCGCTTCTGTACCCGTTAACTTTTAGTTTTAATTCGGGTACTCGGTTAATTTCTCTTGCGACTCGGTTCCTCTAAGATGGATGCGCCCTTAGCCAAGATGGCGGCGCCCATGTAATATGTCGTTATTGGCTTGGTGTATCCAGGCACTCTGTTATCGCCGATTTTAGCTCTCGCTTCATTGTCGAGGGTGTTTGTAGTGATCGGCGAGGTTTTCTTGGTTATTTAACGTTAGTTAAAGGCTGAGTTGTGTTTTGTAAAAAATTTTCACTCAAAAAAGTTTCAAATATTTCCTGCCTAAGACTTGTTATCATTAATTTAAGAGAAAGTTAATGTGTTTAAGAAATCTTAACTATCAAGTCTATTGTGCGTATTGCTCGTCATCACTTGTCATGTGCAGCGTTTTAATTCTTCTCTGTGTTCGCAGAAACCGAAGAACCCGGACACGTTGTGCCAGAAGTGCAACAGGTTCATGAAACGGAAGTATCTTGGTCATCACTGTGTGGCGTGTGCGAAGTGTAAGGTCGGAAGCCCTTGTGATGTGTGCGTCAAGTGGTCGTCGGCAATGGTGGCTGAGTTTGACAGGGATCGACGGGCGAGGCTGGAGCGTATAGAGAAGGACAAGGCAGTGAAGCGGCAGCAAGCGTCGTTGGTTGGACTGGAAGGTCGGCTGAATGAGAGGATGGATTCAGCACTGGGCGTATGGGCGGCCCAGTTCAAGGCCATGTTTGATTCATTACAGTCCACGGTCCCGGTGAGGCAAGCTGGTGCAGGGCAACCATTAGGTGGTCCGGCTAGTTCTGCTGAGGGTCATGCACCTGACCCTTCTCTGTCCTCGGCTCAAGAGCCGTCGGTAGAGGAGGAAGATTTGCTGTTGATGGAAGACTCCGGCATGCCGGATCTTTCAATGTCGGCGATGCCTAGTACGTCCCAGTGGTCTCCCTCGGGATTTGTACGGGTTTGCCAGGCGGATGGTGATGTCGACGTTCCGTCGGGAATTTTTCATCCGTTATTTGTGCAACCGGATATGCCGGCGGAGCCGTGGTTTGCGGTTCCGACGGCTATCCCGGCTCCTATCGGAGTGACAGTGCCAGCCGTGATTGAGGCGGTCGTAGTCCCGGATCCCGTGTTGGAGCCGATGGACTGCGGAGAATCCATATCCGGCGATTCGTTGGATACTGGTGCCGCTGGTAGTCGCGCTATGGATGTGCTCTGTCCTGGCAGAGACGTATATCGTAGCGTTCAGCAAGGATCGTCGGTGGCCCTCTCATCTAAGGGAGAGAGGGAGGATGAAAACGGGAGTTCTTTAATGGACGATTCCGCTTTCTGCACCGAAGCTGAATGGGTGCAGGTCCTTGGATGGATGACCAATCGTCTCGGGTTGGCATCGGATCTAGGATCTCAGCGCGATCCGGCGATGGAGCGGATGTCAGAGCGTGCGGCTAGCGCTCTGTCCAGTGGCTCTTCGGCCATGCCTACACTCCCCTTGGACACGCAGACTTCTGACATGTTGGAAGTTGCGGCATATCGTCTGGTTCAGCCAGACTATGCGTTGCCCAAGGCCCCGAAGGGGATAAGGAGTAGGGTCCGTTTTCCGGAGCAGGCTTATCATCAGTACGCCAGGGTTCCACGTCTTTCCGTTGCGGAACGTGAGGCGCTGAATAGGCCGTTGGCTGGAAAGGCCAAGGGGCGGTCACATCCCTTGGTTTCTCAGACCAACAAAGACCCGTTTAATGAGCTCACGCTCATTGAGGATGCGGCTAGGGCAGCCATGGCTGCGCTGTCGCACGGGTGTACCGTCTTGCAGGGTATGCTGGACTGCACGGCGGAAGGCGGACAGGTGCCAGAGGCTGCTCCCGGAGTTGTTCGGGACACCATGCGCCTGTCTCAGGATTGCCTGGCCAGGGTGATCACAAGAACTTTAGCAGAGCGACAGAGAATGGTTCTCGATTGTGTGGAACCAGGACCGGAGATGAGGGCAGCGTTATCTTCTGCGCCTTTCATAGGTCCAGGCTTGTTCGGCGGCTCGGCACGACAAGCGCTTTCTAAAGTTGCATCGATGGTGGCGGAGCAAGAGGTGGTCGGCAAGTCGTGGAAGTCGACCAAGAGGACTCAGCCGCAACAGTCCTACCGTCAACACAGGCAGGAGCAGCAGAGGCAGCGTCCTAGATCGCCCTTCCGTCCTTCTGCCCGTGATGCCCATAGGCCATCCGGAGCACAAGGGCCTGGCCGTTCGTCCGCATACAAGCCCTCTAGTAAGAGGCCGTATGAGGACGACAGGAAGGGTGGCGGTTCGGGCCGTGGCGGCTACCGTAAGGATAGTCGTGGCGGCGGTTCCGGACCGTCATACCACAAGAAGCCGCGGGGCGGCCGTGGGGCTCGTTCCTGACGGGTTTCCGGCGGAATCAATACCGGCGGCTTTGGAAACAAATGGAGTCGAGAATCTTCACCCAAGCGATGTAGCGTCTTGTCGGCTAATCTCGACCGACAACTGTGTGCAGATTCCTTCCGTCGGAGGCAGACTTCAGCTATTCCTAAGCCAATGGGAACAGGTCGTGCGCGACTATTTAGTCTGTCAGTGGATAAGAAACGGCTACGATCCGGACTGGCTCATCCGTCAATCGTTAGTTCCGTTAACCTCGACTCCAATATGGACTCCTATTCCAAGGGAATTAGACCGTCTAGTTGCCATTCAGTCAGAGATAGAATCGCTTCGTCAGAAGAAGGCGATTCACCTGGTCGCCGATCAGTCATCACTGGGCTTCTATTCGATTATGTTCCTAGTTCCGAAGCGTACCGGAGGGTGGAGACCAATTCTCAATCTCAAACCGTTGAACAAATTTATTCTTTCTCCCAGATTTCAGATGGAGACGGTAGCAGCGGTGATGACAGGGCTCAGGAAAGGCATGTGGGCGGTATCAATAGATCTGAAGGATGCTTATTTTCATATTCCAATGTCAATTCCCTTTCAGAAGTACCTGCGATTTGCATTCCAAGACAATGTTTGGGAATTCAATGCTCTTCCATTCGGCCTGACCACGGCTCCGAGGGTCTTCACCAAGGTGGTTCTCGCCATGACTTCTTTACTTCGCAGGAGAAACATAGCTGTTCACACTTACATAGACGACTGGCTGCTAAAGGCGGGGAATCCAGTCACTCTGCGCAGCAATCTGAAGGTAGTCCTAGACTTATTAAAGAAGCTAGGATGGATTGTGAATCTAGAGAAATCAGAACTGACTCCATCCCAGGAGTTTGTTTATCTGGGAATTTTTTTCAATCTCAGGGACGGCGTAGCTTTTCCGGCGGAGAGCAGAGTCAGAAGCCTGATTGCAGTATTGGAGTCAGTTTCTCTAGGAGCCTATCTGACGGCGCGTCAATTTCTCAGAATACTCGGTTTACTAGTATCTCTGGAGAAGGTGGTGCCATATGCGGCGCTCAGGCGCAGGCCGATTCAGATGTATTTGATGTCGTTCTGGTCACAGAGAACAGATCCGTTATCTCTGAGAATACCAGTAAAAGAACCATTGATATTCCACCTTCAGTGGTGGTTGTCGGAACAGAATCTCCTGCGAGGTGTTCCTCTACAACCTCCTCAACCTCAGATGTCCATATTCACGGATGCATCGTTGACAGGTTGGGGAGCGGTATTGGACAATCAGTCAGTGTCAGGGGAATGGGATCGGACCAATGCGCAGAAACATATCAATGTGCTCGAGCTATTAGCGGTGGTATTAGCACTGCAGAAGTTCGAGAGTCTAGTTCACGACAAAGTTGTCCTAGTAAGGACAGACAACTCAACAGTGGTGTCTTATTTGAACCGCCAAGGCGGGACAAGATCACCGGAGTTGTGTATGATGGTTTGGAACCTTCTGCTGTGGTGCCAAGAGAGGAATATTATTCTTCGGGCAGCACACATTCCAGGAAGATTGAACATCTTAGCGGATGCTCTCAGTCGAAGGACGGTTTGTCGTCCGACGGAATTGCAGCTCAACCAAGTGGTAGCGGAGGTTCTATTCAAACAATGGGGCAAGCCAAATGTCGACCTATTTGCAATGAAGAAAAACGCAAAGATGGTCACGTACGTGTCACCGATCCCGGACCCGTTAGCTCTAGCAGTAGACGCACTGGCGATAAGTTGGAAGGGAATGTACGCGTATGCGTATCCTCCAACAATTCTCATCCCGAAAGTTCTGGCAAAGATAAGAGAGGGGATGTGCCAAGTACTACTGATCGCTCCTTATTGGCCAGGCCGATCATGGTTTACGGATCTGCTGGACCTTCTGGTCTGCAGTCCAATCCCTCTTCCAGACACAAGAGATGTAATCTCTCAGAACAAGGGTCTGTACCTTCACGACAGACCAGAAATGTTCAAATTGACTGCATGGATGTTGTCAAGCAGCGTGCAATTGAGGGTGGCTTTTCTGAGCAAGCAGCGAAGTTTGTTGCTTCGGCCAGAAGAGTTTCGACCACAAAAACATATAATTATAGAATCAACAAATTGCACAGTGGTGTGAGAGAAGAGATATTGATCCCTTTTCTGCATCTGTTCAACACGTAGCAGATTTTATCTGTCATTTATACGAAGTTGACAAACTTGTACCTTCTACCCTAGCAGCATATAAGTCTGCATTAGCTTCTGTCATTCCTAGTCTCACCATTGGGGGAGTGGAGAATGACACCTTGAATGAAGTTATCAAAGGAATGAGCAATCTGCGACCTAGACAGCCAATTCCTATCCCATCATGGAATCTATCTCTTGTTCTACAGGTTTTAGGGCATGCTCCCTTTGAACCGATTAGATCTATTGACATTAAACTGTTAACTATTAAATCAGTTTTCTTGGTTGCAGCAGCGTCGGCGAGAAGGAGAAGCGAGATTCATGCGCTTTCTGCCGAACAAGACCGTTTTGTCGTCACGGGTGAAGGTTTAAGATTACTTCCACGTCTTTGTTTCCTGGCAAAGAATCAGTCACTTAAATATCCAGGACAGCCGATCAATTTGCCAAGTTTAACTAGACATGACCCAAATTCTTGTGCTTGGTGTCCTGTCAGATGTCTAAAAATGTATAAGAAACGTACTTCTGAGTGGAGAGACGACCCGAAATCTCTGTGGTTATGTCTCAAAGCTCCCCATTTACGTGCTTCGAAAGATACTATTTCTCGTTGGATAGTTGACGCTATTCAGATGTCGCACAAGATCGCTACAGGAAAGCAGATTGATCGTGCGAATGCCCATGAGGTCCGAGCACTAGCAGCATCATCGGCCCTTTATAAGGGTGTCTCTTTAGAGCAGGTGATGTCTGTAGCACAATGGCATGCCGAGTCGTCATTCACTGATTTCTACCTTCGAGACATCTCCAGCACATTTAATCCAGTAGCCGTCGCCAATCTGTCGAACCTAAACTAAGCCACATCCGACCACTACTTCGCACACATCACAAAAGCCTTCCGCCTACACTGACCAAGCGCTATGCACATGACTGAGTACGACCGTGGATTGGGCCTAGCTCCTGTGATGATCAAGAACAGATCGACCACTCAAAAATGGTGAGTGTTTACATTAATTAAGTGACTATAAATATGTTTACTTCCAGTCGAAATACCAGACTGAGTAAGTGAATAGTCTGGTACAAGAGTATATTTATCCTCTCATACAGACATGAGACTCATTCCAATTTGAAAATCTAATCGATATACTGATAGTTTTTTCAAAGATTTGAAGTTGTAGTAGCTTCTTTGCACTCTACTGGACTGCCCTAGCTGAGACTTGGGGCTGACACGGGTCTGGTGGGTGTTGCATCCCCATGGACATCCCTCTGGTTTTGTGCGGACAAAAGAGGGTGGGGGGGGGGGGGGAGCGCGGTCTAGACCATGGAAGTTTAGCACTCTATGAGTCAGATAGCAGAACCCAAGCGTATGCCAGGGTTTTAGTCTCTTCACAACCTTCTCTGTTGGATGGTTGATGAGTGCTGGTTCGAGCCTCACCTCCTCCCACCGGCATTTCCTGGCTGTCGAAATCCGGAGTTTATCATAATAGTACATCTGGTAAGTATTATTCGAAGTAGAATCAAAAAAGCATCCGCTTTTGTTTCTACGAGAATTCTTAATACTTACCAGATGTACTATGGCCCTGCCTCAGCCGCCCCGCTGAGGTGAGGCTGAGCTGCTTTCGCAGTTTGCCAAGGCAAATATAAGACGAATCTGACTGTGATTGGGAATAGACTCGGTACCTGCGGCTATGGTATTCCCGGACACAGTATGGGCAGGACCAGGAGAGTGCGGAGTTTTAATTGTTTATTTTGAGCTAGACTAGATAATAGACATTATCATAATAGTACATCTGGTAAGTATTAAGAATTCTCGTAGAAACAAAAGCGGATGCTTTTTTGAGACTGTAGATCGGGCCCAGGTCATCTTGTTAAAAGAACATTCTTGGGCTTGCATTTTGGCGAAATATTCTCTCAAGTTATCTACATGTATGCTGACATGCCTGAAAAAATGTAAATAAATTTGCTTCATAAACATGATGAATGTTATGTTTACCGTGATTTATAAATTATAGGTCTGAGTCTGACAGGTCAAAGCTTTCTGAAGAGTAAGAGTCCTGGACCTCAGCACAGTACCCCTATAGCAGCGGGGCAGGAGGATGACGGCACTACGGCGAAAACCGAATCAAAACTGGAGATTGGGAGGAACAAGAAAGGCATTGAGAGCAATATAGAGAGCAAGGGCAAATCTCGAAATAAAAAAGAGGTTTTTTGATATTATGAAAATACAAGTAGCTCAGGGGTGTGCGTGTGTGTATGTGTGTATGTGTGCATGCGTGCGTGCGTGCGTGCGTGCGTGCGTGCGCGTGTGTGTGTGTGTGTGTGTGTGTGTATACAATAACAATTCAATGTACAGCCTGAATTCAGGCAAATTTGGTGTGTGAGTTACCCATGTGATTGCAAAATGCAAGAGGCCATTTACATCCCCCCCCCTCCCCCTGAGGAGGGAGTGGGGCAAAATGTCAAATTGATTGTAATGAAACTCCTCTGAAACCTTTGGATGGAATTCAACCAAATTCGGTATGTGGGTTATCCATATGATTGTGAAGTGCAAGAGGGCATGTACATTTGTAACGCAATTCCTCTGAAACCGTCGGACAGAATTCAGCCAAATTTGGTATATACATGTAAGTTGTTAATCTACATGTATATGATTACAGAGTGCAAGAGGACATTTACATTTGGCTCCGCCTCTGTGCGTATAGAGGGCAAAAGGTCCAAGCTGTGAACTGTATGCAGATTTGCAATGGTGTGACATCGGCCATCCTATCTAGTCCTGTCTATGATTTCCTGCATCATCTTTAAAGATCTAGTTGTGACTTGCAGCTAGTATATTTGTGTCTCTCTCTCTCTCTCTCTCTCTCTCTCTCTCTCTCTCTCTCTCTCTCTCTCAATTTAAGAACTGCTTACCTTGCAGCTCCAATGCAAACACGCTTATGAATATTTTGTGCAATCATGAGAATCTCTCAGCAGCTTAACTTATGTATTCATTAACCCTTGTGTGACGAAACTGGCCTAAGTCAGCAGGAATGTCCATTTGCAGGCCAAGAGAATACTATTTTTGAAAATTTACCATTGGAATGACTGGCTCAATAGTCCAGCTAGTTTTTCTAGTGGTAAATTAAAAAAAATAGTCTTCCCTTGGCCTACAAATGGACATTAAATCTGCAAATATTTTGATTTTCTTGACAAAATTTAGCCATTAATGGGTTAATACATGTGTTTTGGTATTTATCCGTTACCACTCTGATGTCAAAATTGAAAATTTTCAAATTAAATTAAAATATGAGCTGGTGTTCATTTTTCAACAAATTTGGTGGAAGATAGACAGCAACATCATTCACCAAAATTGTTGACACATGTACATACACGGTTCTTTGCTAATTGACATAGTAAAAGATAGAATATTGACATCAGTGTGGTAAGGGTTCAAGTGAACTTTGAAGACAATTTTTTGCTTCTTCTATTGGTGTTATATTGCAGCAAGCTAGCAAGACACGAGGCAGTCGTGGATGGGCAGAGGTATCTCTCAGCAAAGACAGTCTGGATGATAGTAAGTCCTACAAATTTAATGGGCATGTTGGCCAAAACATGCCTCTAGTGGTCTTGAGGAATGTCCAAATTGAAGACCTTTTGAAAATTTACCATTTGATACTTGGCTCATTAACCGAACCAGTTGCTGCTGTGGTAATTTTGAAAATGTTGACATTTTGTGGCATGCAAAGGGACAATCAATAAGTAAGATTTTAACATTCTTTGCTAATTTTGACTGTTAAAGGATTAACATGATTTAAAGGTGATCTCTCTTCTCAAGCTTAAATGGGCTTCATCAATATTTGCTGCTCACTAAAGAGGTAGGGGCCTCATTGTCCCCCCCCCCCTGCCCCCACGAGAAATGTGTGCATATCTTTCCGTCATAGTTTATCATTGCCCCATAATTATTTCTTCTCAATACAGGGATCCATTTCTAGCTGTGCCCCGTCCATTTGTATTTAAGCACTGTCCATGCTTTGCGTGTGTTGGTATCGAGTTATGTACTTTGAGTCGTGAATTTCCAGGATCCCAATTTCAAGATACATGTAACTATGCACATCAGGTAAGCTGTTGAATATTTTGACATTAATTTGACATGGCGTGGGCAGCAACAGGGCCTGTTAAATTAGTTTCAAAATTTTCAACAGAATTCTTATTAAATAGTAAATCCATCAAAGACCTACAATAAGTAAACATGACTGACTATTCCAGCTTCATGACGGAGTATTTCTGTCACTTATTATTGTGACATCAGCCAAAATGTGGCGTAGTTGATTATGAGGTTATATACTTGATCTGCAGATTAGATTCATCCATCCACCACCTATAGATAAGCTCTAATTCTTAGTATATGTTTTGATTTGTGTTAATATTATAATTATATGATATATATGAAAATGCAGTTTTGCAAAAATGGCTGAACTGGCTCGCTGCTGCAAGCCACCAAACAATAATTTCAATCAGCAGAAACTTGACTTGCTGAATATTTTGAAAACAGTTTGACTGAAAGTTGTGGTGGCTTAGCCACCAACAACTTTCAGTCAAATTGTTTTCAATATATTTAGCCGGTCCAGAGATATAACCTTTGGAATATGTTGTCTGCACAGACTCAGCAGTCAGTCAGTTAAAGGGACCATTGTACAGATGGAATGAAATTTGGGGAATATGATTAGAAACTAAGGGCCATTAAAGTTTGTTCAAGAGAAGTTGATGCGTAAAAATTATGGCTATCGTCAACCAATCAAAATGTAGAATTCGGTGGCAATATAAGATTTTTTTAAGGGATTATCACGACAAAATTGGTTTTGAAATGGTCATTCAATCACTATGGAACATTTTTTATTTTCTTTACCGATCTCGCCCATGAACCATTTACATGTAATGACTAAATTTTGTCACGAAAATAAAAATATTGCTCATTGAATATCCATTTGCAGGGCAAAAGTAGACTGGTTTTGAAAATTTACCACTAGAATGACTGGCTCAGTTATCGAGCCAGTCATTCCAGTGGTAGATTTTTTAAAGATAACGCTTCTCTTGGCCTGAAAATAGACATAACTCAAGACTACTGCAGAGGTCAGTATTAGGCGTCTTCGACGGGAATGGATTGAAGGGCTAAAATCATATAAAATTTCCATCTGTATTGCGTAATGTAATGTATTCATGATTACTGTAACTGTACTTATGCAGCGTTATTGACTTCTAGTTTCAGAAAGGTCTGATGAAGATTATCCGAAAACTGCGAAAAGGTAAAATCTCCATAAATTTGAAGACAACAGATTTGCTGATTCCTTTAACTCTTTCAACAACAAATCCTGATAATATTCAATTCTTTAAAATGTATAGCATATTCTGTTGAATATTTTAAAATTAATATTATTGGAAGTTGTTGCTGCCTAAGGAAGCAAATGGCTTCCAGTCATATTAATTTCAAAATAATCACCAGTTTGTCTGTTTGTTTGCCGTGAGATTGAGATATGGAGAATTTACCAGTGAAAGGGTTAAGAGATGACTGGCTTGGAAGACTGCTTTCTGACATAGCAAAGGCATCAAGTCAAATTAACACCAATTTCACAAGCCATTTATTGTCTCAACCCCTAAGTAAAACGAGACATTGGGATTAAATTTTCAGGCGGTGTCCTCGCAAGTTTTTAACTCAAACTGTTTGACTGCTGCAAGCCACCAGACAATAATTTCAATGAGCAATAACACAGGTCCTGCTGATTATTTTGAAAACAATTTGACTGAAAGTTGTTGGTGGCGTAGACAAAATATTCAGCATATCCAGAGTTAAACCCCATGGAAACTGTATCCAGAAAGAAATCAACAAGCAGACACTTAACTATCTCACTGCTGCAAGCCACAAGACAGTAATTTATCCACCGACAACTGTCAGTCAAATTGTTTTCAAAATATTTAGCAGCTTCAGCGCTATAACCCATGGAATATTGTATGGTGTCTGCAAAAGCTCAATTGTCATACAGTTGTTAATTACCTTAATATTCAAACAAGGGCTCTTCAGATTTCAATAAAATTTTACATAGTTTATGTATTCTATATCATGCACGGATAATCCTTATTATTGCTATTATGATTTTCGGTAAATCTTCCCATCTTTGAAAGGTTTTAACTATTTTGCATGTTTTTGTGTTAAAGTTTTGGTTATTCAATAATACTTCTTCAGATTTCAAGGAAACATTAGCGACTCGTTCTGTGTCATGCACGGATGTAATCTTAGTAATTGGTGTGAATCTTGGGTTAACATGTTAATTTTGATATATCGCGAAAATACTAATATGTTGATATTGGCTTGGCTATTCTCGATGATCTGCCCTTAATAGCAAGTGAACTCTATTTAGTGAAAGTACATCAGACCTCGAAATTTGCCACAGCAACTAGCAACACCGTGGTAAAAGCCATTGTAAACTTAATTTGCCACAGCAAATATTTTGCGTGGAAGAAAATTACAGACCTAGATATGTATATAAATGTGATTTTATTAGGTCCATAATCACAGATACAAGGTACATGTATCAATCATGATGTTAAGCTTTGATGATGAACCTGGCCAAGACCAGCCTGCGCTGTTGTCTTGAGGAATGGCCATTTACAAGCCAAAAGAATGCTATTTGTGACACTGGAATGACTGGCTCGGTTACCGAGCCAGTCATTCCAGTCGTAAATTTTCAAAAATAATATTTTCTTGGCCTTCCAGTGGACATTCAGT
Source organism: Chaetoderma sp. LZ-2023a (assembly GCA_034401795.1). NCBI lineage: Eukaryota > Metazoa > Mollusca > Caudofoveata > Chaetodermatida > Chaetodermatidae > Chaetoderma > Chaetoderma sp. LZ-2023a. Next base: position 129,030,762 of record CM067374.1, on the reverse strand, counting down.
CATTTCAGTAAGCAGATATTTGGATTTTCATGACCAAATTTAGCCATTGTTAAAGAAAGCTGCTGCTACAATTGACCAAAATGAGAACAAATATAATTTTTTTTAAATGAATGAAATTTTAAAAGAATTCTATAGCAGTGCCGTGGTGAATCAGCTCTGCTGGTGCTGTTGCAAAATTATCTGAATTTCAATGACTGGTGCTGTACTATACACCTGTGCAAAAGTTAAGCACCAGCAAAAACAATAGAACGTAGAAACATGATGGTACAACTAGGCTGCCATACTTTTTGTCCCCGCATTAGCTGACATAATTCCAAGTACGAAATGCACATGCATGCATGACTTCACGCCGCTTGATGTCCGTGCGTGGCGGGAAACAGCACACGTGTTCAGTTATGTAAAAGTCTAGTTTGAGGTGTAGAACATTACATACAGATTTAGGCGACAAGATTAGGAATTTTGTGTTCATGACCGTGGTTTATTTGTACAGAGAGAATTAGCTCTTGATTGTGAACCGCTATGGCAAGATGAAGGTTAAGTGATCGTGTGAAATGGCAAATCATAGGCATGCATACCACTGGTATGTCATGCAGAGAGATTGGCAGACAGCTGAACATTAACCATACTGTAATCAGTCGTTTGATTGCAAAACATGGGCAAACTAACGAGGTGAAGGACAGGCCTAGATCTGGAAGACCGAAGAAGACTACTGCCCGTGATGATCGAGCCCTAGTACGCCTGGTTAGGAGATCTCCATTCACCAACAGCAGAGTGCTTAGCCAGCAATGGGAAAAGCGCAATAGAGTGTCAATGTCTACCGTCAAAAGGAGACTGTATGCTGCTGGCATGAAAGCTAGGAGACCTGTCAGACGTCCTCTCATCACTGCACACCACAAAGAGGAGCGTCTGAGGTGGTGCAACGAAAGAAGACACTGGAACATGAGATCCTGGAGACGGGTACACTGGTCCGATGAAAGTCGGTTCCTGCTTCATGCCACAGATGGTCGAACTCGTGTATGGAGGTCCAGACGCACGGCGTACGACCAACGTAACATCATGGAAGAAGTTCCATTTGGTGGAGGTTCCGTTATGATATGGGGGTGCATCTCATTTGATTGTAAGCTGGATCTGTTGACTGTACCTGGAACACTAAATGGACAAAGATATCAAGATTCCATACTGGATAGAGTTGTGGTCCCTCATTTTGTAAATCATGCACCTGGAACCCACCCTATATTCATGGATGACAACGCCCGACCACATCGTGCTAGAGCTGTGCATGAATACCTCCGCCAGAATGCCATCGAAACCCTACCATGGCCAGCAAGGAGCCCTGACATGAACCCTATTGAGCATATCTGGGACATTCTGGGAAACATGGTGAGAAGGAGGGATCCTCCTGTGCAGAACCTACAGGAATTAACAGACGCACTCCATCTTGAATGGCAACGAATACCACAATGGCGTATCAGTCGGTTGGTGACCAGCATGAGACGCCGTGTCCAGGCCGTAATCCAGGCACAAGGTGGATATACCCGGTATTAATAATGACAGTCTCAAACTCGTGCACAGATGTTAAACTTCGTTTTCAGACACCATTAATGACAATCTAGCCATGTGTGTCAACTGTAGGGCAATAGTTGTCAGTTGTGTCAACGTAACCATATTCAGGCCTCGTTTTCAAGTTCAAACAAAAACATAGTGTTTCCCCACCATCATAATCAGCATTCCTCTAGTTGCATTATTACCTCTTGCACTAAGATGGATGGGTACATAAATGTTTATGCTATTGCTTTCTTCATAGCACATGAATATACCCTCGCATGTGCGTAAAAATATGGTGGTGCTTAACTTTTGCACAGGTGTATATATTCAAGTTCACTCTATTTGTAGTAGTGAAAGTAGATGTATATTCATATATTATCCCTGATATAGCAACAGCTTTAAAGGTACGCTTTTGTTCTTACTTTTCTCGCTCACAACCAAATAATGGCTGGTCATTGTGTTCAGCAAACATCATGTGATCATATGATATTCTGTGTTTGTTTTGACAGTGTGGGTCTTCCCTTAAAAGAGAGAAATGGCAGAGGTAGGATTAATATTGTAAAGCATCCATTTGAATTCAATGCTCATGGAAGCAGATTTATTTTAAATGTATGTGTATAATTATCCTCGTGCTGTAAGAGAAAGATGCTAATCATGAAGATATGTATATCTATGTTCCTTCAATGCTAAACTTTGATAAAAATTGTGTGGTAGCCATGTTAGTCTATTAATGTTAACAGCGGGATTAACTTTATTATCCTCACACGTTTTGAAAAAGATGGAGCGGATATTGCAATCGCCTCAGTCTGTCCATCTGTATATCTTGAAACTATTTGGTACAATTCAATCAAATTTTTTATTTGCGTTACCCATGTGATTGCGAATTGCAAGACAACATTTTTATGAGCCTCCACTCCCCAGGTTGGGGAATGGTAGTGTTGGGGGTGGTGGGTGGTTGCAGAAAGTCAAAGTTGGCATAATTCAACCAAATTTGGTATTTTACTTGCCCATATAATTGCCAATGTTGAGACAATGTTTTATATTAAGCTCCGCCTCCGGTGTGGGGATACGGTAAGGGGTGATGTATAACATCAAAGTTTGTGAAAGCATGTGGATTTTCGATGGTGCGCCATAGATTTCACATTCTAGTTCATATTTCTTTTTTGTGTTTGCCACAGATTCAGCAGACCACACAGATAACAAAGGCTATGGTGCCGAGACATTGGAGGAAATGGCGGAAAAAGAACAATTTTTCAAGGTACAAAATTTTGATTGTATTATTACTAGAACTGCACAATTGCATATATACATGAATGTCTCACAGTGTGGCTGTGTTTGAATCACCACCAGTTGTGAAAATATGGTGGATAGAAAACCGGCATCAACACATGAAAACTGAAAATATCATCTTTAAAAATATTGAATCTGCCCAGCATTGGCAAGGAAGGTGTTATGCACTATATAGGTCTTAAATGTCTCGCTGCTGCAAGCCACCATGCAATAATTTCAAAGAGCAAAAAACCTTTGCCGTGCTAAATATTTTGAAAACAATTTGACTGAACGTTGTTGGTGGCTTAGCCACCAACAACTTTCAGTCAAATTATTTTCAAAATATTTAACAGGTCCAGAGAAATAACCCTTGGAATATCTCGTCTGCAAAAAATCAGTAGTCCGACGTTTAAAAGGGGACCTCAGTCAATGTGTATACAAATAATATCATCAGGAGGAAAAAGAAACATACTGGATCCAACTACTCCACACTACAGAACCTCTTGTTCCCACCATATTAGATGAGGATTCGTACATTGTAGATTCTCCTCTGCCCACGTTAAAAATAGTACTAGGGACACACAATATTCCATAGAAAATATTGTAATATATAGTGCATAAAGTATATCGGGATATGTTGATATATCGTAAGCTCCTGTGATGGAAGAAGTCTTGGTCGGTTGGGTGACGTGTGCTGGGATTGTCATACCTATTAAGTATCAGTGGGTATTTGCAAACAACTGTTGAATATTTTGAAATTACTTTGACTGGAAACTGTTGCTGCCAGGCAACAACAGCTTCCTGTCAAAGTAATGTATATCAAAATATTCAACATGTCACCGTAAATTGTTCACGATTTTCTTATTTTCGTATAGTAAACAATTGTAGTTCTTTATCGAATTCTGGTAGACGGAAAGATCATTGCGACCCTTATTGTTACAATAACTGGTAAAAAACTACAAGCAAGCCTACTGTAACATATTAAATGTCTAAATTTACTGACCCCGAGTAAATTAGAATGGTCCATTTAGAAATGACAATGTGCATTATTGTAACCGATGGACATTTGAACAGAATACAGTCATAGGATGATGAAATCTAAATATCAAGGGGTACCAAAACTCTTGTGAGCATAAATTTTATGAGACATGAACGTGATGAATGAACACGGTTTCATTTACAATTTCTTTTTTTTATTCCCATATAGTATATAATTTTACATTCAAAGATATGTGGCGATGACCTTAATGGTGAGCCATTAATAGACCTTTCCAGTTTATTTATCAATCGTATGACATCATAATCAACTACGTGATGTGTTAGGGTGATGTCATATTCTACTTCGAATAATACTTACCAGATGTACTATTATGATAATGTCTATTATCTAGTCTAGCTCAAAATAAACAATTAAAACTCCGCACTCTCCTGGTCCTGCCCATACTGTGTCCGGGAATACCATAGCCGCAGGTACCGAGTCTATTCCCAATCACAGTCAGATTCGTCTATTTTGCGCTTTTTCAAAGTCGTGTTTTTTAGAGTGCTCAAATTTTGCAATTTAAGCAGTTAATCAGTTGTGTTAGTCGATTACATCGCTGGATTCATGGAGGAACTTGGGAAATCATCACAGGGGCAGGTTGTATCAATCTAGAATTTATACATTCGTGCCATAATGACTGTTTGAAATTTCCTTAAATTGGCACATTTTTTATAATGTTAGCCATTGTTGGAGTCGCTTCTGTACCCGTTGACTTTTAGTTTTAATTCGGGTACTCGGTTAATTTTCTCTTGCGACTCGGTTCCTCTAAGATGGATGCGTCCTTGGCCAAGATGGCGGCGCCCATGAATTATGTCGTTCTTGGCTTGGTGTATCCAGGCACTCTGTTGTCGCCGATTTTAGCTCTCGCTTAGTTGTCGAGGGTGTTTGTAGTGATCGGCGATTTATTCTTGGTTATTTAACGTTAGTTAAAGGCTAAGTTGTGTTTTTTTTAAAATTTTCACTCAAAAAAGTTTCAAAGATTTCCTGCCTAAGACTTGTTATCATTAATTTAAGAGAAAGTTAATGTGTTTAAGAAATCTTAACTATCAAGTCTATTGTGCGTATTGCTCGTCATCACTTGTCATGTGCAGCGTTTTAATTCTTCTCTGTGTTCGCAGAAACCGAAGAACCCGGACACGTTGTGCCAGAAGTGCAACAGGTTCATGAAACGGAAGTATCTTGGTCATCACTGTGTGGCGTGTGCGAAGTGTAAGGTCGGAAGCCCGTGTGATGTGTGCGCCAAGTGGTCGTCGGCAATGGTGGCTGAGTTTGACAGGGATCGACGGGCGAGGCTGGAGCGTATAGAGAAGGATAAGGCAGTGAAGCGGCAGCAAGCGTCGTTGGTTGGACTGGAAGGTCGGCTGAATAAGAGGATGGATTCAGCACTGGGCGTATGGGCGGCCCAGTTCAAGGCCATGTTTGATTCATTACAGTCCACGGGCCCGGTGAGGCAAGCTGGTGCAGGGCAACCATTAGGTGGTCCGGCTAGTTCTGCTGAGGGTCATGCACCTGACCCTTCTCTGTCCTCGGCTCAAGAGCCGTCGGTAGAGGAGGAAGAATTCCTGTTGATGGAAGACTCCGGCATGCCGGATCTTTCAATGTCGGCAATGCCTAGTACGTCCCAGGGGTCTCCCTCGGGATTTGTACGGGTTTGCCAGGCGGATGGTGATGTCGACGTTCCGTCGGGCATTTTTCATCCGTCATTTGTGCAACCGGATATGCCGGCGGAGCCGTGGTTTGCGGTTCCGACGGCTATCCCGACGGCGTTAGGCGCGGCTCCTATCGGAGTGACAGTGCCAGCCGTGATTGAGGCGGTCGTAGTCCCGGATCCCGTGTTGGAGCCGATGGACTGCGGAGAATCCGTATCCGGCGATTCGTTGGATACTGGTGCCGCTGGTAGTCGCGCTATGGATGCGCTCTGTCCTGGCAGAGACGTTTATCGTAGCGTTCAGCAAGGATCGTCGGTGGCCCTCTCATCTAAGGGAGAGAGGGAGGATGAAAACGGGAGTTCTTTAATGGACGATTCCGCTTTCTGCGCCGAAGCTGAATGGGTGCAGGTCCTTGGATGGATGACCAATCGTCTCGGGTTGGCATCGGATCTAGGATCTCAGCGCGATCCGGCGATGGAGCGGATGTCAGAGCGTGTGGCTAGCGCTCTGTCCAGTGGCTCTTCGGCCATGCATACACTCCCCTTGGACACGCAGACTTCTGACATGTTGGAAGTTGCGGCATATCGTCTGGTTCAGCCAGACTATGCGTTGCCCAAGGCCCCGAAGGGGATAAGGAGTAGGGTCCATTTTCCGGAGCAGGCCTATCATCAGTACGCCAGAGTTCCACGGCTTTCCGTTGCGGAACGTGAGGCGCTGAATAGGCCGTTGGCTGGGAAGGCCAAGGGGCGGTCACGTCCCTTGGTTTCTCAGACCAACAAAGACCCGTTTAATGAGCTCGCGCTCATTGAGGATGCGGCTAGGGCAGCCATGGCTGCGCTGTCGCACGGGTGTACCGTCTTGCAGGGTATGCTGGACTGCACGGCGGAAGGCGGACAGGTGCCAGAGGCTGCTCCCGGAGTTGTTCGGGACACCATGCGCCTGTCTCAGGATTGCCTGGCCAGGGTGATCACAAAAACTTTAGCAGAGCGACGGAGAATGGTTCTCGATTGTGTGGAACCAGGACCGGAGATGAGGGCAGCGTTATCTTCTGCGCCTTTCATAGGTCCAGGCTTGTTCGGCGGCTCGGCACGACAAGCGCTTTCTAAAGTTGCATCGATGGTGGCGGAGCAAGAGGTGGTCGGCAAGTCGTGGAAGTCGACCAAGAGGACTCAGCCGCAACAGTCCTACCGTCAACACAGACAGGAGCAGCAGAGGCAGCGTCCTAGATCGCCCTTCCGTCCTTCTGCCCGTGATGCCCATAGGCCATCCGGAGCACAAGGGCCTGGCCGTTCGTCCACATACAAGCCCTCTAGTAAGAGGCCGTATGAGGATGACAGGAAGGGTGGCGGTTCGGGCCGTGGTGGCTACCGTAAGGATAGTCGTGGCGGCGGTTCCGGACCGTCATACCACAAGAAGCCGCGGGGCGGCCGTGGGGCTCGTTCCTGACGGGTTTCCGGCGGAATCAATACCGGCGGCTTTGGAAACAAATGGAGTCGAGAATCTTCACCCAAGCGATGTAGCGTCTTGTCGGCTAATCTCGACCGACAACTGTGTGCAGATTCCTTCCGTCGGAGGCAGACTTCAGCTATTCCTAAGCCAATGGGAACAGGTCGTGCGCGACTATTTAGTCTGTCAGTGGATAAGAAACGGCTACGATCCGGACTGGCTCATCCATCAATCGTTAGTTCCGTTAACCTCGACTCCAATATGGACTCCTATTCCAAGGGAATTAGACCGTCTAGTTGCCATTCAGTCAGAGATAGAATCGCTTCGTCAGAAGAAGGCGATTCACCTGGTCGCCGATCAGTCATCACTGGGCTTCTATTCGATTATGTTCCTAGTTCCGAAGCGTACCGGAGGGTGGAGACCAATTCTCAATCTCAAACCGTTGAACAAATTTATTCTTTCTCCCAGGTTTCAGATGGAGACGGTAGCAGCGGTGATGACAGGGCTCAGGAAAGGCATGTGGGCGGTATCAATAGATCTGAAGGATGCTTATTTTCATATTCCAATGTCAATTCCCTTTCAGAAGTACCTGCGGTTTGCATTCCAAGACAATGTTTGGGAATTCAATGCTCTTCCATTCGGCCTGACCACGGCTCCGAGGGTCTTCACCAAGGTGGTTCTCGCCATGACTTCTTTACTTCGCAGGAGAAACATAGCTGCTCACACTTACATAGACGACTGGCTGCTAAAGGCGGGGAATCCAGTCACTCTGCGCAGCAATCTGAAGGTAGTCCTAGACTTATTGAAGAAGCTAGGAAGGATTGTGAATCTAGAGAAATCAGAACTGACTCCATCCCAGGAGTTTGTTTATCTGGGAATTTTTTTCAATCTCAAGGACGGCGTAGCTTTTCCGGCGGAGAGCAGAGTCAGAAGCCTGATTGCAGTATTGGAGTCAGTTTCTCTAGGAGCCTATCTGACGGCGCGTCAATTTCTCAGAATACTCGGTTTACTAGTATCTCTGGAGAAGGTGGTGCCATATGCGGCGCTCAGGCGCAGGCCGATTCAGATGTATTTGATGTCGTTCTGGTCACAGAGAACAGATCCGTTATCTCTGAGAATACCAGTAAAAGAACCATTGATATTCCACCTTCAGTGGTGGTTGTCGGAACAGAATCTCCTGCGAGGTGTTCCTCTACAACCTCCTCAACCTCAGATGTCCATATTCACGGATGCATCGTTGACAGGTTGGGGAGCAGTATTGGACAATCAGTCAGTGTCAGGGGAATGGGATCGGACCAATGCGCAGAAACATATCAATGTGCTCGAGCTATTAGCGGTGGTATTAGCACTGCAGAAGTTCGAGAGTCTAGTTCAAGACAAAATTGTCCTAGTAAGGACAGACAACTCAACAGTGGTGTCTTATTTGAACCGCCAGGGCGGGACAAGATCACCGGAGTTGTGTATGATGGTTTGGAACCTTCTGCTGTGGTGACAAGAGAGGAATATTATTCTTCGGGCAGCACACATTCCAGGAAGACTGAACATCTTAGCGGATGCTCTCAGTCGAAGGACGGTTTGTCGTCCGACGGAATGGCAGCTCAACCAAGTGGTAGCGGAGGTTCTATTCAAACAATGGGGCAAGCCAAATGTCGACCTATTTGCAATGAAGAAAAACGCAAAGATGGTCACGTACGTGTCACCGATCCCGGACCCGTTAGCTCTAGCAGTAGACGCACTGGCGATAAGTTGGAAGGGAATGTACGCGTATGCGTATCCTCCAACAATTCTCATCCCGAAAGTTCTGGCAAAGATAAGAGAGGGGATGTGCCAAGTACTACTGATCGCTCCTTATTGGCCAGGCCGATCATGGTTTACGGATCTGCTGGACCTTCTGGTCTACAGTCCAATCCCTCTTCCAGACACAAGAGATGTAATCTCTCAGAACAAGGGTCTGTACCTTCACGACAGACCAGAAATGTTCAAATTGACTGCATGGATGTTGTCAAGCAGCGTGCAATTGAGGGTGGCTTTTCTGAGCAAGCAGCGAAGTTTGTTGCTTCGGCCAGAAGAGTTTCGACCACAAAAACATATAATTATAGAATCAACAAATTTGCACAGTGGTGTGAGAGAAGAGATATTGATCCCTTTTCTGCATCTGTTCAACACGTAGCAGATTTTATCTGTCATTTATACGAAGTTGACAAACTTGTACCTTCAACCCTAGCAGCATATAAGTCTGCATTAGCTTCTGTCATTCCTAGTCTCACCATTGGGGGAGTGGAGAATGACACCTTGAATGAAGTTATCAAAGGAATGAGCAATCTGCGACCTAGACAGCCAATTCCTATCCCATCATGGAATCTATCTCTTGTTCTACAGGTTTTAGGGCATGCTCCCTTTGAACCGATTAGATCTATTGACATTAAACTGTTAACTATTAAATCAGTTTTCTTGGTTGCAGCAGCGTCGGCGAGAAGGAGAAGCGAGATTCATGCGCTTTCTGCCGAACAAGACCGTTTTGTCGTCACGGGTGAAGGTTTAAGATTACTTCCACGTCTTTGTTTCCTGGCAAAGAATCAGTCACTTAAATATCCAGGACAGCCGATCAATTTGCCAAGTTTAACTAGACATGACCCAAATTCTTGTGCTTGGTGTCCTGTCAGATGTCTAAAGATGTATAAGAAACGTATTTCTGAGTGGAGAGACGACCCGAAATCTCTGTGGTTATGTCTCAAAGCTCCCCATTTACGTGCTTCGAAAGATACTATTTCTCGTTGGATAGTTGACGCTATTCAGATGTCGCACAAGATCGCTACAGGAAAGCAGATTGATCGTGCGAATGCCCATGAGGTCCGAGCACTAGCAGCATCATCGGCCCTTTATAAGGGTGTCTCTTTAGAGCAGGTGATGTCTGTAGCACAATGGCATGCCGAGTCGTCATTCACTGATTTCTACCTTCGAGACATCTCCAGCACACTTAATCCAGTAGCCGTCGCCAATCTGTCGAACCTAAACTAAGCCACGTCCGACCACTCCTTCGCACACATCACAAAAGCCTTCCACCTACACTGACCAAGCGCTATGCACATGACTGAGTACGACCGTGGATTGGGCCTAGCTCCTGTGATGATCAATAACAGATCGACCACTCAAAAATGGTGAGTGTTTACATTAATTAAGTGACTATAAATATGTTTACTTCCAGTCGAAATACCAGACTGAGTAAGTGAATAGTCTGGTACAAGAGTATATTTATCCTCTCATACAGACATGAGACTCATTCCAATTTGAAAATCTAATCGATATACTGATAGTTTTTTTCAAAGATTTGAAGTTGTAGTAGCTTCTTTGCACTCTACTGGACTGCCCTAGCTGAGACTTGGGGCTGACACGGGTCTGGTGGGTGTGGCATCCCCATGGACATCCCTCTGGTTTTGTGCGGACAAAAGAGGGGGGGAGCGCGGTCTAGACCATGGAAGTTTAGCACTCTATGAGTCAGATAGCAGAACCCAAGCGTATGCCAGGGTTTTAGTCTCTTCACAACCTTCTCTGTTGGATGGTTGATGAGTGCTGGTTCGAGCCTCACCTCCTCCCACCGGCATTTCCTGGCTGTCGAAATCCGGAGTTTATCATAATAGTACATCTGGTAAGTATTATTCGAAGTAGAATCAAAAAAGCATCCGCTTTTGTTTCTACGAGAATTCTTAATACTTACCAGATGTACTATGGCCCTGCCTCAGCCGCCCCGCTGAGGTGAGGCTGAGCTGCTTTCGCAGTTTGCCAAGGCAAATATAAGACGAATCTGACTGTGATTGGGAATAGACTCGGTACCTGCGGCTATGGTATTCCCGGACACAGTATGGGCAGGACCAGGAGAGTGCGGAGTTTTAATTGTTTATTTTGAGCTAGACTAGATAATAGACATTATCATAATAGTACATCTGGTAAGTATTAAGAATTCTCGTAGAAACAAAAGCGGATGCTTTTTTGAATCAGTGACGTAGCGGTAGGGAGCAGCGGCACCGAGACAAATTAGTTAAAAAAATAACAGCTTACCTGTATAATTTTCTGGAAATTGATAGTCAGGGAGTTCAGGGATTGAGAGGTGTGGGTGTATCTTAGCTAGTGATGGGCGGGGCATAGCCATTTAATGGCCAATAGAAGGCTATTTTTGGAAATTTACCACTGAAATTAAACATTAACTGTTAACCAAGCCAATCATTCAAATGGTAAATTTTCAAACGTGTTCTTGTGGTCTGCAAATAGATATTTCTCAAAATTACTGCAGAGGCCATTTTTGGCTGCTTGAGCATTAAAGGGTTGAGATAGCAAATTGTTAGGATGGTCAATTGCAGATTGTACTGGTCAATTTGTGCTAGCCATGAGCTAGCAGACTAGTGATAATTTCAACCTCTCCCCTGCTACTTCGCCTATAGGTGTCTGTGTTGTTAATGTTTCAGGATTTAGAAGGTAGTGCTGGTGGTACTGTTGACTATAACAGGTTAAATGAGGAGCTTGGTCACACCGCCACCATCGCTCCTGTCATTGATATTTCAGCAGTTCTCGCAGGGAAACAGACAGACTTTCAATCATCAGGGTTAGAAAAGGTATGTTTCATATGGAGAATGCAGGTCTTTAGCTATAGTTAACCATTTAATGGTCAAGCCAGCCAAAAATGGTTTCTGATGTGGGTTGTCTTGAGACATGTCCAGTTGCAGTACAAGAGAAGACTATTTTTGAAAATTTACCACTGGAATGACTGGTTCGGTTACAGAGTTAATTCCCCCCCCCACCCTACTACCACCCACCCCGGCTTTTGCAATTGCTTCCGTCCATCTGCATGCATAAGCAATACTTTTGCTTCTATTTGAAGTAGTTTGATGAAACTTTGTATCTACAAGTAGATCTGATATGGGGCTATGAAGAAGCCAAGTATTTTTTAGTCAGTTCATCCTGCCATCATCTTTCCTGACCATGTGTCCATCTGCATTGCAGATTATTTTTGTTCGATAACCTAAATTCTACTTGGAGTATCTTGATGAAACTCTGCGGGTATGGTGGTTATGGGGGGGAGTATCTTGATGAAACTCTGCGGGTATGGTGGTTATGGGGGGAGTATCTTGATGAAACTCTGCGGGTATGGTGGTTATGGGGGGAGTATCTTGATGAAACTCTGCGGGTATGGTGGTTATGGGGGGAGTATCTTGATGAAACTCTGCGGGTATGGTGGTTATGGGGGGAGTATCTTGATGAAACTCTGCGGGTATGGTGGTTATGGGGGGAGTATCTTGATGAAACTCTGTGGTTATGGGGGGAGTATCTTGATGAAACTCTGCGGGTATGGTGGTTATGGCGGGAGTATCTTGATGAAACTCTGCGGGTATGGTGGTTATGGCGGGAGTATCTTGATGAAACTCTGCGGGTATGGTGGTTATGGCGGGAGTATCTTGATGAAACTCTGCGGGTATGGTGGTTATGGCGGGAGTATCTTGATGAAACTCTGCGGGTATGGTGGTTATGGGGGGAGTATCTTGATGAAACTCTGTGGTTATGGGGGGAGTATCTTGATGAAACTCTGTGGGTATGGTGGTTATGGGGGGAGTATCTTGATGAAACTCTGTGGGTATGGTGGTTATGGCGGGAGTATCTTGATGAAACTCTGCGGGTATGGTGGTTATGGGGGGAGTATCTTGATGAAACTCTGCGGGTATGGTGGTTATTGGGGGAGTATCTTGATGAAACTCTGCGGGTATGGTGGTTATGGGGGGAGTATCTTGATGAAACTCTGCGGGTATGGTGGTTATGGGGGGAGTATCTTGATGAAACTCTGCGGGTATGGTGGTTATGGGGCTAGTAATGCAACACTTTTTGGGGGTGTCAGTCTGTCTTGCCGTCTGCCTCGGTGAGAATTTGTGTGTCCATGCTTGTTGATTTTGGGTTTGCGTTTGATAACTTAGAATCTACTTGGAGTATGGTGATGAAACTTCATAGTTATGCTGAGTTATGCGGCTAGAAAGAAACAGATTTTTGTGGGGGTGGGGGTCTCAGTTCATTGATCTTGCTGACTACGTGAGGATCCATTCAGATAGATTTGAGTTTTCATGTGATAATGGACCTTTCCAGTTTATCGAGCCATCATATGATGTCATAATCAACTATGCGACGTGTAGGATGATGTCATAATCAATTGCAGCATGATGACTCGATTTAACCCATCTTAAATGCTTAATAGTCTGTCTGCTATTTAATAAACATGCTGTTTGAATATTTTGAATGTAATTTGACTGTGCGCTTTTGCTGCTATAGGCAGCAACTGCACCCATTCAAATTACTTTCAAAATATTTAACAGCTTACCTGTATAGTTTTCTGGAAAATGATAGTCTTGGAGTTCAGGGATCAATCAATCTCAACATGATCGAGGTGTGGGTTGAGTTTAGCTAGAGATGGGGCCATTAACTTTATCTTGGAGTACATGTACGTAGATGAAAGCTCATACGTATGGTAGACACAGAGATATCAAAATGCCTATTACCCTATTATGTTTTGGGTAAGTGTGTAGTCATATGTCTTTCCAACAATGTGCCCTACATGTGTCCTCCCACACCGCATGCACGCACACACACACTCACTGACTGTCATCATAGTGGGATTGTTTTATTAAATCTAGTTTCTCTTTGCCACAGCGTCAATGCATCTTACAGTGCTAATTACCTTGACTTATGGTAGTTTTTACTTTCCTATTATTTACCTGTTTGTTTCCAGAATGCTGTCCCCAAGCCGAGTATGCTGTCCAAAGGTAGGCACCCACATGTATGCTTTTGGCATGAGAACTTGTCTGGATTATCAAAGCAGTGTTGCTGGGAGTTGTTGCTGGTTTAGACAGCAACATCTACATGTAGCAACATTGATTTTGGAAGTAACAACAATAATGCTGTTTTGAGGAATTTGAGTAATGGAAGTGAACAATTCTGTTGTTCAAGGCTGATAATTTTCAAACCTTTGAATAATAAAATCCTCTCATCTAAGAATTATTTATAAGTTATTTAGACTTTTAATGATTAAATTTGGTCAAGAAAATATTTGCTTATTGAGTGTCTATTCGCCGGCCAAGAGAATGCTATTTTTGAAAATTTGCAACTGGAATGACTCACTTGGTTATCGAGGCAGTCATTGTAATTGTAATAGGTTATATCTGATCCTGGTAAATATTTTGAAAACAATTTGACTGAAAGTTGTTGGTGGCTAAGCCACCAACAACTTTCAGTCAAATTGTTTTCAAAATATTGATCAGGTCAAGAGTTATTGCTCATTGAAATTATTGTCCGGTGGCTTGCAGCAGTGAGACAGTTAAGGCCTTCGCTAATGTCTAAATTTGGGCAGAATTATTAGGAACTAAAGGCCAATCAAACCTTTTACGGAAGGTTTATATGTGAAAAGACCAATTAGAGCGGATGCTTTATTGAATGATTGCATTTTACTTTACATTTTGATTTTAATTAATAGTTTCATTGCTGGACTCGTTAGACTCAACGTCGACCTCGCCCAAGGCTGCACCAAGACGAGAGATAGCGGCCCAGGAGAACCTGGCACAAACAGCACAGGACACACTAAAAACTGTAGGAACAGGTAAATCATGCATATGTCTGCATTTATTTCTCATCATGTGTTGAGATCGCCCTATCAATTACCCAAATGCTAGTAATATAGGGAAGCTGTGTAATATTTTGACACTAATTTGATTGGAAGCTGTTGCTGTCTTAGGTATCAACAGCTTCCAGATAAATTGGTTTCAAAATTAACAAATCCAAAGGTCGGACACATCCTTCTTTATAGCGAGTGGGAATGACACATGGCACCTTGGAGTTAAAATGTCAATGGTCGAGGTCAGTGTGTCCTTGCTAAAACCTAGTTACTTTTATCAAAACTAACATTTTTGCATTTATCTCAACTTACATGTAGCGGTTTATATCTTGTTCAGTTAAGCATACATGTACATGCACATGGCCCACGTTCGGACACATCTTATCTTTTAATGACATGGCATGACACAATCATCGCGGCATCAGAAGGTCAAGGTCAGTGTGATAATGACAAACTCAAGGGTTTTCTCAACAATAACAGTTTGCTTTTACCTCAACTTAGCAGCTAATATCTCATGTGCTAATTATACTGCACCCAAACCTGGACACTTGCTAGTGAAAGGGGATAAGACAATTACATTGTCGTCAAAGTCTTGGTCATTGATAAGTGTATTGATTGATAAGCCTTCTATATTTATTTTATGTTTGAAGTCCAGCTCATGGTAAAGTCATAAAGTCGAGCTTTGTGGTTGCATTGCAACCAAATGTAACCACATTTCTGGTTAATCCTATAAATTCATGATTTAAAAAATAATTGTGATTTTCTATTTAATCACATAATCGTGCAGGCCTAATGTAACCAGACTGACTTCTTGTCTTTTGTGGAACCCTGTCATTGTAAACATGCTGTGGCACAGTGTTACTGTAAAAGTTACGCAATGGTGGGATCCAGTTCTAGCTATGCTCCTCGCTCATGTTGGAATCGATTTATGTAATTTCAATTGAAAATAACTAGCAACAGCTCCCAGTCAAATTAGTATTGGTCACTTCAACAGAATGTTTAACCCTTTAATGGTCATACTGGCCAAAGCCGGCCTCTGCTATGGTCTTGTGGAATGTCCATTTGCAGGCCAAGAGAATACAATTTTTGTAAATTTACCACTGGAATGACTGGCTCGATAACCGAGCCAGTTATTCCAGTGATAAATTTTCAAAAATTGTATTCTCTTGGCCTGTAAATGGACATTCAATAAGGAAATAATTCAATTTTCTTGACCAAATTTGACCATTAAAGGGTTATTAATTGTAAACTCACCAAAGACGTACAATGGAGGATTCCAGTTTATCCATCAATCATATGATGTCATAATCAACTACGTGACGTGTAGGTTGATATCATAATCAATTACATCATGAATGGCGTAACTAAGTTGCTCATGAACACTTAATTCATGACGGACTAAGCGTTGTTATACGAATTGTATATCTTTACTATTTCATAAACATGCTGGTGAATACTCTGAAACTGATTTGACTGGACACCCCCAGTCAAAGTAGTTTCAAAATATTCAACTACTTAGCTGTATAGTTTTCTGGAAATTGAGATTCAGAAAGTGCAGGGATCGATCGATCCCAACACAGGCAAAGTGTGGGTGGAGCTTAGCTAGAGATGGGCAGCGAATAGCTAAAACTGGATTTCTCCAGTCATACACCCTCATGATGGTTTCTTCAAGTTTTATGACAGAGGCACCTCATTTTGATTATGGCATTGATCAGGTAACTAGCGAGATACTTGAGTGACAGATACAATCCCTCCATAGTGCCATACTATTGAAGTAAAAATATGTCACAATGCCGCTTGTCAATTAGGCTTGCGCGATTACGTGATTAAATTGAAAATCGCAATTATTTTTTAAACCGTGCATGCATATGAATGAAAAATTAAATAATTGAATAATCGTGAATAATTTCTACTGCGTCAATATTTCAAAATCTAACTTTTAATTACTCTTTAATGTGATAGGTCAAGAAAATTTACATTTTGCTCGGCAAATGTATGTCCATTTGGAAGGCAAAGATAAGACTGTTTTTGAAAATGTGTCACTAGAATGACTGGCTCGAGAATCGAGCCAGGCATTCCAGTGACACATTTTCAAAAACAGGTTTTTTCTTGACCTGTAAATTAAATAGCTATTTTTAAACGCCATTGCACCTTTAGTCATTGATATGCTTTTGTTGTTATGTTTTGACAATTTGTACCCTGATTAATCGAGTAATCACGTTTTTTCTTAAATAATTGATCGTGATCACTCAAATAAATAATCGCACAAGCCTCTTGTCAGTGTTGTCCTACGCATAGTCTATATAATCATTCATTGCACCACCTATTTTACTAGCTGTTATTGTGATCCATATGTACATGTAGACCATATTCTGTACTAAATTAAAACTAAACCATCATCAGAATGTCTTACATCGTTATATTCTTTGTTCTTTCTTTGTTCTGTCAGGCATTCTTGGTACTAATACTAGCTTAGAAATGGAAGCATTGCAGAATGCATACAGAGAAGTTGGTCTGTCATCATGCACACTTCTAGAAATTGAGGAAGATCAGACTGAAGGAATTGTTAACTTGACAAAAGGTAGATATTACAACCTCGCACTCCCTTCTCGTTTTCTGTCCTCTCCTTCAAATTCTGATTGATACTAACTTATGTATTGCTTCAGCTCACTGGTCAAGAATAATTTTTGCTTTGATTGTCTACAAAATATTGAGCCAGTTCAGCTCACTCAAGGAATTTCCTATTTTATACTCCGCCAAAAAAATTTTTTTTAAAAATTTGTGAGCTTCATAGGATTACTGGACTAGGTCTGAAGAACAAACCTATCGAAATCGGCGATAATCTGAGATCCAACATGACCGCAAGCTACCGGTTGCCATCTTGAAAATTGGTTTGCGGATGTTAACCCCATATTTCACAATCGTAACTCTGCTACTATTTATTGGATTGTGTTGAAATTTTGCTAAGATGACTGGACTTGGTCTGAGGAAGAAACCCATTGAAAGTGATTATGATCCAAAATCCAATGTGGCTGCCAGCTACCAGTGGCCATCTTGAAAATTGGTTTGTGAACAATAACCCAATTTCTGGACGATAACTGCTACCATTTATCAGATCGCGTTGAAACTACGTAGGATGACTGGACTGTGTCTGAAGAAGAAACCTTTTAATTCGATGATGATCCAAAATCCATTATGGCCACCAGCCATCAGCGGCCATCTTGAAAATTGGTTTCCAGTCAATAACTCCGCTACCTGTTTATCGAGTCGTTTTGAAATTTCATAGGATGACTGGACTAGTATAGGTCTCAGGAAGAAACCTCTCAAAATCAACCATGATCCAACATCAAATATGACCTCCAGCCACTGGTGGCCATCTTGAAAATTAGCTTGCGGGTTATAACAGTTACTCCATTTCCAGACAACAACCTGGCTACTATTTATGGGATCGCATTGAAACGTCATGGGATAACTGGACTTGGTCTGTGAAGGAATTGCTATCTTCTCAAACCTTTCATTCCTTGGTTTGTCATCATGGCGGGGTGTTATGCGGCACTTACGGAACTCTTGTTTTAATACTAATATACCAGCTTTATATTTATTTTTCCACATGTTTTATATCTACATTAGGGTCTGTGTACCTTATTTATATAAATTACATGTATATCTACATTTCTACAGTGTACCTGGTTTATTTTCTACAGATGATAATCGTACTGTAGATGACATTATCAAGGAAGTAGAGTACCTTGAGAAAAAACGCAAGCCCCCGATTCAACCACGATTTCAAACTGTTGATTCTGGTAGGCATATTTACATAATTACGTTGTTAGCATGGATCATATACATATATCTCCAGGCCAGTTAGTCAGTCACTGAGCCCCCGTCCTTGCTCTCATTCCTATGAAGTGTAGATTAACTCTTTACCACTCATATCAGCCAAAAACGGCTTCTGCAGTGGTCTTGAGAAATGTCAATTTGTAGACCAAGAGAGGACTAATTTTAAAAATTTACCACTGAAATGCCTGGCTCGATAACCGAGCCAGTCATTCCAGTGGTAAATTTTCAAAAATAGTCTTCTCTTGGTCTGCAAATGGACATTTTCTATTAGAAAAATGAATTAAAAAAAATAAATTTGAGAGTTAAAGGGTTAATCTTCGGCGCTGGGAGGCTTATCGGAAGTGCCTACCTTGGGTCTTATGGTTCTCACAATATTAATGGGAAATTATGCTTGATGAGGCTTGGGCAAAATATGTTTGTTTCTGAGGTGTCCATATTTTACCTAGATAAATTGCTTTGTCCAGCAATTTGAATCTCAATTTCTAGAAAACTATGCAGGTAAGCTGTTGAACATTTTGAGACCAATTTTACTGGGTGCTGTTGCTGCCTACATGTATGGCAGCAACAGCGCCCAGTCTAATTAGTTTCAAAATATTCAAGAGAATGTTTATTAAATAGTAAAATACTTACAATTCGTACTACTTGACAGACTTTTAAGCATTTATGATGGACATAATCATGTCATTCATTACATAATTGATCATGATGTCAGCCTACATGCTACGTAGTTAATTATGATGTCATTTTTGACTGAGAGACTGGATTCCTCTGTTCTTTTCTAGCTATGCCACACTGATTTCACTTCAAGAGTATACTTACCTCCCTAATACTTTTGATATTGCTAAATATTGGCTTTCACTCAATAAACACTCAGATTTAAAACAGTTAGGTGCCCCTACTGGGCAGGGAGTCAGAGCGTAGTCTGGCGGATGCCAGCCCCACCACCGCGCATGCGCAGACTAGCACTTCCTCTTTGCTAGATTATTGGCAAAGAGAACACACATGTTTTTCAGTCATAAGCTTTTCTTGCTCATTAACGTTTTTATTGGTGTTATTTTGGAAGTGATAAGACCTGATTTGGATGGCGGGAGGATACACTTCGCCACCGGAGGACGTTGGACCTTTAAATCAGGTGACTTCTAGTAAAATTAGCGAGTTTTCTTCCCGGTGTATTGTGTTTCCGGGACTCGCGTTTACCGTGATAAGCGCCTTAGTTAGTTGGTTTAGGTCAACTCGGTGCTACCTAGGACTAATTTCTCTTTCTGTTTCTGTCCACAGGTCTGTATGACGCTAGGTTGTGACGTCACAGTACCAGAGAATTAGTATTCTCTCCACCATGGTTCCATTTCCTACTAACACTGTTAGGTTATCTAACCAAATGAAAAAATTATGTCCAGTGAGTTGGAGGCCTGGTATAAAGGTCTTCTCACTTTGCCCTCTTGATCCAATTCCTTCCCCATGAGGTGGAGAGAGTTAAGAGGCGTGCAGATGGTGGAGTTTCCGGTTCGTCACGTTGGATGGTTTGTCTATACAAAGTGTCAGGTATCTAGTTATTGATAATGTGGTGATGTTAATTATTGTAAACAATCAAAGGGAGATAATTAACATTTTTGCCAGTAAAGAGTTATCTATATGTATCTGATGGTTGTGTAGTCAACTTATCCATTCAGCATACAATTCGTCTTTGCACTTGGATGTTTTGTTGGGATCGAATTTTTCCTGTCACGGGATTAATGACGTCATAATCAGCTGGCTATGTATTTATTAGCAATTCAAGCGCTAGGCTGGTTTTTGATGTATATTGATCTTTATGATCGTTTTCCTTCTCCTTGAGTTGGATTGAGTTTCTAAGCTTAACTAGTTGCTCATACTCCTTGTCCTTTGCCCTGTTTCAGGGACCGGGTTGCGCGTCCTGTGGACGTTTTATGCATGTGAAGTTCTGGCCGCATCTGTGTTATCGATGTAGCCCTTGTGGTCCATTGATTAATTGTGACATATGTAAGCACTGGGGGGGCGAGTTAATGTCCGAATTCTTGTGCTGCTTACAGGCGACGGACAAGGTGGTAGTGGAGGAGAAGAAGAAGAAGCGGAAACGAGAGGTTGTAAGTGAGAAGGGTAAGGGGAAGGTCTCGTCCGCGGTGGATATGGAGACCTTCCGGACCGAGATGTTGGGAGAGATGAGGAGGACAATAAAAGATTTGGTTCCAGGGTTGCTTCGTGGCATGCTTCCTGGACCAGATCCTTTATTGTCCTCATCATCGGCTTCGGAGCAGGTAATCCCCGCCTCTGGATCGATTTTCCTTAGTCCGCTTCCGTTGTCCGACGATTCAGAGGTGGCCCCATTAGAGGGGGCGTTCCACGGCCCTGGCAGCAGGCTTATTGCCGCGCCGATAGGGGACCGTGGACGGTTGTCGCTGGAACCCGCTGGCTGCTTATCAGTCCAGGGGTATCCGCACGCCGCGGTGGCCAGTACCTCCTATGGCACCGTTCCTGGTCAGCCCGGGTTAGCTCTCTTTGCTGACCCGGGGTCTAATCTTTCTGACCAGGGTGATGAGGATTACCTGCTAGGGTCGCCGTCTGACGACGCGGACATGGATGAAGACGTTTGTGCACCCCTCGCGGGGAATACAGGCGCTTTTTTCCACGGTATTACTCACCCTGGAGTAGGGTCCGCGGTTCAGGTGGTGGCCCAGGGCGCTGCTGATGGCCAGCGGTACCGCATACCTCGGCTTGCCGAGAGTGTAGCTGGTGCTGGCCGGGCCCGTGGTAGGGCTATATATACCCCGCGCTCTACCGCGGTGCCTGCTCCTGGTCAAACCAGTGATATTCTCATGCCGGTGCTGTCAGGCCCGCATGTTTTCCCTGGCTTGCCAGGTGTATCAGCGTACCCGCCGTCAAGTACTGCTTGCGCTCAGGAGGAAGACGAAGGACCCCGTCTTGTAGAGCGCTCGCAGTTAGCCACGGAGGAGGATTGGTATGACGCTTGCCAGTGGTTGGTGAGCGTTAGGCCTGATCTGCCCGTGGAGCAGTCGGCTAGCCACCGTGTTCACACGCCGTGGTTAGCTGGGAAACCAACTGCTAACGCTATGCCTTCTCTGCCGCTGGCGGAGCATGTCGTTGACATGTTCAAGGCGGCGGAGGCATCCATTAACACGAGTGGACGTCTCGCGAAGGCCCCTCGCGAGGTGGCCAGGCGTTGTCGCATCGTGCCCCTGGACTACCAGCGGTACGGTGTGGTACCCAAGCCCAGCGTGGATGACCGCGCGGCTTTGGGTGAGGATACGCGGCCAGGATCCCGTTCTGACGCGGGGGTCTTGTGCGCGAACGCGTTGCGTTCGGCGAATACCGCGTTGCGTGATGCGGAGGAGAGTGGGAGGGCTTCGATTGCCGCTCTGTCCCACGTCTCCCAGCTGTTACAGGGGGTAGTAACGGCATCCGCATCGCGCCAGCCAGGCCCGCTCGCGGTCCAGCGAACCATCCAGGATGGTATTAACCTGGCGCTGGACTGTATGACGCGGGCGGTGACCAGGAGTGTCAGGGCAAGACGCACATTTGCCCTGGACAATCTGTGCCCGTCTCAGGACCTGTATAATAGGCTACTCCGTACGCCTATGACGGGTCCTGGTCTTTTTGGAGGTGAGGGATGTCGCCACCTCCAGGAGACGGTCACCCTGGTGAATAACCAGAGGGCGCTGCGCGAACAGTTTGAGGTACTGCGTCGTGCTAACGTTCGCGCCGCGGCCCCTGCGTATCGTCCCCTGCAGGCTCGAGGTGGTGTTGGCCAAGTCAGAGGCCAGCCGCCGTCGCAGCGCCGGCCTCGGCCGCGTGCGATTCGGCCAGCAGTGAGGGGGGCGCAGGCTCCTCAGCCGCCGTCAGCCAGGCAGCCGCCCGTGCACCGAGGTGCGCGCGGGGCGGGGCGGGTCGCGCGAGGATCTGGGCGTGGTTATCGCTCCTGACAGGGCGCTTACCGCGGTAAGGACCACGCCGGTGTGTATGGCGACGGAGACAGTGCCGCTCTTGCATGCCTTGTGTCCACCGCGGTCCCTAGGTGGACCGGTGGGAGGCCGGCTAGCCGACCACATGCAAGAGTGGGAACGGTTAACTCAGGACCGTTTAGTCTTGCGATGGCTTTCCGTGGGGTATCATCCAGAGTGGATGACAGGCCCGCCGTCGCGACTGTCTCTGGTGCCAATCTGGACTCCCATTCCGAGAGATCCAGATCAAAGGTTGTGTATCGAGGAGGAGATAAATTCCCTCGTACAAAAAGGAGCTATTCAGCCGGCACAAAGGTGTCCGGGCTTCTATTCAACCCTGTTCTTGGTAACAAAACGCACCGGTGGGTGGAGACCGATTCTCAACCTCAAGCCATTGAACAAGTTCATCGAGACGCCCAGTTTCAAGATGGAAACGGTGCGCTCGGTGTTGGCGGGGTTGGAGAGGGGGATGTGGACGGCGTCGATAGATTTGAAGGACGCTTATTTCCACATCCCCATCCACAGGAGTTTCTGTCGCTTCCTGAGATTTGCATTCCAGGGCAGACAGTGGGAATTCAGGGTGTTGCCCTTCGGAATTTCCACGGCTCCTCGGGTTTTCACCCGTGTGGTTCTTGCGATCACAGCATACCTCCGCAGGAGAAGCATAGCAGTCCACACGTACATAGACGACTGGCTGTTGAAAGCGCACACCCGGGAAAGTTTGTCCGCCAATCTGGAGATTGTTTTGAAAATTCTCACAGACTTGGGCTGGATGATCAATTTCCCAAAATCAGAGCTGACTCCATCCCAGAAGTTTGTTTACCTGGGGATGTTCTTCGATCTGGAGACAGGATATGTTTATCCTACTCAGGAGAGAGTTCAAATACTCATCTCGTTGATTCAGTCAGTGTGCGACAGTCGTCATGTCCTGGCACGGGTTTACTTGAGAATGCTGGGGTTGATGGTTTCGTTGGAACCAGTCATTCCTCAGGCCGCCTTACGCAGGCGGCCGATCCAGTTGTTTCTCATGACACAATGGACCCAGAGTACAGGTTCGCTGGACTCGAATGTGTCAGTGTTGGCGCCTCTGATTCACCACCTGCAATGGTGGTTGAATACAGAGAATCTCTTACCGGGGGTTTTGCTAACCCCTCCCCACCCTCAGGTGACTGTGTATACAGATGCATCGATGGAGGGCTGGGGAGCTTGCCTGGAAGAATCCACGATATCAGGGCTTTGGAATCTGGAACAGTCACAGGAACATATAAATCTACTGGAGCTAAGAGCAGTAGTCCTGGGCCTGGAACATTTCTTACAGAAAGTTCAGGGCAAGATTGTTCTTATTCGTTCAGACAACTCAACAGTTGTGACTTACATAAACCGCCAGGGCGGAACGAAGTCGCCCAGTCTCTGTATGATGACATGGAAACTGCTTTGTTGGTGTCTGGATCACCAGATTACCTTGAAAGCAGTTCATATTCCGGGAAGGTTAAACCTGCTAGCAGACTCATTGAGCCGAAGGATGAGTGTTTTACCCACGGAATGGCAACTAAATCAATGTGTGGCGGATCGTCTGTTCGACCATTGGGGGAAACCCAACATCGATTTGTTCGCAACGAAGAAGAATGCGAAGATGACGACGTACGTCTCTCCGATTCCGGATCCAAGCGCTTTCGCAACAGATGCGTTAGCTATCAGCTGGGGGAGAATGTATGCATACGCATTCCCTCCAGCAATCCTGATTCCAAAAATTCTTCAGAAAATCAGACAGGAGGAATGCCAAGTGCTTCTGATCGCCCCGGATTGGCCAAGCCGATCTTGGTATACGGATCTGCTGGACCTTCTGGTCTGCAATCCGGTTCCTCTGCCTCTGATGGACGATATTATCTTCCAGGGCAAGGCCCTTCACAACAATCCGTCAATGTTCCGATTGACTGCGTGGATGTTGTCAAGGAATCTAGAATTAAGGAGGGCTTTTCTGAGCAAGCAGCCATGTTTATGGCCAAAGCCAGGAGGGGGTCAACCTCCAGAGCATATAATTATAAAATCAACAGATTTGCAGAATGGTGCTCAAACAGATGTATTGATCCAATGGATTCATCTATTCAAGTAGTAGCTGATTTCCTCTGTCACCTCTATGATGCCTATAGCCTCAAGCCTAACTCTATTGCTGGTTATAAGTCAGCATTAATGTCTGTTATTCCTTGCTTGGCTAAGAGGGGAAGTGATGAAGTAAATACATTGAATGTATTAATTAAAGGCATGGGCAATCTAAGACCAAGGAATCCTCCTGTGATTCCGTCTTGGAGTTTATCGCTAGTGCTTCAAGTACTAGGTGATAAGCCTTTTGAACCACTTAGTTCCATTTCTATGAAACTATTAACACTGAAGACTGTGTTTTTAATTGCTGCGGCCTCGGCTAGGCGTAGGAGTGAGATTCATGCCTTATCAGCCGAGGATGACCGTTTTGTGGTTTCAGGGGAAGGCCTTAAGCTGCTACCTAGGATTAATTTCTTGGCTAAAAATCAGTCGTTGAAATATCCAGGTCAACCTATTATTTTGCCTGCTTTAACTAGATATGATCCTAATTCTAAAGCATGGTGTCCCGTCCGGGCGCTGCGCCGGTACAAACAACGTACGGCGGCATGGCGCACCGACCAGTCAGCGTTATGGTTGTCATATATTGAACCCCATGGGAGGGCTTCTAAGGACACCATTTCCAGGTGGATTGTGGAATGCATTCAGTTTTGCCATAAATCCGCCACCGGGAAGCAGGTTGACGTGGCCAAGGCTCACAGTGTCCGCGGCGTAGTGACATCCACGGCCCTATTTAATGGGGTCCCTGTGGATGATATTATGTCGGTGGCTCAGTGGCACTGTGAGTCAAGTTTTACAGACCATTATCTCCGTGACACCTCTAATCCTCTCGCCTTGTCGGTTTTGAAAAAATAAATCGGTTTATATTTTTGAGGTGATTTCCTCATTACTTATATATATCACAATTAATTTATGGAAACACCCACTTTTTTGGGCCTGCATCAGTCTTTACCGATGGGAAGATGATGTCAGCAGCCATTTTCAACAAGGTCAGTCTTGTTCATGTGTTGTCCGTTGTTGATTGTATTGTCACGATTACCCGTTATTAATATGGTGATGGTTTGTGTATTTGTGTGGTTCATTGTTGAGAGTTACGAAAATGGAGCTTTTTCGTCTCTGTCCTGTAGTACATGGCACTTGTACGTAGAGAGCGTATAGGACATTGAGGTCAGTCGACTCTTCCTCCCAGGAAGGAGGGGGGGGAGCGCATATGACATTCGGTCATCTCTCATACATCGGTCGTGTTATCCGATGGTTAGTCAAATCCTGACTGTTTTTTCTTACAGTTTCAGAAGTTTAAGTGCCTTAAACGCAGAAAAGCGTATAGGGATGAGCTGGTCTTTTGACCTCGCCTCCCTCCCGCCAGATTCACTTTCGAATTCTGGCAATATCAAAAGTATTAGGGAGGTAAGTATACTCTTGAAGTGAAATAAACGAAATCTAGGATTTCTTTTTTCACGAGAGAGTTGATACTTACCTCCCTAGATACGGACCCGGCCTCTCCACCCCACAGAGGCTCGGTCTTCAGGCTCTTAATAGTTGCATGTGTGTCAGCCAATAATCTAGTCAGAGGAAGTGCTAGTCTGCGCATGCGCGGTGGTGGGGCTGGCATCCGCCAGACTACGCTCTGACTCCCTGCCCAGTAGGGGCACCTAACTGTTTTAAATCTGAGTGTTTATTGAGTGAAAGCCAATATTTAGCAATATCAAAAGTATTAGGGAGGTAAGTATCAACTCTCTCGTGAAAAAAGAAATCCTAGATTTCGTTTATTTGAAGCTAAGCTCCAATCACTTGAGACACTTGTCTGAATCAATTTGAACACTGTAACCATGAATTCACAGAATCTCGGCATTTCAAGATAGCTATGAAGCTTTAGCTTTTTTACTATGTAGCCACCTGGATCTCTAAAAGTGGAACTAAAGGGGCCCAGTCAATGTTTCAATGACCCCAATGTTATAACTAAGATGCCTAATTTAGAAACACAGGATATATTAATTTAGAAGTTACTAATGTAGAATGTGTTAAATACATTGTTTTCAAGCTTAACCTTTCATTGATAAATTACATGTATCTCAATTTCATGGCACGTAAACAGAAAATCTGTTGAATATTTTGAAATTAATATGGCTGGAAGCCATTGCTGCCTTAGGCAGCAATGGCTTGCAGTCATATTAATTTCAATATATTCAACAGAATATTCTATTTACGTCGTAAAAAATTTAGTTTCTAAGGATTGCAAGGGTTAATGAAACAGACTCAACCTGCAATGAGTCATCAGATATATAAAATAATTTAAAATTATGAATGGGAAAATTTAGGTCACCACCTGGGCTAGTGAGTTGAAATTTTGGTAGCCCAGCCTAAAATCTACTAATTAACCCTCTGCTAATCTTCCTAACTTTTTCAATATAACTATGAACCTATTCCTGTTGAATATTCTGAAACAAATTTGACGAGGATCTGTTGCTGCCTGTGTAGTTTCAAAATTTTCAGCAGAATGTTTACTAAATTGTAACCTCACCGAAGACATAGAATTCAGAAGATTGTCCGGTGAACTTTTCCCATTTCATGTCGGGCCTATGGCATTTGATTGTGACTTCAGCTAACAAGTGGCCACATATTTAGATTATGATATCAGATGATTGAGTGACAGATCAGATCCCTCCATTTTCTATGATAAATGTTCTGTCTACTGGTAGGCCATTTATTCTCAACTCTACTTTTAATACATTGTAGGTGAGAGTCAAGTGATAGAGACTTATGACGATTCAAGAGGACCACCAATAGTAAGTTAATCGGCTAGTAATACAGTTCTCGTACAACTATGACTGATATTTCATTTTAAGATTTTTAATATTTACTTGTGAAAATTCTGATATTTTTTTATAAACCTGCTCTATCATGTCTATGGGACTGGCTCAGCTTTTTTCAGATTATTAGCCAATAGAATAGACAAATATTCTTTTTTGTGGCCAAATCTTAGCTAGTTTAGCCAGTGACTTACAATATTTATAATCATTCAACAAAGATTAACCCTTTCAACTGAGTACAATTGACCAGATTCTGTTGAATATTTTGAATATAATTGACTTGGAAGATGTTCCTGCCCTAGACAGCACCAGCTTTCAGTCAAATTTGGTTCACAATATTTAACCGTCTTCCAATATTGGTGATTTAACATTTTTGTGGCGAAGCGGTCCAAAAGCAACCTCTGCAGTGGTTTTGAGGAATGTCCATTTGCGGGCCAAGAGAAGCGTATTTAAAAAAATTACTCACTGGAATGACTGGCTCGATAACGGAGTCATTCCATTGGTAAATTTCCACAAAAAAATTCCTCTTGGCCTGCAAATTGACATTCAATAAGCAATTTTAATTTTCTTAACCAAATTTAGCATTAAATGGTTACCATTGAAATTGACATGCTACATGTAGTTAAATTAATGTTTTATATTAAGATATTATTCACACTTTCAATGCCAGTCGTAATGCCATATAAATTAATCATTGGCCAACGATTTGGCCAATTATGTTTATTAACCAGATTTCAAATTTTCTGGTATATGTAATTATTGGGCTGATACCTGGCTACTATTTAGTTGCAATATTTTAACATTGAAGCTTGTGTCATGATTTGTTTTCAGGTTAGAATACCTTGTGACAGCCACTAGTTTGAAATTCTGTCTCAACAAAATATGTCCATCTTCTTGAAATATTTTAAGATCGGATTTTGTGCAAGATATCTTTAAAATGCCACTTGATGCAACTCTTTCCAGACAAATTATTTTTAATATCAGCAATCCGTGATTGTAGACCCTTTCACCTTCTGATTTTTATTAAGGGGTGGGGTGGGAGTTAGATTTAGATGGTTTTTTCCATGTCAACACTAAAGTAATGTCTTCTTAGTTTACTTGAACTTCTATTAGTATGTTAACCCTTTAACACTCATATCAGCCAAAAACGGCTTCTGCAGTCGTCTTGAGAAATGTCCATTTGCAGACCAAAAGAAGACTATTTTTGAAAATTTACCACTGGAATGACTGGCTCGATAACCGAGCCAGTTATTCCATTGGTAAATTTTTAAAAATAGTGTTTTTTTGGCCTGCAGCAGGACATTTGCTGAGAAAATTTAAATTTTCTTGAATAAATTCGAGGGTTAAAAGGTTAAATACGGGTTTCACAAGATGCATCTCATGTAGACAGACAGACAGACATATTATACCCTCTTGTAATAGTAAATAGATTTCCTCTGTAGTATTCATTTAAATGAAGATTATATGATTTGTTTGATGAATGGAATATTTTTACTGGCGCTTTCTTTCAGATTCCTTCTCCGAGGTCTGATAAAAAGACTGTTTTCTCAGACAAAGAACCTCTGGAAAGAAAAGGTAAAATTTCTCTGCTTATTTGATCTATTTGGGATCCGTGTATTTCATGATGACTTCTGAGAAGGTTGGCGTGAATTGAATGGAATGTCATAAAGATTGTGTGGAATATTTAAAGTAAGTTTCTACAGGATGCATGGACATAATACAGTAGAGTATGTATGTATGTATGATTACTTTATTCTGCGGCTATAGTAGTAGAAACATCCTACAGCTGCAATCAGTCCTTCTTCGCTTTTGCCCATTGTGTCTTGTCCTCAGCCAAAATCTTTAGCTTCCTCGAGTACATTCTTGATCTGAGTGTACTGAATCCTGCTTTCTTGAGGTCACCTCGCAGCACGCTTAACAGATTTATACAGGGACGTCCTCTCCTGGCTTTTGTAATAGAGTACAGCTCATAAATAAGAGACATGTTTCCAAAATAAAGACGGAAACATGTTAGTTAGTACAATTTGCTACAGGATGTAAAAAATGTTCTGGCGACTATTTTGAATATAATTGTAATGTAATCCAATTATGTTCAAAATAGTCAACAGTACTTTTTCTTTAGTTCTGGAGACATGTTATATCATTTCTGGGCTGTACTGTATGTGGACATGTAGTTCACCAGGTATTCTATACATGTATTGGTTTCAATATTTAGATGAATTCGATATTCGAGAATGTTGTACATTGTATATATTAGACTAGACTATGTTGTCAATAGCATTGGTTAAGTTAGGGCCCGTAACTAACCGCAAGGGTTAGTGGAACTTTCTGGGTGTGTGCCGCCACCTTTTGTGTAGTGACTCAAATGTTATTTTCAAGCCTTTCGCATTATGTATATATTTTTAGCTGTGTGTAGCGGCTCAATAAACCGTCATGTCTCTTAGTTCAGTCAGTCAGTCTCAAAAGCGTATTCCTCGCTGTATCTCAAAAACTACTGATTCAATTTGGCTCAACTATTAACACAATGAAGGAACTTGGAGTGAAAAATTTGTAGAGTTTGGCCATGATCCCGATAAAAGAATCTGGATCAGATCAATTTCTAGATCTGTTGATATTTCATATTTAACATCATGAGAACATACTTACCTCCCTAACACTCTTGATATACTAGTATATCGGCTCAATTCAATAATATTCAGAATTATAAAATGTTAGGTGCCTCTAATTGGCAGGTGGAAGTACACAGTCATGCACATGACAGACACCACCCACTGCGCATGCGCATACCGGTACTTCCGTTTTCTAATATATTGGCTGAGAAGCAACATGTGAAAATCTTCACAGGCTCTATACTGAAAATTCTCTAGAACAAAATCATCCCAATCCATCAAGGCTGATGCTAAAGTCTTGCAGGAGTCCTCCTCGTCATCCGCTAAGGTGATATTGTTCCATATATTTATTTAAGACTTGTAACTTTTATTTGTTACCGGTTTTCGTCTCTGCCATTTCGGCGGTACCACGTTTTCAGGCGCTGGGAATCCTTGTAAATTTTTTCGCAGCGCCTAGGGCTATTAATCTCTTGTGCTTCATGCTTACATGTTTGTCTTATGACTGAATAAGGATTCCTGTTCTTCTCTCGAAGGTTGTTCACGTCTCGTTTTTTGACTAATCATCGTGATATGTCTAAGGGTTGGAGATATATTAAATTAATAAAGGAAATATCTCCTTCCTTTTGTCCCATCCCCCCTCATCAGTTCTTCTGGAAGAGGAGTCTCGGCGGATGGATGGACGTGTTCTCCTGCACAAGAGGATGGTTACCTGTGCTCAGGCTAAGGGAGTTTATTAATTATGGCACATAATTGTTTGAAAATAATCACAATTTTCTGCTGCCTTTTGTTATTGCACTATATTCTCTCTTGTGTGTGCATGGGTTCTCGAATATATATAATTTAATATTATATTATTCAGGAGGTATGAATGTCTTTAATATCTAGATATTTCTTGCATTCTTTTCTGACATCCCCTCTCCTTGAAGGAGCTTTTGCATTGAGGTTTGATGTCATAATCAACCAGAGGTTTTTTCTCCTTGATGTCATAATCTTAGTTTAGAGAAGTCTGTAATGTGTTCATCACCCTTTAGTAGGATGGTGGAGAGATATCTAGATAGTCATAATCTTTCTCTCTCTCTCTTAATTTGGGACCCTGGTTGTGATTGGTTTTTATTAACTAATGAAGTCAGCTGTCGGTTGTCTGTCATAAAAGTGGATGTCTTCTCTCGAGTTTGTTCTTGTTTTGTACTAATAGTCAATTAACAAGGCGTTGAAAACTATCATACTCATGGTCTTCGTATCCCTTCCCTTTCAGAAATGTCCATCCTGTCTGAAGCCTATGAAGGCTAGATTCTTCCCCAACCCTTGCCATCTGTGTTCAGCTTGTAGGCTAACTAACAAATGTGTCATTTGTAAAGGGTGGGGGGGGGGGGGGTGATCTAACCTCTGAATTCTTCTGTTCCCAGGCTAAGCTGATGGCTGAGGAGGGCAAGAAGACCAAGAAGGAGGGTAAGAAGAAGGCCTCTGAGAAGGGTGAGCTCGAGGCCTTCAAGGTTGAGTTAGTGAGTGAGATACGCAAGACCTGATGCCTGACATGCTTCGCGGCTTGTTGCCTGGCACAGGTGTTTCAACTTCCTGCGCGTCGACCTCAGTGCAGGTAGCCCCCGTCCCTGGATCATGGCCTACTAGCTCGGACAAAGTGTTTAGTGATCCAGGGGCAGCCGTCTTGGACCCAGGCTTGATGTTCGCATCGCCTGGTGTTCCAGCGGCGCGAGCAGCATCAGGCGGGACCCGACCAGCGGGGCTGACCACGATCACTCGCAGAGTACCCTCATCATCTGCTTTCGAGCATTCTCCTGATCAGTCTGAGTTAGTTTTCTTTACTAATTCAGAGTCTAACTTTCCTGACCAGGAAGATGATGAAGACTACCTGCTCGGTCCACAGGATGACCATGAAGACATGGATGCGAGCGTCTACACTCCTCTCATGGGGAGCGTGACCGCTCGCACCTATGGCACTGTTCCCTCGGGAGCAGGTTTCATGGTTCAGCCTGTGGGCCGGATTGGAGCAGACGGCTGCCCGTATAAGAAACACACGTGTCATGCG